>JBBCBC010000127.1:0-110520 GCA_037126765.1 Stenogyne calaminthoides
GATTATAAATTGAGAAACAACATGATTTAGTCCCCAGAAAGAACTTTTATAGTATTTCAATAAAAACTTATTCCATATGAAATTCAAATATGCATTGTTACAAAATAGGAGAAATATCAATTCAGGGCTTGAAAGATGACAAAATTATCAATTTAAGACCTTAAAGACTTTTTTCATATCGATTCAAGACTTGAAAGATAGAAAAATATCAATTCAGAGTCTGAAAGATAAACACTATCAATTTGAGGCTCACACATTTTAAGATCATGTCTTACACTTATATTTCATGTCCTTGTTTTTTTATTTTTAGGTTTTATGGTTCATGGTTTAGGGTTTATGGTTCAGGGTTTAGGGTTTAGTGTTCAGGATTTAGGGTTTAGTGTCAAACATGGCCTTAAACTGTGTAGGCCTCAAATTGTTAGTTTCTATCTTTCAGACCCTAAGAGTGATAGTTTTTTATCTTTCAAGCCTTGAATCGATAGGAAAAATCTTTCAAGCTTTAAATTGATAGATTTACCATATTTCAGAGCCTTGAGCATTTCCTTGCGCCTTTGGTTTAATGAACTCCTTCAACTCTCCATCTTCGTATAGCTTCCACAGCTGCTTTAGAAGATCCCGACAATCACTAGTATTGTGGCCAATACTTTCGTGGTAATGGCAATACTTGTTTTGGATTCATTTTGTCATTTTCCTTGACGATCTTTCTCGGCCGGTTGAGGAGCTTTATGTCCTTGATACGATCGAATACTTCGTTTGGAGTAGTATTCAGAACCTCTAATAGCTTGACCTCGATCTCGCTATTGAATGGTTTGAAGTTATTCGCGGGCTTGTGTTGGCCACCGCCTTTTTTGTGAATGCCTTGGGGCTTCTGCTCGGGCTTTTTTGCGGCTTCATTGTTGTTTGCCACTTGCCCGCCCAGTCGCAGGGCCATCATTTTGGCTTTGCTGATGTGGTTGCCCGTCTTCCATCGAAAGTCGGCATACGAGCTCAGGTACTCCTTATACATCAGCTTCCATAACTTAGTATTCAATCGCAAGCCTCTAACCGCTCCCATTACTTTGGCTTCATCTCCTATGGGTTCGCCCTCCATAATGAGGTTATCGACCCGCTTGATATATTCTTGATCTGACTCTGTAGGGCCCTGCTTGATATTTGCAAAAAATTGTTTGGCGGTCGGCCTTGGTGCCACCGTGATGAAGTGGTTGAGGAATTGATTGGCCAGTTGGTGAAAGAACTCGATGGAACCTGGGGTGAGCGAGTTGAACCACCTGTAAGCTTGGTCCCCAAGTGTGAGTGGGAACAAGCGACATTGAGTTGCATCTGTGGCGCCCATTGAGGTCATGTGGGAGGAGAACTTCCCAATATGAGTGTTGGGGTCGGAATAGCCATTATACTGATTTATCGAAGTCGTATTAATCTTGACCTGAATGGGAGCGTGGATGATTGAAGGATTTAGTGGTGAGATCGGCAGTACTGTTGGAGCGGCTTGCCCTCCCTGCCGATTCATTTGTTCTTGCAAACTTTTGAGGGTTTGTTTGATGGCCTCAAGTTGTTCATTTTCCGGACTTTGAGGTCGGAGAGGGGCTGGCGCGTCTAAACGGCTATGCACAGACACTCTCGGTCCCTCTTCTGCCTTAGCTCGAGCATCATCTTCCGCCTCAAAAGATGCCTCCAAGTTTCACCTAGCTGGGAATGAGCTTGCATTCGACTCAACTGGGCGACCACGTGGTCTTCGCGGAGCATTCCTTCCCAATCTGTCAAACACAGATTCAGATTGGCGGGACTGGTAAAAGCCTCCGCATCTGGGGGATAGGGTTTCTTCCCACCAATTTTGGCGCTGATGGGGTCCTCCAGATTCGTGGGCGGTATTGCATATCTTAGCAGGTCGGCGATTTTCGGACCTCGCGCCCTCCCCCATCTTTCTTTTCCCTCGAGATGCTGAGGCCCGCTGGTATTCAGCACGCCGATGTGGCCCACTTCACTCTCCGGCGAGGTTGCACTGACGGCGTTTGAGTATTTTCATTACCTCTCGGAGGTCCTTCGGAGTTTTGATGTCATCGAGGTTTTTGAGCGGACCTTCATTGGATGAAGATGTCTCCCTTTGTTGGCCGGACATTTGCATTCCGGCAGAAACCATGTCAGAAACTGGGTTTTAATACAAACTTTTGAAGATATGAAGATTCGAAAGGATAAATCAAAAGGAAATCTGGGAAACTTCCTAGTGAAATACCCTTCTTCTAGCGCCAATTGTTGTACACCAAAAATTAAGGAACAAGATTTGTGATGTGGCTATGTAATTTGGTGATACAAACAAGTATTAATGAGAGTGCAAGTGTAATCAATGAGGAACACAGTGAATGTTCTTCATTGAATAGCAATGATGAGAATACGAGAGAATAAATGCAAGTAAATGCAAGTAAGAAAAATGCCAGAGGATTTGGGCGAAGGCCTCTTTTGTTGGCTGATAAAGCCTTTGTATTGAATGTAAAAATTGGCGACCCTTTAATGAGTATTAACTTCTCCTATTTATAGTACAAGATGACCATCTAGTTGGTCTTGCTACAACTCTCGATAGAATTTGACCGAGCATTAATTGTAACCAGCTACTTTGGACTCTACAACATACTCTAAATCTTAGTCTCGCATAACTAAACACGCCACCTGCGACTCTGAATTGGCGGTTTGCAGGTAGCGCGGAGATTTGCGCCTAGGTTTTCCCTTTTGAGTCCGCGGCGGTAGAACCAGCAATATCTTCAGAGTCTTCTCGGCCATTTTGGGCAAGATTCTCTGATGTTGGTTGTTTACGTGTTAGGTTAGACAAAATCGTTCCTTGGTAAGTGGAAAATCTTTATCTTAAGTCTCTCTATCCCATTTACCTTGATAATGAGCCCCACAAAATTGGCTAAGTATAGTTCGCCTCTTCATGTACGCAACTACCTTTGGAGTCGCGGGAGAGCGGGCGAGGGGAGGGCGAGAGAGGCGGCGAGGGCGCAGGGCGCTGGCGAAGCATTGGCACGGGGCGGCGAAATGGGCATGACGGCACCGAGCGAAAGCGAAGGCGACGGGCGTCCGGCGAGCATGGGGTGCGAGCATGGGGTGCCCGGTAGTATGGCGACCAAAGGGCACTCGGCGAAAGCACGGGGTGCTGGCGAACATGGCGATCAATGGGGCGCAGGGGGCAGTAACCGGCGAAAGGAAGCGAAAGCATTTGGCGCACGGGCGCGCAAGCATCCGCGGGCGAGCATTTGGAGCATGGGAGCGCGCAAGCATCCGTGACTACCATCGGGGTGTACGGGCGCGGACACCGGTCGAGCGGGGTTGGGCGAGTAGCGATGGTCGAGTAATCTTGTTCATCTTTTAATTTGGCCGGGCAAGTGTTGGGATTATACTGGAAAGTATACTTTTACTTTGTATAATCAAACTGAATTTTGGTCTTATTTACTTAAATAAATTGTTTATCACTGATGCTTTAAATATCATCGAATGTTACATATATTTAATGCATAATTGTTCAATAAATAGTACGTGTTACATTGTAGTTAATTTAGTGATACCAGATCACAGAAGATTAAATTAACAGTTCCTTGTAACCAAAAGTACACCATTCACGACCTAGATGGAAATGAACAATCCATCGTGAAAGGTTGAAGTGTAAGGCTCAGATTGATTTGTCTTGACCAAAAGATTACACTAGTGCATGACTGATGCACTGAATAAGACCTACAGGAGGACAAATTCTTCAGAACTGAACTAGGAAGAATTAGACCTCAGTTGTTCGTTATTTCTTAATCTTCGTCCCTTAAATAGGATCGCGTGTGGTTAGTAATTATTGCTTTGACTTATTACGGGTAGAGAATCAACGAGATTCAATACTTTATATCTTGGGCAATATTATTGGTCACATGCGATTGCTAAGATTTAATTAGGAGAATCGTGTGCAAGTACGCTTGTTCGATTTGCCCCCTTGGGAGGTTCATAAGTTTTATCATACCAAATCTTGCAAGTGGAACTAGTTTCCCAGATGGGATAATAATGTTGAACCGTTTTCTTTACCAAGAATAAAAGATATTAATTAATGGAAAGCTATTTGGTGGCTTGAATTAATTAATGGGCTAGATAATCTTAAACACGGGAAATAATAACCGGGAGCCATATTAACTGTAATATGGGTTAAGATGGATAGTGCAATATTAATTATGTAGTGGGATTAATTAATATTTATGGGCTTGAATAATATTGTGGCTCAATATTGATAATTCAAGATCCATTGGAAGGTCCAATCTTAATTCTCCTAAAGGCCCCTCAAGTAGCCCAACATAAAGTCCAATAACTGAAAAAGATGTTTAAAAATAAAATAAATTTTTGTTGTTATTTTTCCTCATTTTTCGAAAAATATGAATAAATAAAAAGGGGAGAAAGATTTTCTTTGAATTTTGTTATGGAATGAAGATATGTATTCTTGAAATACAAGATTATCTCATTAAATTCAAGAAATCTCCCACTTCGTTATTTATATGTTAATTTTCGAAAATTTTGAAAGAATAAGGGAAAGAAAGATTTTCTTGATTTTCTTGAAAAGATATTATGGAAGATATGTATTCTTGGAATACAAGAATATCTCATAAATTAAAGAAGATCCAAATCTTGGAATCTTTATCCTTAATTTTTGAAAATAACCATAACAAGAGAATGTGGAATTTTTATGGAATATTTTAATTAAGGAGAAAAAAATATATGAGATATATTCAAAATTTCTTGGAGATCAAGAAAAGATTTTTTCCTCCCTATTCCATATGGAAAAATAGGCCACTACACCTCTATAAATATGGGATGAGTGTTTCATTCACAAGTACAATTCAATGTGCTGGAAAAATTAGTAAATCCACAAAGGTGATGCAACAAATTTTTATTTTTCCTTTTGTTAATTGTTCGCAAGCTTCCTTCCACCGGATTGACGAGCAAGGACTAGGGAATACTTGGGAATGCTTTTTGGCGTGTTTTTATCAACGAGACCATTGTCACTCCAAGAGGTTAGTTCACGTAAACCCGTAGTAATTCCGCATGCGTAGGTTTTATGTGAACTGTTTATATGCATGATTTGTTGTTGAATTATTATTTGAATTAATATATGATTAATTCATGCTAGTAATAATTGTTAGAATTAAATTTGTATTTAAATATTCATCCCGAATAGATCCGGGCAATTAATTCCCCAACAGCTGGTATCAGAGCTCGCGGGTCGGGCTCTGAATTTTAAATTGTAATTTAATTCATTTTCATTAAATTTAAAATTGGATAGTAGAATTGCTAGATCTTTTTTGCAGGTATCCAATTGTCATGGAATTTAATGTGTTTATTTATGCTTGCATATAAATTGTGGTTTTTTAATTCAATTCGTTCGAATTCATTTTGCCTCGTGAGAAAATCCACGAGTAGATTAGAATTTGTTTGATTTGATCAATGTAATAGACTAGTCTAGATCTAGGTTTATTTATTTTTGTAAATAAATTGTAACCGGATCTAAACGCGAGGCGAGACGAAGAATTAAAAAGGACGGATCCAAATCGGGCGTAAGCGGCGTCGTCGTCTGGCTAAACGCGCTGGAAAGGCGTAACGAACGCGACTGCCGGGGCACACACGGGCGTGGGCGAGGCCATTGGGGCCGAAGGCGGATCCGCCAGGCGGCGGGCGGCAGCGACGCCGCAGAGGCTTAACGCGTAACGCAAGACGAGACGCGGTGGGCGCGGATGCAGGGGCGGGGTGAGGTGGGTAGCGGCGGATCGGCATGGGCGGGCGCGTCTTTGGCATGCGCGACGCCGCCGAGATCCGCCGAGAGCCGCCGAAGTGACGACTCACGGGCGACAAGGCGCTGGCGCTTGGGGCATACAAGATTTAACACCACTCGACATGGCTGGGAGTCTTAGGGCGGGCACTCAGGACCATGAAGTGGTCGATGACGAGGCTTGACAAGGCGTTTTTTTAAAGACGGTCAAGTGGGAGCTTTTCGAGACGAACGATGAAGTCTATGAAGACGATTTCTCAAGATCTAGACATGACAAAAATTAACCATGACAATTGGATATATGTGCCCAATATGTTTAATTTTTTGTCTTGATGTTTATGCATTATTTTATGCTTATTTAAATTGTGTTTAAATTTGTGAATCATGAGAAAATATTTTGAAAAATCTCACTTTCGAAAATTACTAAGTATGCTTAAACAATTAATTGACAATTTTATTCCGGATAATAAAATTGAATTAATTTTTGTGTTGGGGAATAAGTTGCACGGATCTATTCGGGGTGAATATTTAAATACAAATTTAAATCTTTAATTATTACTAGCATGAATTAATCCTATATTAATTCAAATAATAATCCAACAACATATCATGCATATAATAATTCACGTAAAACCTACGCATGCGGAATTTTATGAGTTTACGTGAACGTACCTCTTGGGATGGCAACGGTATGGCTGAATAGATTCTTGGGATGGCAACGGTATGGCAACGGTACCTCTTAGGAGTTCCCAAGTATTCCCTTAGTCCTCGTTCGACTATCCGGTGGAAGGATTCTTGTGAATGATTTAACAAAAGGAAAATAAAATATGTTGCACCACCTTTGTGGATTTACTAATTTTTCCAGCACATGGAATTGTACTTGGGAATGAAAGAATCATCCCCTATTTATAGAGGCCAATGTGGTCGAAATTTTTGTGATAAAACAATGTGGGAAAACCTTTTCTTGATCTCCAAGAAATCTTGAATATATCTCCTATATTCTTTTTCCCATAATTATAATATTCCACAAAAATCCCACCTACTCTATATCTATGGAATTTTCGAAAATATTGGGATTCAAGATTCCAAGATTTTGATCTTCTTGAATTTATGAGATATTCTTGTATTTCAAGAAATACATATCTTCCATAATATCTTTTCAAGAAAATCAAGAAAATCTTTCTTGCCCACTATATTTTCAAGATTTTCGAAATTGTCATTATAGATAACCAAGTGGGAGATTTCTTGAATTTAATGAGATAATCTTGTATTCCAAGAATACATATCTTCATTCCATAACAAAATTTAAAGAAAATCTTTCTCCCAACTCTATCTATAATTTTCGAAATTTTATAGGAAAAATAAGCAACAATATTTATTTTATTTTAATCACCTTTTCAGTTAAAGAACTATATGTTGGGCTACTCAGGGGGCCTTTAGGAGAATTAAGATTGGACCTTCTAATGGACCTTGAATATTTAATATTGAGCCACAATATAATTCAAGTCCATAAATATTAATTAATCCCACTACATAATTAATATTGTACTATCCATCTTAACCCATATTACAGTCAATATGACTCCCGGTCATTATTTCTCGTGTTTAAGATTATCTAGCCCATTAATTAATTCAAGCCACTGAAATAGCTTTCCGTTAATTAATATCTTTTATCCTTGGTCAAGGAAATGTTCAACATTATTATCC
Source organism: Stenogyne calaminthoides (assembly GCA_037126765.1). Lineage (NCBI taxonomy): Eukaryota > Viridiplantae > Streptophyta > Magnoliopsida > Lamiales > Lamiaceae > Stenogyne > Stenogyne calaminthoides. Next base: position 7,490 of record JBBCBC010000127.1, read on the forward strand.
ATACCGGAAACTAATTCCACTTGCAAGATTTGGTATGATAAATCTTATGAACCTCCCAAGTGGGCAAATCGAACAAGCGTACTTGCACACGATTCTCCGTATTAAATCTTAGCAATCACATGTGACTAATAATATTGCCCAAGATAAAAAGTATTGAATCTCTCTGATTCGCTACCCATGATAAGTCAAAGCAATAGTTACCAATCCCACATGATCCTATATAAGGGACGAAGATTAAGAAATAACGAACCACTGAGGTCTAATTCTTCCTTGTTCAGTTTCTGAAGAATTTATCCTCTTGTAGGTCCTATTCAGTGCATCAGTCATGCACTAGTGTAATCTCTTGGTCAAGACAAACCAATCTGAGCCTTACACCTCAACCTTTCACGATGGGTTGTTCATTTTCATCTAGGTCGTGAATGGCGTACTTTTAGTTACAAGGGACTGTTAATTTAATCTTCTGTGATCTGGTATCACTAAATTAACTACAATGTAACACGTACAACTTATTGAACAGTTATGCAGTAAATATATGTAACATTCGATAATATTTAAAGCATCAGTGATACACAATTTATTTCAGTAAATAAGTCTGAAAATTCAGTTTCGATTATACAAAGTAAAAAGCATACTTTCCAGTATAATCCCAACATTTTGACCTCCATGATTTATTTATTTGTGAATTCTTTTGGAGAAATTCCCCCCACGGGACGGTCAAAAGATAGCTTTCACATGAATAAATTCCAATTGGATGATTGTTGATTATTACTAGTGGCGACGATGACCCTCCCCACGAGGTTCGATCAAAGCGAAATAATAATTCTGTATTTAATCATGGTTATTACTTAGGTATAAAATTGATATGCATATACTTCCCCGAAGTCCCTGTCAATTTTATATTGGTCAAGTGGGAGCCAACTATTAATCTTGATATTAAAGGTTTGTAACTGTTCTTGTTTGTAACCTGCTTGAATGTGTTTAAATAATGACCCACCCCACGTGGCTTATTTAAACTGTTTTGAGATGTTGGCTGATGCATGTTCATATTTTTTGAGATTTTAATATGATGCATGTGATCGAACCTTGTGATATATTTGTGCTTAAGCATATTATTATTTATTTCAGTTCATCATGTCGCAACCTTTTAATCCACTGTTCAATATACTTAAAGACAATTTGCTTACTGGTGAAAACTTTTTTGATTGAATATACAAATTAAAACCTGTCCTAGCTGCATCACCTTCCAAATGGGTACTTGATACACCAAAACCCAAAAAACCAGCTATGGACGCCGGAATATGGGACGAGATGCTATATGGTGAATGGGAGCTGGCAAATGAATTGATGAAGGATACAATTCTGGCACATATGTCAGATTTGTTGAAACGCCTTCACCAAGGATATAAGTCAGCTGCAGACATCTTACAGAATCTCGAAGCGATGTTCGCACATCCGACCCATATGGCAATCCAAAGTGTGAAGCAAGAAATGACTTAATTAAAAATGGAAAAAGGGACGACTGCAGCGCAGCACGTTCTTAGGGTTATGGTGCTATTTGAGGAGCTTGAGATCCTCGGCGAAAAATGTGATTTCAAGACTAAGATTGATTTCATTCTCCAATCCTTACCAAAGAGCTATAATCACCACTATCTTGAGTATCTATTGGAAGATCTAGATTTTATAGTGGATGATCTTGTAAATGCTCTCACTTTGGTTGAAAGGGAGAGAGAGCGCGAGGAAAAGAACTTGGGAAAACAGAAATCTTCTTTTCATCCTAGGTCAAGTGGGGATAAGGATGATGAAAAGAGAAGAAAGTTAAACCAAGTAGACTCAACATCAAATAAGAGCATGGAATCAAGCATGAGGAAAGTTTCGGAAAGCGGCGGAGTAGGACACTCGAGGACAACCTGTTCCAAACCCAAAAGGAATGGAAGGAAAGGTAATTCTCACGCACTAGTTGTTGAAACTTGCTTAGCGGCGTATGCCTCCCATTTATGGGTGGTGGATACGGGATCCACTGATCATGTGTGTTTCACTTTACAGGGGTTCAAGCGGACCCGACAACTTAGTGGGAGTGAGATCCTCATCACACTGGGCGATGCTACGAGAGTGGCAGCTGAAGCAGTGGGAGAAGTGCACCTGTCTTTTGAAGACAGAGTTTTAATTTTAAGAGATGTTCTTTACGTTCTGAATTTTAGAAAGAATTTAATTTCGGTTTCTAAACTTTAACCTTGATGGATATTCGGTTACTTTTGATAAAGTTGTTACCATTTCTCTTTATGATAAATTTATCTGTCATGGAACGTTGTCGAATAGTTTCTATACAATTAACTGTGCACACCACTCACTAAATGCATCCTATAACACGTCAACTGTTTTCGATAAGAGAAAACGTTCATCAGACGTGAACGAGACACTTCTATGGCATCTAAGATTGGGACATATTAATCCAAAGAGGATCCAAAGGTTGGTGAAAGATGGTTCACTGGAGTTTCTCCAAGTTGAACCAATTCCAACATGCGAATCATGTTTGGAGGGTAAAATGACCAAGAGGGCATTCGGAGCCAAGGGGAATAGAGCCAAAGAAGTGTTAGAAATCGTTCACACAGACGTATGTGGTCCAATGTCAACTAAAGCAAGAGGAGGTTATGAGTATTTCGTCACTTTTATTGATGACTACTCAAGGTACGGTTATATTTTCCTTATGAAGCATAAATCTGAGACCTTTGAGAAATTCAAAGAATTTAAGGCTCAAGTAGAGAATCATAGGGAAAAACATATTAAGTCTCTACGATCCGATCGTGGAGGCGAGTACCTCAGCGATGAGTTTTTGAACTACTTGTCAGATGAAGGGATTGTATTCCAGCTAACTGCACGCGGAACCCCTCAACAAAATGGGGTTGCAGAGCGAAGAAACATAACTCTTTTGGAAATGGTTAGATCAATGACGAGTTATGCGGATCTTCCCAAGTCGTTCTGGGGTCATGCCTTGGAAACAGTGGCTTACATTCTGAACTTGGTGTCATCCAAATCGGTTCCCAAAACTCCCAAAGAATTGTGGACCGGGCGCAAGCCCAGTTTGAGACACATGAGAATTTGGGGGTGTCCGGCCTACGTGTTGGACAAGGAAGCTGGAAAATTGGATACTCGATCAGAATTAAGGTTGTTTATAGGATACCCCGAGGGAACAAACGGGTGTATGTTCTATGGTCCCGAAGATCAAAAGGTGGTAATAAGCACCCATTTTAGATTTTTGGAGGAAGACTATATGAACGAAAGAAGACCCAGAAGTGAGATTACCTTAAATGAGCTAAGAGGGCTAACCTCATTGCCAACTGTACAAGATGACATACCAAACGACACACTTTCACAACTGGAACCTCGTCGTAGTGGGAGGGTTGTGAGACAGCCCGAGAGATTCATGGGGATAGGAGAGTCCTCGGACTTGATTCCCGGACAAGACGAATCAGACCCATGGACATATGACGAGGCAATCCAAGACAAGGATGCTGTTTCTTGGCAAAAGGCAATGAAAGCCAAAATGAGTTCTATGGATCATAACAGAGTGTGGGAGCTAGTCGAACCACTTAATAGGGTCAAACCCATTGGTTGCAAGTGGGTATACAAGAGAAAAAGAGGACCGGAAGGGAAGGTGGAAACCTTCAAGGCAAGGCTTGTGGCGAAAGGTTATACTCAGAAAGAAGGGATCGACTATGAGGAAACCTTTTCACCTGTAGCAATGCTCAAGTCCATCCGAATTCTTATGTCGATAGCTGCGTATCTCGATTTTGAAATTTGGCAAATGGATGTCAAGACAGCTTTCCTTAACGGAAGTCTTGATGAAGAAATCTATATGCAACAACCCCAAAGGCTTCATTGAAAAGGGCCAAGAACACCTAGTTTGTAAGCTCATGAAGTCCATTTACGGACTCAAACAGGCATCCAGAGCTTGGAACCAATGTTTTGATCATGTTATAAAGTCTTATGGGTTTGATCAAAATGAGTTTGAAAGTTATGTGTACAAAAAACGTGTCGGAACTGCATTGGTATTCTTGGTACTATACGTAGATGACATTCTGCTCATCGGGAACGATGTAAAGGTGTTATCAGACGTAAGGGCATGGCTTTCAAAACAATTTGATATGAAGGACTTAGGGGAAGCCGGGCACATCCTTGGGATCAAGATCACTCGAGATCGCAAGAAAAAGATGATAGGCTTATCGCAAGCTTCATACATAGACACTGTCTTGAAACGATTCAGCATGCAGGATTCCAAGAAAGGCTTCGTACCTTTCAAACATGGAATCCATCTATCCAAGGAAATGTGCCTTAAGACACAAAAGGAGATAGATGACATGAAAGGCATTCCTTATGCTTCGACTGTCGGAAGCCTTATGTATGCAATGCTATTCACGAGACTGGATATCTGCTTTGTCGTTGGTATGGTGGCAAGATATCAAAGTAACCCGGGGAAAGAACATTGGACGGCAGTTAAAAACATTCTGAAGTATCTGAAATGAACTCGAGATAGAATGTTGGTTTATCAGTCAGATAGTCTAATCCCCATCGGCCACACGGACTCGGATTTCCAATCGGACTTAGATTCGTAAAAATCTACCTCCCAGTAGTGTGTTTTGCATGGGGAGGAGCCATGACATGGAGAAGCGTAAACGTAAATGCATCACGATTCTACCATGGAAGCCGAAATATGTAGTTGCTTATGAGGCAAATGAAAAAGCGGTTTGGCTCAAGAACTTCCTAGTGTACTTGGATGTAGTTAAATTTGCCCAAAGACAATCATCATTTATTGTGACAATACCGGAGCAGTTGCAAATTCAAGGGAACCAAGAGCCCACAAGGCCAGCAAACACATTGAAAGGAAATACCATCTTATACGAGAAATCGTTAAGAGAGGAGATATAGAGGTGGCAAAGATCGCGTTAGAAGACAACCTAGCAGATCCATTCACAAAGGGTCTGCCTCAGAATACATTCGAGAGACATGTGGAAGGAATGGGTGTCAAGACCGTTGCCAATCTGCTTTGAGTATAAGTGGGAGATATTATTAGGTTTGTGTAGGTGACATAGATGTCACGTATTAGGAACTACACGAGACATGATGTAGTATACTTAAAAGCAGACTTTGAGTATAAGTGAGAGATTGTTGGGATTATACTGGAAAGTATGCTTTTACTTTGTATAATCAAACTGAATTTCGGTCTTATTTACTGAAATAAATTGTTTATCACTGATGCTTTAAATATCATCAAATGTTACATATATTTAATGCATAACTATTCAATAAATAGTACGTGTTACATTGTTGTTAATTTAGTGATACCAGATCACAGAAGATTAAATTAACAGTTCCTTGTAACCAAAAGTACACCATTCACGACCTAGATGGAAATGAACAATCCATCGTGAAAGGTTGAAGTGTAAGGCTCGGATTGGTTTGTCTTGACCAAGAGATTACACTAGTGCATGATCGATGTAACTTTGAATAGGACCCTGAGGAGGACAAATTCTTCTTTAACCGAACTAGGAAGAATTAGACCTCAGAGGTTCGTTATTTCTTAATCTTCGTCCCTTAAATAGGATCGCGTGTGGTTAGTAATTATTGCTTTGACTTATTACGGGTAGAGAATCAACGAGATTCAATACTTTATATCTTGGGCAATATTATTGGTCACATGCGATTGCTAAGATTTAATACGGAGAATCGTGTGCAAGTACGCTTGTTCGATTTGCCCCCTTGGGAGGTTCATAAGTTTGTTCATACCAAATCTTGCAAGTGGAATTAGTTTCCGGTATGGATAATAATATTGAACCGTTCCTTTACCAATGATAAAAGATATTAATTAATGGAAAGCTATTTCAGTGGATTGAATTAATTAATGGGCTAGATAATCTTAAACACGGGAAATAATAATCGGGAGTCATATTAACTGTAATATGGGTTAAGATGGATAGTGCAATATTAATTATGTAGTGGGATTAATTAATATTTATGGGCTTGAATAATATTGTGGCTCAATATTGATAATTCAAGATCCATTGGAAGGTCCAATCTTAATTCTCCTAAAGGCCCCTCAAGTAGCCCAACATAAAGTCCAATAACTGAAAAAGGTGTTTAAAAATAAAATAAATTTTTGTTGCTATTTTTCCTCATTTTTCGAAAAATATGAATAAAAATGGGAGAAAAATTTTCTTTGAATTTTGTTATGGAATGAAGATATGTATTCTTGAAATACAAGATTATCTCATTAAATTCAAGAAATCTCTCACTTGGTTATTTATATGTTAATTTTCGAAAATTTTGAAAGAATAAGGGAAAGAAAGATTTTCTTGATTTTCTTGAAAAGATATTATGGAAGATATGTATTCTTGGAATACAAGAATATCTCATAAATTAAAGAAGATCCAAATCTTGGAATCTTTATCCTTAATTTTCGAAAATAACCATAACAAGAGAATATGGGATTTTTATGGAATATTTTAATTAAGGAGAAAAGAATATATGAGATATATTCAAGATTTCTTGGAGATCAAGAAAAGATTTTTTCCTCCCTATTCCATATGGAAAAATCGGCCACTACACCTCTATAAATAGTGGATGATTGTTTCATTCTCAAGTACAATTTCATGTGCTGGAAAAATTAGTAAATCCACAAAGGTGGTGCAACAAAATTTTATTTTCCCTTTTGTTAATTGTTCGCGAGCTTCCTTCCACCGGATTGACGAGCAAGAACTAGGGAAGACTTTTTGGTGTGTTTTTATCAACGAGACCATTGTCACTCCAAGAGGTTAGTTCACTCTGAGAAACAAAACATGTTACCAATCTACCTTGAGGATAAATCAACACCACAACACTTCATATAGGATCATTAAGTCAAAGCTTTGAGGATAAATATACGTGGCAGTCCAGTCAAAGCATCTGCTGGAAAGCTCCAAATTGTAACGGTAAAACGATATTATTTCAATTGATTTGAGATTAAAATTGGACATTGTCAAAGTTATTGGAACTAAATCGACCAAAAAAAAATACTTATGAGACTAAATCTATTATGGGACCACTTGTGATTCAAACTCTAAAAATAAATTAGAATATGCTTGGTTCAAAGAGGATAATGTCATATCAATATGGAGATGGGGACCCTTACCAGGGCCCAATAGTGGTATCAGACCTATGTGTCTCAGATGAGAGAATATGGAGGAGTTCCCCAGTGTAAAAATGAAAGAAAGACGAAATTAGAAAAAAATAGTGAGACTCACTCTTAGTTTGAAACATAATGTGAAAAATTAGTCCTTTTCCTGGATTTCTTCCTATTAATCACGAGTTGAGGTAATAAATTAATTGAAGTGCTGAAGCCTAACAATCTCATGCATGATGTCATAATAATATATAGAGACAAACTTGTGAGATGATCTCGCGATGCGACGTTGGGGCATAAATTGAGCATTGACGCTTTAATACTTTAGGAGGAATGAAGATAATTTGTGCTAAGTTATACCCGTCTCATATGAATTTTTATTAATATTATATATATGTAATTCGTTTTTAGAGTTCACTGTTTAAAATTTTATCTCCAAATCCTAAAATAGAGTACGGTTGGAGGAGGATTGGTACTCCATTCTAAAGTTCTGGAGATGTCCTTACAAACCAAATTTGTCATAAAGAAAATATAGAAGTGGACCGGTGGGAGATTATTCTTTTCCCAAAGTCTTAATATGTGAGAGATTATTCTTTTCCCAAAGTCTTAACATTAAAAATTAAAGCTCGCGAGATCCATTCAAGTTGAAAAACCAAGAAATTAGGTTGCCATACAGAAGACTCATCCCTCTTTCTAAATTTATTATTCAATTTTTTTTATATAATACTGCATATTTATCAAAAAAGCATTTCATAGATGGCGTGGGTCGAAGTAAATGTGATTATGATGACATGGGGAGTTTTATGTTATCATAGTTAGGTGTAAAATAATATTCCACATAATAAAATTTGGAAGATCATGAATTTATAAGGATGAACAATTTATCCACTAGTATCAGGTCTTTTGAAAAATACACCAAAATTAAATTTATATGTTCTTAGCTTGATGAAGGGAGAAACGTGAACTAAACTAACAACCTTATCAATCTCCGTTGATTCCCAGCCATAGGAATACCGGCAAAGAGGAAAACTTGAGAAATTCTCTCAGATCAATACTTTAATTTCATAATCAACTTAACTCCATAAAAAAATTACAAATGACTTGTTTAAATAATAAAACTCTAACACTAATTACGATAATATAATAAATACTAATAAATTATATTAATTACATTAATGACTAATTTCTTAATTAAATCGTGATTATAATAAATGAATATCTTCATCACGATCTCTCATCCATCATAGCTCAAAGAGGATAATGTCATATCAATGTGGAGATGGAGACCCTTGCCAAGGCCCAACAGTGGTATCAGATCACTATGGTCCCAGTCTCCCGGACGAGACAATGTGGAGGAGTTCCCGGAGTAAAAATGAAAGAAATACGAGCCTAGGATATATATTATGCCAAAAATATATTATAATTGATAAACACTTTTTTTTATTAACCCTTGAATGAAATAATTAATAGGGTGGAGGAAAAGAGATGGCCGAATATGTAGAAACTAAAAAATGCAGAAAATAACAGATGAGGTATTTCATATTTTCAAATTTCTCTTTTTACTTATTTTTTACAAATTTCCGGTATATGCACGTTGTTTCTCACATTTTTAGCTTCAAAAGCTTATTTGAAATATTACTTAATGAATTAGTATAGGGACACTATACTCAATCTCCTTGATATATATTCTTAATATAAATGCACAATACTCAATCTGTTCCACTCCCACCTTTCAATTTTTGTTTCTATTAGTTTTCAATTAATTGCGTTATATATTAATTAAATAGAAACATAGTATATATATATATATAAATTTATTTTACACATATTTATTAATAATTATGAAATGACTTCCTTCATCCACGTTAAATAAAGTATTATTTTTTAGTGACGGGTTTTCAATACCGTATCTAGCCTTTTTTTTTTATATAAAAAATAACAAATTAACATACAAAACTAAAAGGTATAAGAGTGATATTAGTTCGCGACTTTGCCATATATATAGAGAGAGAGAGAGTACGTAAGTTTAATTAATCAACTTGCAACTTATTTATAATTTGATACCAAGTCTTAATTATTCTCTATATATTAGGCGCAACTCAAACTTAGTTATTATTATACTTAAATAAATATATGTAGCAGCTATAATGCAAATTGCATGCTAACGACTTAAAATCATATTTATAATGTATAAAAGTTATAAGAATGCCATGTATTAGCTAGATGCAACTTAATAAGATATATATTTCTAATAATTTTCAACTTAATAAGATATATATTTCTAATAATTTCAAATTAGAGGGACCACAAACCGGTCCCAAGCTGAGATATAAAACCTTTTCTTAACTATGGAAATTAAAAAAGGAAAAAATATACTCAAAACAAATTAATGTGATGATATATACAATTAATGACCTGGGAAAGAGCATCTAAAGCAGTTTGAACCATTTTACTAAAGATGTTTAAACCCTAAATTATCCGGGTGAACTTGAACCATTTGTTTTACGGAATCGGAAATGGGCAGAATGGACACATTGGATTTAAACACAGATCTAAATAAATAATGGGCCGGGAACCATCTATTCACCAAAATAAAAGGCCGGTAATAAGATGTGCATCAAATTAATGTTATATACAAACAATTAATACAGTAATTAATAATTAAGCAGATATAAGCACCAAGAAATTAACATGAGTTAAATTGGGATAGAAGCTAGGTAGCAGTACCATGCATAATACAGAAATAAAAAGTAAAGTTAATTACATGCCGCAAATAAACAGTTTGAATTAAAAATACAGGCCCAAATAACCAATGTTTGTAATTGTTTGAAATTAAGTGATGATTAAATATGAGTAGTGAGGTGAGCTCGTCCCCCTGGCGTCAACGCACTTGATGGGCGACCTCCCATGTCCTATTTGCTGCAAACGCATCCTCTGATTCACATTTTTTGCTTTTCTAATGAATAATTCGGAACAAAAAATATAAACAAAAAGCAGAGATAAAAGTTTATTGAGGAATACCGGTAAAAATGAAAGACAAAAAATACAGCCACAAAAAGTGTAATGTGGTTGCACTCTGCAAGTTTGGACATATTGGAGATTCAAAATAGAAAAAGAAAGACAAAAAATAAGATGTGCATCAAATTAATGTTATATACAAACAATTAATACAGTAATTAATAATTAAGCAGATATAAGCACCAAGAAATTAACATGAGTTAAATTTAGGGATAAAATATAGATGAAAAGAAAGCAGTACCATATTTTAATACAGAAATAAAACATCAATAATTTTATTTACATGCCGCAAATAAACAGTTTGAATTAAAAATACAGGCCCAAATAACCAATGTTTGTAATTATTAAATACGGGAATTATAATCTGCAAAAAAATCCAATATGCCATAAATTTATTAATATCCCAGAACAGAAAATGAAATAGAGAAAAATACAAAACAAAATAGAGAATAGTACTGGAGAAGAAATGGGAGAACTGTGTTAAAAGAGTAATGGTAATTAAGATCCTTGAGAAAGAAGAAGAAAATCTTTTGGGGCCAAATTCACGGAGGAGAAATTTGAAAAGATTTGAGAAAAATGAAAAGTTGAGGTAGTTTGTTAAGACAGTTAAGATAAGTTTAAATTTAAATTTGAAAGATTTATTAGAAATAAAAAAATACAAAATAAGAAGAAAATTCGTTAGAAAAAATAAATCAAAATCGTGTGGAATTAATAAAAAAATTATGTAGGATGGAAGCAAAATGCTAAATATATTTGTAGTCAATGCTTGTATATATTTTTATGCGTAAATAAAGATACACAGAATTCGCAAAACATATCAGTTACACATTTTTAAATGGAGGTAATTGATAAGGATACATATAATACATGTTATGAGAGATGGACACTAAAGCAGCAGTAATAACAATATATAGTGAAAGAAGAAAGGATAAAGGAAAAAAAGAAACTGCAGCGGGTTTTTTCAGAAAAAATAGTAGAGAAATTGCAACTGCAGCAGATTAGGAAAATTGAAAATTTAATTAAAATTAAAAATTATAAAATGTAAAATAATGAGGAAATTGAGAATTTGAATAACAGGGCTGGCGTTAATCCACACTTAAGTGGTAAAAGATTGGAAATTAATAATAAGAGGATTATCTTAATATAATTAATTAAAAAAATTACCTGTAATCCCGTTGGCCGATATGGATTTTAGTGAGATAGATCTATTCTACAAAAAATATAAAATTGTTAGAGTTGTATTTTGTAAATTCTTGAAAATACCAAGGTACAAAAATTATAAGAGAAATGAAGATTACATTATTATTGAACGGTGAATATCGTGGGCAAGGGACATTGAAATACAAAAGAAATACATTAAATTCAATGATATATTGAGATTATATAGAAGAGTAGGTCGTACTTGCACGATATTTTATACCTCTCAATAATACTACACAGACAGAAAATGAATATAAAGATCATAATTTTTTGATGGTGGCGAAAAGGATAATTGGGAACACGTTAGTCGCTGTGGAGAAGATTGATTTTTGAGAGAGAAATAGTATAGAAAAAAGAAAATGAAAAAGATGCAGACTGAGAAAAAAATAAACCGCAATTTAAAATTCTACAACTATTAAGAGAGATTATTGTGGGGCGGTTAGGATATAAAAATACATAAAGATAAACATATAGAATGGATAGAGTAAAAATATTGAGCGGTTATAATATATATAAAAATAAAAAAATGCAAAATTATAAGAAAATTAGAATTTTGTTAGGAAGAGATTGAGCGGTGCCACGTAGAAGGAAAAAGAATGTGAATTAGATATTAGAGAGATATATAATATTTAAAGGTATTGCATGCACTCCGTAATATATTTTGAAACCATACAATTTGTTATATTAAAATATGCAACTTATTCATGTTGAACCATGTAACTATTAATATGATTGGAGTGCACAGTGCACCTAAAACCCTCTTGAAATTAAATATGTTTTGACCTATACTTTTATAATACTAATAACGCTAATTTACTCCATTTTTTTTTTTTTTGGTGCTGGACGTTACTATATATAGTCAATTTTTTTTTTTTTTTTACATTTAGTCACATTGAAACTAATAGTATACATAATTCATGACCTTTTGCGCTGAAATTTGTTAGTGTAAAATTTAATGGGAAATTTTTTGGATTTTTTATTTTATGTGAGGAAAGGTTTTGGGATAATAAAATTTGTGACTTCAGTTGCATTTTTAACCCAACATCAAAATGAAAAGTTTTAGTTTAGAAGTAACTTTAAAAAATATATCAATCACGAAATATCACACGGACTAAAATATTTAAAGGGTTGTAACATGTCATTCTCCTTCCAATTTTAGAAAAAAAAAAATTTTGGTCCCATAATTTTTCTGTAATTATTTTTTGGTCTCAAAAAATTTAATTATTTAATTTTGGTCTCATAAGTTTTGTGTTTGTCCAATTTTAGTCATGTTTTCGTCGGAAAAACGATAATAACGTTGTTTTTTATCAAAATTTGGGGATCTCCGATTGGGCGTGTGACAAAAAAAGACCAATTTTTTTTTATCGAAAACGACGTCGTTTTTGTTTTTCCGGTGAAAATAGGACCAAAATTGGACAAACGTAAAAGTTATGGGACCAAAATTGGATAGTTAATTTTTTTGGAACAAAAAATGAATTACAGGAAAGTTATGAGACCAAAAAACTTTTTTTCTCTCCAATTTTACACATTATAATTAACGAATTATTTTGGTTTGAGAGTCATTATTAATTCAAGACTAATGAATTTCTGGCATCACAGTAGCCATGAAAACGTAGCAGAAAAATAAATGCGCGCAAAGCTAAAAATAATGACATGTGGAATAATAAAAAATATTCAAAGAATCATCATACTATGGGTTCATGTATTAAAAATCTAAAAGGATAAAACACCAATGGAATATGAAAAGTTGAACAGGGGAATCGATCGAACCTATATATATATATTTGCTCAATTATAAAAATGAGCACATCCATCATTTATGTATATATATTATCAAGACTAGGGCTGGATGAAATACCGAAAATACCGGTATACCGCACTTACCGTACCGAAAAATATCGAATTTATCGAAATTAACGGTATACCGAAATTATCGAAATATATATTTTTGGTACCGTACCGAAAATTTCGGTATGGTAACGGTATATGAATATAGAAATTTCGGTATACCGCGATATACCGAAATATTTTCGGTATACCTAAAATTATTGAATTTCATATATTTTTTTTAAAAATAAATAATAATTATATTATATATATATATATATATATATACACTCTTCTTAACACATAATTTCACAAAAATGAAACCCTAAACATTTTGGGGCGCCGTTTCTTCTCCCCTTCGGCCTTCTCCCTTTCTCCCCTTCTCACCCGCCTCCCCGACACCGTCTCCCCGCCTCCCCGCCGCCGTCGCCCACAACTCCGTCTACATCCCCACTCCCACTCGACTCACATACCTTTCTCTCCTCCCCGCCACTGTCACCCCGCCTCCCTCTCGCCGTTGTCGCCCCCGCCTCCTTATCGCCGTCGTCGCCCCTCCTCCCTCCCGCCGCTGTCGTCTCGCCTCCTCCACTTGACCCTTGTCGCCCAACCTCCCTCACGCCACCCGCTCTCTTCCTCCATTTCCAGTTTCTTCAATCGGCCGCCGCCTCCACGACGCCGTCGCCCAAGCCAAGCCATCCACCACGTGACCACGCCGTCGCCCAAGCCAGGCCACCTCGTCTCCCCCTCGTCGCCTTCGCTTGTTATTTCTTTCAATTTTGGATAATTTACAGTTGTTTTGCAATTTATGTCTTTATGTTGTGTTTGTGATTAGTTATTAGGTTTTGGTGTTTCTGGGAAATTGCATGGTGTTTCTGGTAATGTGTCTTTATGCCTTTATGTTGTGTTTATGTCTTGAGTTTCTGGGAAATTGCTTAAAAATCAAAAGAATTGAATCTTAAACTCCAAATATGTCAAGACTCAAGATAGAGAAAAAAATTAAATTTTTGAGGGAAAACAGGTTCGAGAATTTCGGTATACCGTTCTCATACCGAAAATTTCGGTATACCGAAATTTCGATATACCGAAATTTTCGGTATGAGAACGGTATGATATTTTTCGATATCAAAAATTTCGGTACGGTAATGGTATGACGAGAAAATTTTCGGTATGCCTTACCGTCCACCCCTAATCAAGACATATACTCATACAAAAATGTGAAATCCTTCGGTCATACTATACTATTAAAATGAAAAATATTATATAGTCCAATTTCCTATTATGTTTGGAGAGAATTTGCAGTGACCAAGATGAAACATACTTTGCATTTAAGGATATATTTAATGATTTCAACATAAGATGAAATGTTAATTTTTTGAAATTAAAATTCTTAAGAATTTAATTAATGTGTGTATGCCCTCACTTAACGTGAACAACATATACTCACAAATTAGAAACCATAAAACCAAAATTATTAAACTTCAAAGCAATCTTACATTTTTTACCCTTTCAATTTTTTCTTTAGTGTTCAATTTAATATAACAAACAACTGAATATAAATAGCTCATTGGATAATGTGCAAAATCATTTTCATCATTGAAAAAATATATATTTTATATTAAGTGATTCTGAATTTTATATAGAGCGAAAATTTATTTTAAGTGAGAGAGAGGAGAGCAGTTTTTTTTTTTCAAAATTAAAATTGAATATTTAATAAAAGCACAATCAATATTTTAACCATCATTTTTTATCAAATAGTATTACAAAATAAAAGTAGTCTCGAAACGTGGGATGTTACTTTTTTCCACACAAGTGACGGTTAATAAATTAAGCCTCTGACCAGCATCCTTAATTGATATATATATATATATATATATATATATCTTTATATAAAAGCACAATACACATTTCAATTTTTGTTTCTATTAGGCCCAATTTATATCGAATGATAAATTTGGATAACAATTAATTATTTAATATTATTATTTATTTATTTTGATTGATAAATTTTTTTTTGGTAAATTCTTCTGTGCACTACATGCACCAATAAAATTGGTGCAATTTAATTTTAAAAACTTTTTTTTTAATTTTTTTTAGTTTTAATTTTTTTTTTCAATTTCGATTTTCTTTTAACTTTAATTTCAATTTTAGATTTTTTTTTTAAAAAAATTCAATACCCGACCCAACCCAAAATCCGGCCCGAGTGGTTCATGGTTCACTCGGTTCAAATGGTTTATGGTTCACCCGACCCGAATGATTTATATATAATTTAGGATTCACTATTTAGGGGTTAGGGTTTAGATTGCACCAATTTGGATTGGTGCATATAGTGCACAGGAGAGTGACTCGTTTTTTTATAATTCCATGACCCGGGAATAACCCGAAAAATTTCAATTTTAAGTGGATAATAAATCCACTAAAAGAGGTGTGATTATTTATTTCAATATGGGATGTGATTAATTTTACGTAAATATCCTTCAATATATCAAACCAGTATCTAATCTTCAAGGAACTCGGGTCCCCTCTTCTCGCCTTCAGTTTTCAATATTCAATAAATAAAAAATCAAATACGCATCTAATCTAAAACGAACTTAGTCTTCGATAATCCTCTTCTTACCGGCAACGTGCAAACGTGAAAGCCCCTCGCCGGCACTGCGAACTTGAGGCCGCCGTTGTCCTCGTTCCCAAATCCGCTCCTCCTTCTTCACAAGCCCTCTCCCTCCTCTTCTAATTTATTCTTGAAATTATTCTGAATCGACTGTATTTTATTGTCTTTGAGGTTTTTGTTCATATACAATTTTTCCATGGGATTGTCGACGGTATGGTTTCTGAATTTTTTTTGTTTGTCTCCAGAAATTTTTTTGAACTTTTTTTGTTTGTCTCCAGAAAATTTTCTGAATTTTTTTGTTTGTCTCCAAAAAATTTTCTGAATTTTTCATAACTATTATGATCCTTTGTTATGATTTTTAGAGAGACACAGGAATTTGGGGACTTCGAAAATTTCCAGAATTGTTCAAAATTCTAAATTGCAGACTTTCAAAATTTTCAGAACTTTTTAAAAAATTAATTTGCAGATTTTGGGAGATTCTCTCTCAAATTGTTTTGATGGATATAGATTCTGGTGGCCATCTAGGATCTTGCAAAACATTATGAAGTTTTAGTGCGTTACAGGGACAGAACTTGCAGTAGCCATGGCAACTAAGGATGAATGTGTTATTGCGATGGAATGCAGTAGGTTGGGGTTCGTGAAGAAAATGACTTTGAGAAAGGAAAGATTTTGAGAATAAATTATTTGAAGGGTATTTTGGTAAAATTATGAATTAAGTTTTTTTTAATTTCACTATGTAAATGTTGGATATGATAAGATAATTTAATTTCAATCCCCTATTTCATCAAACCTAATCATATCAAATATAATCCTAATTTTCAAAGTATACGGAGCCTTAGTTTTCAATTAATTGCCCTTATAAATAGAAACATAATATATATATAGTAATTTATTTTACACATATTTATTAATTATTATAAAATGACTTCCTTCATCCACGTTGAATAAAGTAATATTTTTCAGTGAAGAGTTTTCAATGCCGTGCCCAATTTTTTTTATAAATAATAACAAATTAACATACAGGATTAAAAGGTATTAGTGTGATTAGTTCCTGACTTTGCCATATATATAGAGAGAGGGGAGTACCTTAAGTTTAGTTAATTAACTTGTGCAACTTATTTATAATTTGACACCAATTAATCTTTTCTTAATTATTCTTTATTAGGCGCAACTCAAACTTAGGGGGGGTGTATTGGTTGTGGAGTCTGTAGGAATTTTTTAGACTTTCAAAGTCTGGGGATATTCAATACGGATTTTAAAAAATCTTAAAAAATCTTTAGGTATTCAACAGTCTATGGATTTTAATACTCTATGGATTTTCTTTGATTCTCTTTAAAAAATATAAACAGATTTCACTCTCCAAAATCTCTAACAACAACAGAGATTTTACGTATTCTTTCGAGAGAACTCACGATTTAAAGGTCGAGAAGAAAAAAAACCTTCGTTAATACTTTTCATTTAAACAAGTAATATTGTTCTATTTAAAAATTTATACTTTTAATCTAAACAAGTTATACTTTTCTTTTAAACAAGTAATATTTTTTTATTTAAACAAGTAATACTTTTCCATTTAAACAAGTAATATTTTTCATTTAAATAAGTAATACTTTTCTATTTAAACAATTTATACTTTTCATCTAAACAAGTTATATTTTTCTTTTTAATAAGTAATACTTTTCTTTTAAACAAGTAATATTTTTTTACTTAAACAAGTAATATTTTTTTATTTAAACAAATAATATTTTTCCATATAAATAAGTTATATTTTCCATCTAAACAAGTTATACTTTTCTATACAAGCTATATTAGTGTGAATTTGGAATATTAATTGAATGAAACTGAAGAAAAAAAGAGAGGTAGGTAGTAATTTTACTTTTGAGGTAGGTGTGGTATGGAAGCTGGACAAAGATTCAAATGTATATACGAGGACTAGAGTATGTACGTAAGTACGGAATTATACCAACTTCATATATATATATATATATATATTATCATAATATTTGTTGAACGGATCTTTTACGTGTCCCCAAGTCCATCTCAAATATTTGTAGTCACTGCTTTAATTACCCGTTAGCTAGGCAGACGCTTTAATAAAGGGTCAATTTCAATCACCAACTTGTACCATGATTTTTTTTTTATCAATTTACTATACAATTTTTTGTATCAAATTATAAATTATACTATATAATTTTATTAAATTGCAACCTTCTAGTTGCAATTGATCAATTTCATATAGTATAAGTTTCAATTTAAAATTTCATAGTACAAGTTGTACAAATTGATAAATTGTCATAATATATGTTGCAAGTTGTACTATGACATTTTATCATTTTGCAAAATGTAATTTTTTTTAAATCAAATTGCAGCCTATACTATACGAAATTGATCAATTGAACATGTAAATTTCAAAATCCAAAAATCCAGAACCCAAACCCCAAAATTCAATACTCCGTTAGTCCATCTCGACGAGAAGAAGCCGCTGCAGGCCCACTGAAATTCCACTACTCCGGCGAAAGAGCTGCTATCACATCCTACACACCACTGCTATCACAGCCTCCACCGTCACAGGTAATGAAGCCACCGACACCGCCGCCGCCGCCAACGCTCCAAGAAGCAAGTTTTTCATATTCCCGATTGGACAATCTTGATTTAAAGAGTGTTGTCTTGTATTGGGGTTTCTTCTTTTTTTTCTTATGGATTTTATGTTAAGGCAGATCTATTTTCTGAAATAGATTTGGGTGATTTTTAGGGGATTTTGATGAAATTTTGGGCGTTTTTCCGGTGACTCGTGGTTCTGTTGATTTATAATGTTATTATATGTCCCTATTTTTGTTCATCTTGATTTTAGAATTTTGAGATTTGGCTATTTTTTGAATTTTGTGATTTGGGCTATTTCTAAAATCTTGCTGGTTGTCTGGTTTTTTTGCTATCTGTAAGCATGAGGATGCAGTTTTGAAGTTTCGAGGCTGTAAGGCAGCTTGGGAGGGGTATTCGGATTGCTCCGATGCTGATTTGATTGCGGAGCATCAGATATGGGCGCCGGTGGATCCTTACGCGAAGAATGAGGCGTTTAATGTGAGCAATGGGGATGCTTTTAAGTGGAAGCAATTCTGGAAAGTGTTGGCGGAGCAGTTTGGGGTGGAGGCTGGGGAGTATGAGGAAGGCAAGGAGGTGAAATTGCACTTTGGATGCATATGTGCATGTACGGATGCATATCTGAGGGATTTTGAATGCATATGTGCATGTACGAATGCATATATGCATGCCGAAAAAGACGAAAATATGTAAATTTCATCAGGACTTTGATGAGAATATGTAAAAAAAAATTATTTTTGGTATTTAATTGATTTAGATATGAAATTCTGAATGTGTATATATAACATAATCCTATTTGAAATTATCATCCTATTTTAAATAAAGGAAAATATCAAAAAATTATCAACAACTCTCTTATTGTACAATATATATAAAAAAAAAAAAAAATAGACACAAGATAAAATATGAATAAATAGACCCAAGATAAAAAATAGGAGCAAAAAGACAAAAAAGTAGTAGCAAGAAGACTCGTTAAGAGCATTTATGTAATAGATCAAGTATGATAATTAATTTATAGTTATTATATTAGTTCAGTCGATTAATGGATTAGTGGGACGATAAAATTTAAATAAATTCTTGGAATATATAATTAGTACGCTTCTGTAAAAGTTGTGTAGCAAAAGTGACATGACTAGTGAAAAAGGCATCCAATTAAATGCATTTATTTCAAATTAAGCATACATTATAGTATATTTTTTTCTACCTCATTAATTCTTGTACAGTTTTTACCACATATATACTAGAAAGGTAATTATCTTTACTTAATTAGAATTAGACATTTAATGGAAAAAAGTGCAAAAATGTAAAATAATTAATATAGTCTGTAAATAGCAAGTTTGAATAATAAATAGTCCTATAATTTTAGTCTCAAATAGATTTAGTCCCATAAGTTTTTTTATCGATTTAGGTCCAATAACTTTAACAATGTCCAATTTTAGTCCTAAATCGGCCGGAACAACGTCGTTTTACCGTTTTTATTTGGGGCTTTCAGACGGATGTTGTGACTGGACTACCACGTGTATTTTTTTTTAATAGCTGGAATTTCAGGCATATATAATTAAAATTTTAAACTTAAAATTAAAACAGAATTGACGCTAATAGTTAGTCAAACATACTTAAAAATACATATGACAATACACGTGACAGTCAAGTCACAACATTCGTCGGAAAGCCCCAAATAAAAACGGCAAAACGATATTATTTCAGCTGATTTGAGATTAAAATTGGACATTGTCAAAGTTATTGGGACTAAATCGATGATAAAAAAATTTATGGGACTATATCTATTTGAGGTCAAAGTTATGAGACCATTTGTGATTCAAATTCGTAAATAGCACCAAAGTGAAATAAGTTTTTATTTTTTGATGAAAATTATGTGACAAATTTTTTTCAAAATCTAATTATATGGTGAGTATGAGTAATACGGGAGAAGGGGAAGGATCAGTATTTATATATATGCCTAGCTACTTTAATTAATTTTCTTAACTTAAATCTTCAATCTAAAGATATCATAAGTATAGTATAGTTTAAAAAAAGAGTAGGCAGAATCCCATAATTCTTATTTTATGGCCCTAAAGTGCGATTTGACCGATTCATGAGTTTGTCTTTTGAAGTTTTGTCATAAACTTCTGATACAAAGGCAAATGAGATATTCAGAGAATTTAAATTGTATATGCATGTGATAATTAATATAAAGGGAATAATACATAAAAATAGAAAAGGGATGGGCAAGCATGGATTAAATATTGTGGTATTATATTGGGACTATGGTTTGGTCAGAGTGGTGGAGTAGGGTAATAAACTTCAAAGGCAGGATATTAATTATTTTACTATAAAAGGTATTAGTTGGTCCCATTGAATAGTATTAGTTTATTCCATTAAAATGTATTAGTTGTGCAGCACCCAAGTGTTACTCTAAAAATTAAAAGTCACGTGTTGCTCTAAAAACTAAAAATCGCCCTACTTATGAGTACCTGGAAACTTAGATATATACAAAGCCACCCTTGTATACTCCAAATGCTGGGTTTGATGAATTCATTCTTGTTTATTTTTTCCTTCCAAAAAAATTTGTTATGTCATTTTGTCCAATTATATTGATTGAGCCTGAGCACAATTTACCCACCCTACAATTACATTAACTGAGCCTCGAAAACCATGAAGACAAATGAGTAAATTAGATCAGAAAATTGTATTTATATATGGTACGTAATTAATAAAAAGGGAATGTTACATAAAAACAGAAAAGGGATGGGTAAGCATGGAGGAGTATTGTATATATAATGGCTATATGGTACCAAAATCTTTAAATCAAGAGGCACACTTGCATGACACGGTCTCACGATGGGACGGGGTATAAATTGTGCATTGACGCTTTAATACTTTGGGAGGAATGAATGTGATTTGTGCTAGCTAGGTTGTAACTCATGAGACTGTCTCATATGATTTTTTTATCTTAAATCAATGATGTGGCGATGCATCGGGGTGTGGTATATGTATATTGGAACTAGGGTTTGGTTGGTGTGGTGGTGGAGTAGGGTAA
Source organism: Stenogyne calaminthoides (assembly GCA_037126765.1). Taxonomy (NCBI): domain Eukaryota; kingdom Viridiplantae; phylum Streptophyta; class Magnoliopsida; order Lamiales; family Lamiaceae; genus Stenogyne; species Stenogyne calaminthoides. Next base: position 28,928 of record JBBCBC010000127.1, read on the forward strand.
TTAATGAACTTTAAAGGCTAGATATAGTACGATTTTACTAAAAATTAAGGTATTAGTTGGTCCTGCTGGATTGTATTATGTTGTTTCCACTGAAACATGTTAATTGTGTAGCGTTTAGTGCCCTAAAGTGTTGCTCTAAAAATTATATGTCCTAGTTATGAGTACCTGCAGGAAACTTGGATACAAAGCCTACCCTTATATACTCCAAAGGCTAGACGCAATTAATGTTTGTACAATGATATTGTTTTCCCTCAGAGAAATACATCATGTCATTTAATTTGTACAATACACTAATTGAGCCTTGAAAATCATGACTACAACAATACATTAATTGACTCTCTTGAACCATACAATTTATTTATATTGAAACGTGCAATTTATTTTCACGAATAAAGGTTGTAAGTTTCAATGCAAACAAGTTGTATACATATTTCAATTCAATAAATTATATATTTCAAATATACAATATGGAATTCACGGTGCACTTAGTGCACGGTGTACCTGGTGCATAAGAGATCCACTCCATAAATATGTTATATATGTACATATCAAAAATGAAAAAAGAAAAAAACAATCGAGATTTAACTCACCAAGGTTCACGTCCACGTCTTGGATTCGATTTCCGCTGAAAGCAACTCCACTCATTAAATTGTCCGCTCGATGGGCCTCATGGAGTAAGAGAATTAAGCCGAGTGAGGCTAGTTTCAACAGTACATAGCCTTCTATATATAAATTCGTGGAAAAATCATTAGGTATGGAACAGTAATACCGGTATGATATTGCTGTATTTCGAAATTTCAGTATGGTAACGGTATGTGATTTTAGTGTACTTATTTTTTGGTATATCAAATTTTGGTATATAAAAAATTTCAGTACAATATCAGTAATATATTTTTTAAATACCAAATATTTTAGTAAAATAATGTCAAACATTATATTTGGATTGAGATTGAATGAGACTGGTGAAACAGTAACTTGTAAACATTGGGTTTTGGAGATTCTGATAGTTTGTAAAAATTACTGTTGACTATGAGATTATGGCACGACATAAACCGTCAATAAAGCAGAATGATCCAAATCAAACGAAATTGATGAAATTTACAAAAGATTAAATTTTTCATAGTTCAATAATTTTGCTTCATTTTAAAATTGATCACGATTATTCCGACCTTTTTTATTTTGGCTCCGTAAATTTTGGGATTTAAATAAAAAAAGTCCCGTATTTTTGCACCTTTATTGAAAAGGTCTCATAAATATCAATTGTTTCAATTTAGTCCCGTATGTTTTTAATTTGTGCCGATTTAGTCCCAAATTCGTCGGAGACCGGTCAAACTACCCCAAAACGACGTCGATTTTAGCGCGTGTGATACACGCGCCCCTAATTTGGGACTAAGTCGGCGCGTGATACAGTATTTCCCGATCAAAATTGAGCGTGTATCACACGCCCCAAAAACGACGTCGTTTTGGGGTAGTTTAACCGGTGTTCGGCGATTTGGGACTAAATCGGCACAAATTGAAAACATACAGGACTAAATTGAGACATGTGATATATACGAGACCTTTTTAATAAAGGTGCAAAGTTACGGGACCATTTTGATTTAAATCCCGTAAATTTTCGAAATTTTTTAAATTGATTTTTTAACCTGCAACAGCATATTACCAAACAGGTAACCGCCACCTGTGTAATTATTTTATTTTTTCTTTTAATTTTGAGATGCCACCTAGAATTTTTAAAGGGAACTAAACCAAAATAGCCCTATAATTTTGCATCTTTATTGAAATAATTCCGTAATTATCAAATTTTCCAATGTAATCCCAGATGTATTCAATTTGATCCAATTTAGTTTCAAACCTTCGGAGGTCGCTCAAAATTGCCCTAAACGACGTCATTTTGGTGTGTGTCCTATACCCGCCCCTAATTTTGACCGCAATATGCAAGATAATGTTCAAAACGACATCGTTTTGGACAATTTTAAGTGAACTCCCGCTAGTTAGGACTAAATTGGATCAAATTAAATATATATATAATTAAATTGAAAAATTTGATAATTATGAGACTATTTCAATAAAGATGCAAAGTTATAGGACGATTTTGATTTAAATTCTCAATTCCCTTGCTTTCTAGATTTAACAAGTATTTTAGAGCTATGAATAATAATCAACTAATTAATGTTAATTTTGATCAAAGTGGCTCTGCCTTGCTCATTGAATATCTGATGTAATTGCAACTTACTTGTTCGAGTGTGTCTTAGCTCTTCATCTGTCCAAATCTTTTCCAACCATGGATTTTTTTTCACTTTAGAATTTGTTAGAATCTTTTTCGACCGTGAATTTGTTACTAAATCACTTTCCCATTAACCCTTTAATCATCGGTTTCGCTAGAGAGTGTCACTTTCAGTCTAACTTACCTTCATTGCAATTTTTTTTTTCAACTTCCCCTTGTATAATTTTAGACTAGTTCAAGTGTGCACTTGCTTTAGTTTAATTGGTAGATATGATATATCTAATCAGCATGCCACGTCGTGCCACATGTATCCCATTCATCATCCACGCCGGATACCCCAAATTGCTAGATCACGTGCTAAACTCATGCCAAAAATGATGCCGTTTCAATTTTATTTGCACGATCTACTTGCGAAAAACTAAAAATGTGAAAAGTTAATGGGACAAAAAAATAATTACCCACAAATTATTCTTCTACCAGCCTACTAACCTCGTTGTATGATTTCCACATCTTTTAAAGTTTTTATTTTTGAAGGTTTAGTTAATTTTTTATAATGTTTTCTAAATTTTCTCTGATTTTCTACATTTTATAAGGTTTAGTTGATCTTTTAACTATTTTTCACATTTTACTTAGATTTTTTCAGAATTTTCAATTATTTTTACATGTCTAAATTTATTTAAAAAAAAAATAAAAAATAAAGGATTAATTTCAAAATAAAAAAACTTAGAGGATTAAATTAAAGACAAATAAAATGTAAAGGACAAATAATACCACGTGTTTACATTAAATATGAATAATTTAGTCAATTTTATATATATGTATATTTATTTTTATTTTTAAAGTTATTAGATGCATGCACTTAGAGAGAATTTTGGGGGGGGGTGTGAGCAGTGAATGATCAATACTGTTAGAAAAGTTAAAGTTAAAGAAGGATACAAGAAGACCATGCACTGATCATTTCTCCAAAATAGGAATGCTCTGTTCATCCCTGAAAAAATTATGTGGATCAAGTTTGGTCTTCACTTGAACCAACCTATCAAAATTATTCTTGAAATACTTCACCCCATAAACCCTGCCCTCATTATAATCATTCACACAATTATTATCAGTGCTTCCAATGTCAATATCTCTGTAATTCAGAAACGCTCCCCTCGGATTTTTCGACACGAACGGCGTCATGTAATCGTACACCTTTCGAGTATAATCCAAGTACTTTTTTTCGGCCGCAATTTCACTCCACCATGTAAAATACTGAATCTTGTAAATGATCCCAGCTCTGTGCGGATACGGCGTGGCTGATTCCGCGATTTCGCTCATTCTTCCACCGTACGGATTGAGCTTCACCACCATTTGCCCTAACGACGCAATTTTCGTAAAAAACCTTGCAAGCCTTGTTTTGTAATCGGACTATGCACGTAGTCCGATTTGACCTTGTACTGCACAAAGCTTGATGGTCTCCGGATTAGCAAATCCGTTTCACGAGATTTCTCAGGAAGTTCGGCCCAGAAAAGTACAGATTTAACCCAGCTCATTTCTTTGCAATCCTTTTTCTTCAATCCCAATTCGGGAAACTGTTTGTTCATCATGGAAACCAATTTGGTAGAATTACCAAGGTACATTGCTTGAAAAGAAGCCCCTGATTTATTTTTGCCATTAAATACTAAAGTCACTCTAATAAAGAGTTTTTTGTCTAATTTGTGCGCAACGTATTGCCAGCGGTGAACAATATCCGTTGCGTTGTCTTCCAGGTTTCTAAAACCATGAAGACTGTCACCAAGGGAGGCACGGGTACTAATTTGATTTTGTACGAAAGTACAATGCCAAAACTAGCACCCCCGCCTCCCCTGATAGCCCAGAAAAGATCCTCGCCCATTTCTTTCCTATCAAGGATAAATCCATTTGCATCCACTATTTTTGCATCGACAACATTGTCAACCGAGAGGCCGTGTTTTTTCATCATACTGCCATAGCCACCGCCGCTGATTTGGCCACCAACGCCAACAGACGGGGAAACTCCGGCGGGAAAACCGTGGACTTTGCTCTTCTCCCAAATTCTATAGCATAGTTCACCCAGTGTGGCGCCCGATTGTACCCACGCCGTTTGATTCTTGAGGTGTATTTTAATAGAGCGAAGGTTGGACATGTCAAGAATGGCAAATGGGCCTCTTGATATGTAAGATAGGCCTATAGAAAAAATAAAAGCATTAATAATATTATATGAGTAACACTCATGTACACTCTTTTATATACGGATCCAGGAATTTTTCGTAGGGGCACAATAGATAAATAAAAATATAATATATGCATTAAAAAGTTCTTTACTAAATAAATAGTAACTCAATTTATTACAATTCAAATCTATGGGTTTTCATATATAGGTGGAGTTAAGAATTGGGGCACATTTGTAATTTTTTAAAAACTAATTATAATTTGTATAATATAAAAATAATAGTAAAAAATATACTATTATGGTGACACGTGCCCCCACCCTGGATAAACATAGGTCCGTCACTGCACTCATTGTCGTTTTCAGCATAAATCAATCATTTAACTTGCTGGAATAACGAGGCACATGATCGGAACATGCTAAAAGCAACATTGTTTAAGTCTTCACCCGGCAATCTGGGACTTAAAGTCGAACGCATATGGGGCCTAAATTAAGAAAGTGAAAAACTGTGGGACCATTTTTTAAAAAAAAAGTAAAAACAATTATTTTATGTGGAAACTACTAATACAACTCACTAACACCTTTTAGTAAAACAATTAATATAATTTAAAAATAATGTTTTTCAGTTGTACGGTGTACCGGGTACATACAATAAAATAGTATAAAAGACTTATGTAAAGCTCGAAATCTTCTAACAAAATATATACCTTCATAGTCGTGGCCTCCGCTTCGGATTTTCAAATGTAGTCGATTTCGCTTGGCGCAAATCCAAGACATGAAACACGCATGTGAGATAGGCAATCCGAGCCGCCATTTGTCTAGGCAAAATGAGATCACGTAGAGGTTCATTCTTCGGTTTAAATGCCACTAGCGATTTAATTAAATGAGCAGCAACTTTTTAATTGTTCGGCAACAAATAATTTTCTCCTTCAATTTTGTTCGTTTCGCCCACGATCTTTTACTCCTCAATTTATTCCTTCGATTGGCTTTACAATATAACCCCAAATCCCAAGGATATTCGCCTAGTCGTTGTAGGCTTGAGATTTAAAAGTGTGCTCGTCTCTAAATCTTAAGTTTGAATTCTCTCAGGTGCGATCAACTCTTGAGATGGGTCAATCCACAGAGCTTAGCTATGGCTTGAAATTAGATTCCCGTTAATAAACGGTGGGTTCTGATGCCCCGGATTAGTCGATCATTTGGATGAAAGAGTTATAACAATAAAAATATGATAACAAGTAATTGAACGACTAAGATTAAAATATTAAAATATCATACTTAACCATTCTCCTTATATGCATTCTGCACCAACCAGACATCCGTTACTTTATTTTTTGTTTGTACACTTCTATCTTTAAAGTTTATTACTCTTATTTCAATGTAAATGAAAATTTTCATGAAGATAATAGACGTATGACCAATAGCATGAAAATGTCTTTCTTTAAAGTTTATTACTCTGATTTCAATGCAAATGAAAATTTTCATGAAGATAATAAAAAATATCTCCTTAATTACCATTAAAATTGACTATGTTTAAATACCAAAGTCAAAGTCATTCAAAATTTTAATATCACAATAGCATTAAATAGGTTGCCAAACTTTGTTTTTATTGGAACAAGCAAAGTTCATAATCATGCGCACGTGGGAACTTCTCCACCAATCAAAATTCAAAACGTGTAAGCTCCCCGTCGTGGCATCATGTCGGTATAACGGTCAAACAAGGTCCAATGTGAAATGGTTGTTGAGGAAATACCGCTTCAAAGTAACTAGTCAAAAGCTAATTAGGCCGGTTTTACTTTAACCTCAATATTATCCAAATCATCAGAATTATTATACAAGAGATTCTTAATCTACACTCATCCATTTCACTTTAACTGTCCTTTCTAAAACAGAAATTTCGTCCAAATATAATTGTTATTATGCAATTACCTAAGAGATTTAAATTGTGTCACTCGATCTATAATTACTTTGTGATAATACGTTAACTAATATATATATATATATATATATATATATATTATATATGTGTGTGTGTGTTAATGACTTCTTTAATTAATGTTAAAATTAAACGTCAATTAAATGGATCGGAGGGCGTTATTGTTTATATGACGTGGTCGATTTTGACAAATGATTTTTAGAATAGCATGTAGAAACTATTCGTAATACATATAATCTATTTATCCAAGAACTGAATTAATTAAGTTAACAAATTACAAAATAGTCAGATAGCTAGTGGTTTGTTTAGTGTGTGGAGTATTGTATAGGGCACCAACGATATGATGTTGATCGGCGCCTACTTAATAAAATCTCAATCATTGGTCCATGCATGGATAACAAATTGAACATAAAAATGGAGATCTTTAAAAGGGGGAGAAGAAGTGAAGGTGGCACAAACAAATCAATCTTTCTAGATCAAACATGTTTATGGATTTATGTGTTTGAAGTATTAATATATATATGTTGAAGTCTCTACAGTGGAATGAGATCATCTATTTCATAATTGATATTTCATTTTATATTTCATAAAGTAGATGAATGACATGTGGAATAATAAAAAATATTCAACGAACCACCATACACTGAGTTCATGTGTTAAAAATTTAGAAGGGTAAAACACCAATGGAATAAGAAAGTGAAACAGGGAAATCGAACCCGCTTTATAAGTTTGTTGACGTGTAAATATTTAAATTAATAGTTTAATTAAAAATAACACCACCCTAAAATAGAAGACTCAATATATTTTTATATCCTGCGCTTTTTAATCTTAGATGGTGATATTTTCTATTTAATATTTACATGTCAGCAAGACAAGTGAACTCCTCGTATCACATCAGATGGATCTTGTCAAAAATAATAATTCAATATATTTTTAAATATTAACTGAAAATTTGTGTTAAAAATTTAAGAAAAAATGTCAATTCAGGGCCTGAAAGATGACAAAATTATCAATTTAAGACCTTAAATATTTTTCCTATCAATTCAAGGCCTAGAAGATAGAAAACTATCGATTTAGGGCCTGGAAGATAAAAAAAACTATCAATTTGAGGCTCACACATTTTAAGGTCATGTTTGACACTATATTTCATATCCTTTACGGTTCAGAGGGGTTTAGGGTTCATGGTTCAAGGTTTAGGGTTCATCGTTTAGGGTTTAGGGTTTTAGTGCCAAACATGACCTCAAAATTAATAAGCATTGGATTGATAGTTTCTATCTTTTTAGGCCCTGGATTGATAATTTTCTATCTTCCAGGACTTGAATCGATATGAAAAATCTTTCATGTGGATAGAAACTATCAATCCAGGGAGATAATTTACTGGATAATTTCTATCTTCCAGGACTTGAATCCCTGGATTGATAGTTTCTATCTTTTTAGGCCCTGGATTGATAATTTACTGGATACTGGAAGGCGACCGAAAATGATAAGGAGATTTTTCAGGCGAAAAAGTGGTGGGAATGAAGAAAACTTTGGTTTTTTATAAAGGGAGAGCCCCTAAAGGAGAAAAAACAAATTGGGTCATGCATGAATATAGATTACAAGAAAATAATGCCTTCCAAAACCTAAATAAACTTGATAAGGTACACAATTTACTCTGTTTTCCCCTGTTTTTTTATTAATTTTTTAATGATCAAATTTCCTTATTCAATTTGCAGACTGCATGAGTGCTATGCAGAGTTTTTAAGAAGAATGCAGGAGGGAAGAAAGTGCATATATCACGCCTCTGTACGGATGAAGATTTTTGTCTAGATGAAAATCGAACGACAGCCAAAGTTGATGAATCTCATGTGACATGCTTCTCCACTCAACCACAGGATTCCAAGAAGAAATCATTTGATGAATGCATTCCCAATTATGATTCCATTTATTCATTTGGTTCAATGCCAGATCAGTCGATGCTACGGGTTTTCCACGTATCAAATGGCTCATTCACTAAGCAAAATGCAGCTAAAACAGAGTTCTCAGAGGATATAAATACTGATACATCTAATCATGAGGTGGTATTTGAGGCGTATGATCATGAGTTAGAATATACTAAGATTTATGATGACGATGATCAAGATTTTTCGATTGATTGCTTGTGGAATTATTGAGAATTACACAAAGTAATTAATGTACGGTTTGAATAACAGAAATAGCTTGAAATTGGTATATCGACAAGGGAAAAAATATTTTTTAGGACACTAACTTGGAGAGGGTAGTCATTTAAGGACAATAATTTATGGACTTGAAAAAATAGGACAATATGTTTAAAATATTAAATATGGACAATATATTTTAAAATCTACAAATATAGAACAATCGGCCACGATTAAGCCCAATCGGACAGTAATGTCACGTGAGAAAACCCTACTTCTTTATCTATTCTTTTTTTTTTTAAGTTGGAAAGGTTTTTTTACCATTTTTCTAGTCAACAGAATATTATTTTAGAGTTTTACATTCTCAAATACCTATTACGTATGGTACTGATCGATGTTTGCTTTTAACTATTTATGATACTATATGTTAAATGTTAATTTGTGCCTACTTGGCCCTTTTTCCTGGTCAAATATTTCTATAAGTTTGATTTTAGCACTAGCATTTGATGCAACTGGCTTCTTAGCTAATTAGTTTCCATCAGACTCTAATGCTGCATGCAACTAGACTTCATGCTTTTTTATATATATATATATATATGTGTGATTGACTTTGTAATTTTGCTTTTTCCAAAAAAAAAATATATATATGTGTTTGAAGCTGGCCTTTCTCTACAGGCTCCATATGTATGGCAGCATGACTATGAAATTTTCAATGAAAATAAGGGCGGGTGCATGTTAAGGCAAGGGGCACCAGTCGGCAAGTGCCTTGTTTGAATTTCGTAGATCAAATACATATATATATATTTTTTCTTATGTTAGACAATTTAATGAAGTGATGTTTAGCGCAAGCCTATGTTGGGCACTTTTTTTACCATGGAATTATGTGTTCGACTCAAACCACAACCCATCTCAAACCCGATTGATCGGATCCATACACCCAAATTGAGGGGATATTTCGCGGGTCTAAAATTGAACCTGCTCATGTACACCCAAATACACCGTACATTCATAGTGCATTTTAGAATCGTACAATTTATTATACTGAAAGATGCAATTTATTTATAATGAACAGTATAACTATTTTTTCATATTAATAATTGCATGATTAAGTGTAAATAAATTGTACTTTTCAATATATTAAATTGTATAATTTTAAAATGCACGGTGCACCTGAATATATACACGACTTAATCGCCCATTAATTGGGAACCATAATTTTATAAAGGGAACAAAACCAGTGGGGGCCTTTGGATTTGGGTCCCACCGAGACAACACATTAGACACAAAACAGATGCATTGTTCAATTTGGCTTGTTTATCGTTGTTCCAACCTCTCTACCTTCATGGGACAATTACTATTAAGTGTCATTTATAAAATATATTTACTTTAAGATTCATTATTTTTTAATTCTTACTCTAATGTGCTAAAATTGGACCAAAATATCTAAATTGCCCTTATATATAAAATAATATGTAAGATTTGAATTTTTAAATTTTACTGAATAAATTTTTAAAATAATATCTAAATTGCCCTTATATATAAATTTTTAATCCTTACACATTAGATAAATTTTTTTATTTATCTATCCTTTTATTTAATTATTTTTTCAGAAATAAAATATTAACAAAAAAATTTGTATATTTCAAAATTTAAATTTTATTAATTTTTTTAATTAACTGTAATTTTATTTAATTAATTTTTTTAATATTAGTAAAAAAAAACTGCACACACCCAATTTTTTTTAATCATCTGTTATTTTATATAAAAATTCTGCACATCCGTAAAAAAAAATTTGCACACCCATAAAAATATTTGCATACCCATAAAAAGTTCTGCACACACTTAAAAAATTCTGCACACCCAATTTTTTTTTAATCATATGTCCTTATATTTAAAAATTATGTACACTCATAAAAATTTTTGCACACCCAATATTTATTTAATCATCTATCATTTTATTTAAAATTCCGCACTCCCGTAAAAAATTCTGCACACTTATAAAAAAATAATGCACACCCCTAAAAAATTTTGCACACCCGTAGAAAAACGAATCTTGCACACCCATAAAAATTTCTGCACACCCGTAGAAAAAGAATCATGCACATCCCATAAAAATTTCTGCACACTCGCAAAAAAATTCTACACTCTCGTAAAAAAAAATGAACTTAACAAAATTTGTGCTAATAGAATCTGAAATTTACATCAATAAAAAATTAAGCAAAATCTAAAAATTACATCAATAATTATTCAAACTGGAAAATTATCTTTCTCTCTCCTTCTCTTGCACCCATGACCGGCCAAAAATCATCTGCAACAAAATCAACCAGAAAATATCATCTGCAACAATTCAAAATTTCAAAAATCAATTATAGTGCAAAATTAAAATAATTGCAACAAATCTGCAAATACAAAGTCCAACAATCTGCAACAAAATAAAAAAAATCAATATAAAAAATTAACAAATCCTAAATGTAAAATAATTATCAAAATAATTAAAACCCAAATCTGATGTCTCGAGGCACTATCGAAACATATAGATGAAACCAAGCCAAAGCAGAGAAAGTCAACTTCCACCCGTAATAAGAACCAAAATCACAAGACAATAAGTAGTAAATACTTCAAAGTAGAGCAATTAAATTTACCACCTCCATAATCAATATCTAAAGAAGATTGCATCGGCGCAAAAGAAACGTGTAATGCACATAGTATAACAATTTAGCTGAAACATATATGATCCATTCAAATCAATGGCAGAAAATAATTTTTAGAGAAAATAAAACAAAACTAAAAAAAAGGGCACCTCAATGTTTGAATTCGAAGTGGTGCGAATTTAGGTAGGCTGAATTGAAGAGAGGAGTCCATGGGGAAACAAAAAACGCAAATACGCATCCTACAAATGTGCAGCCAGCGAAAACGTCGAACACCACCAACACTTAATAATTAACACTCCGGACGCGTCGCCGTGCGAACACCCACACACACAAAAAATTCAGACCCGCTTCGCAGACACCGCGGTTGAGGATAGATCCGCCGCCGCCGCCCCACTCTTAATTTCGCACCACCATCCCCATCGAAAAATCGGCTGCTCAAATCCAGATCGCACCTCGCAGACACCGCGGCCAGAAAGAACTCCCCCGCGCCGTGGCCCAAAAACACCCAGCCGCTCAAACCCCCCCCCCCCCCAAGCCGCTCAAACCCAGATCTGCACACGTTGGTGGTTTATCCCCTTCGATTGAGTTACAGATCTGTAAATGGTGGCTTGAACCCAGAAACGGGAGTCCCACCCCCTGCCGCTTCCTTGCCGATGAACCCATCTACTCCGGCTATTTGAGAATGTCGGCAATGAGAGCTCTTCAACCCAGATCCTTTTTTCATCCATTTTGGGCATTGAAATTTTTTCGCGGGCCTGGGCGGCGAGGATGGTGGCTTGGGTCGGGAGGCTTGGATAGAGCGGAGAGGAATTTTGGAGTTGGGTGAAAGAGTTTCTGAAATAATAAAATGGGGTGCGCGGCTGACAATGAAGAAAATTTAGTGAGAGGGTATAATAGTCCAATTTTGCACCTTAAAGTAATGCTAAAAAATGATAGCAACTAAAAGTAATACCTCTTGTAAAATAATATTTTTTAGTAATTTTCCAACATTCATTATCAGTTTATCACTTATTTCATTTGACATTTTTTATTTTATGTTTAATTACCTATAATATATCTATGTTATAATTATTTATTAATGAAATACAAGGTGAAATATTAAAATAAAATTTAAGTTTTAAAGAGTTTATATTACACTTTCATATTGCATGTATATTCAACGATAAGTTACATTCTAATCTACGTGTTTTCCATGCCATTGCATATATATTTTACTATAATATTTTCCAAAATATCATAATTCTGTAAAGTGTTTATATATTTATTGTGATATGCAAAGTAAGTGTCTTTATTAACAGATAGTAAATAACATATATATAGATGATAGATTGCAGGATTAGATTACTGGAGATATGTTGTGGGAACTCAAATAAGTGACTACAAATTGTCAATTAATATTTGGATTCTAAAATTCACCAAACTCACTAAAATTGATTTTTTTTTGTTTCTTTCTTAATTTTTAAGACGTCGAATAATCTTCTACTTTTTAGCTCATACTGTTTTTACATTTGCTCTGATAAGAGTTTTACTATTTGCATATAATTAGTGGAACCGCTTTTGAGCATTAATTAGGCCATGTTTTAGGTATTTTTATAAGTATTATTCACATGAAATGGATATGAATACTAACAAAATATGAGGTAGATATTGTCAAGATTAGAAACACGTTCAATCAAGATTGTTGATTTAGAAATCGGACACGCCACATCCAAAGAAGATTTATATGTGTGAGAAATATATAAATATATAATTAGATCCGTATGTCATGTCATCCCACTTTTATTTTGTTACAATCATTGGACAATCTCACATTGCATGTCGTCATACGAATATTTTACCTATAAGTACTAGGAGTATTACCTTTAATTTTTTTTTTTTTTTTTTTTTTTGAGAAACCACCATATTTTATTAGCTCAAAGAGATTGCAAAATACAGTGGAGCCAAGAAGGGCATTGCTCTTCAATCCAAATTTGGGGCGAAGATGATGAAAAAGAAAAAGATGCTAGATAATCCACTGCTTTGTTCAAATGCCGAGGTCGATGTTGTACAGCAAGAAAGTTGTCGTTGTGGAGCAACTGTCGAACCTCGTCCAATACAACTCCAGAGTGGTCAAAATGTTGTTGCTGCCCCGTCACTGCTCGAACGGCCAACAACGAGTCTGACATAACCACAATATCCCTATATCCCGTGTCAACACAAAAAAGCATACCGTAATGTAACGCAAGGAGCTCCGCCACCAACACAGAGAGAGGTTCGGGTATAGGGATTGCCGCTGCCACTTTGATGGTGCCTGACAAGTCACGGAGGATAAAGCCCACACCGAACTTTTGTTGGTCCGGAGCATACGCAGCGTCGACATCAAGACTAAGGGCAGGGGGCGAAGTGTGACGAACATGCTGAATCCCTGTCTCGGTCGGACTGATATCGACCCGATGGGTAGGGACCAATTCACGAGCCCGCTGGTATTCTATTAGAAAACAATCCGCACGCACTGGGTCCGGTGGATCCCAAACTTGAGGTTTGCTATGCCGAAATTTGCACAGAGCGTTCCATGTACTCCAGGCGTAGGTCGCAAATGTTTCCATCATCCGAGTGGACACCATATGCTTGATCGCAAAGCAATAATCCAGAAAAGTATTCCCCGGGCATCCCCGCAGAATAGGCCAAAAAACCGACCGTTTCCAAAAAGTTCGTACCCGAGGGCAAAATAGTAGCGTATGGGAGGTCGATGCATCAAGACTACCACAGCTGCCACACGATCCTAAGCAGGGAACGTGATGCCGGATCAAGTTTTTTGGAGTAGCCAACGCTGCCTTGCACGCTTGCCATAGGAAAACATGGACTTTTCGGGGAACAAACAGGTTCCACAAATATTTCCACCATTTCTCGTCAGTATGCGTAGAGGCATGGGTAGGTGTTGAGGGAAAGTAAATAAATAGATTATTAGATGAGACGGAATTCTCTCATGGTATCAGAGCCAGGGTTGTGGGTTCGATTCGTGGAAGCACTCCATTTTTAGATGGCGGAATTCTCTCAAAGTAGGCATGTCGAGAACCCATAGATAATTTAATTCTCTTTATGCTGAACCTCATCGAGAATTTGATGCTGACCTAGTCAAACCTCCAGTATCTAGAGTCTCGGCTAAGTGGTATCTTCAGAATCTCATCCAGCTGATAAGGAAGGAAAGTTGGGCGCAGTAGGTCCGTATTCCATTTCCTGGAAGGTAGTATAAAATCGGCTACAGCTGTATAGGCAGTTGAAACAACCCCAGCTCGCGGTGTGGGGCATCCAGAGGCCAATCCAGGAACCCATGGGTCATGAAAGGGGCGAACATTACGACCATCTCCAATCCTCCATCTAGTTCCCCGGCGCACCAAATCTCTCGCCCAGAGAAACGAACGCCATACATAGGAAGGTTTAGCGCCTAGATCCGCTTCCATAAAGTCGACATGCTTGTGATACCGGGCTTTAAATATTCTTCCCACCAGGGAGTCTGGGCTCTCCAGTATACGCCACACCTGTTTTGCAAGCATAGCTTGATTAAATTCCTCCAAACAACGAAACCCCAGCCCCCCTCGACACTTCGGCTGTGCCACATCCACCCACTTGAACCAGTGGACCCCCTTAGAGGTTTTACCCGAGCCCCACCAGAAATTAGCCATGCAGCTCTCCATTTGAAACAAAATTTTATGTGGCACACGGAAGCATGACATTGCATAAGTTGGGAGGGCCTGAAGGACTGACTTAATTAGCGTCTCCCGACCCCCTTTTGAGAAGAACTTCCGCTGCCATCCATGTAATCGGCGAACCAAAGCGTCCCTCAGAAATTCAAACTGAAGGCGCTTATTACGAAGAGTAAAGGTCGGCAACCCTAAATACAAGTCATGGCCTCCTACTACCGAGATAGTGAGAATATCCTTAATCTTGCTTACCAGGGGCAAAGGCGTAGCGGGGGGAAATGTGAGCGCTGATTTATCGTAGTTGATAAGCTGGCCTGATGCGCTCTCATAAGTACGGAGACACTTTAGAACCCCTCGGCCGTCCAACTCCGTTGCTCGGAAGAATAAGAGGCTGTCATCCGCAAAGAAGAGATGCGAGATGATGGGGGCTCTCGGCGCAATCCTTATTCCGGTAATTATACGTTGAGATGCAAATTCCGTAATCAAAGCCGATAGTCCCTGGGCACAAAGCACAAACAAGTAGGGAGATAGGGGGTCCCCTGACGAATTCCCTGTTGTGGTCGAATACTGCCCACAACTGAGTCGTTAATCTGGAATGAGTATGAAACTGTAGATATACACCTGAATATCAATCTTACGATGTTCTTCGGGAATGCCATGATACGAAGCATGCGCATTAGGAAACACCACTCAACCCGGTCGTAAGCTTTACTCATGTCCAGCTTTAGCGCAGCATACCCATGCTTAGTCTTCCTATTATGCCGCAACCAGTGCATGCACTCGAATCCAATGAGAACATTATCCGTAATTAGTCTACCTGGCACGAAAGCGGTCTGTTGGGCATCTATCACCTCTTCCAGTGCACGGTTAAGCCTGTTCATAATTGTTCGGGCCACAATTTTGTACGCCACATTGCATAGACTTATTGGCCTGAATTCCGACACTATCTTTGGATCCGCTACCTTGGGAATAAGTGTGATGACGGTATTGTTCCAATCGTCGAATGTTGCATCATGATTAAGAATATCCAGGACAGCAGTGGAGACGTCGTCTCCAATGATCGACCAAAGCTTCTGATATATATGTGTAATATAAAATGTAGTACAGCATATATACAAACTAATATCATACAATAGAAAATGATCCTTGGGGAACTTGATTGCATGTAGTGCACTAAAAATACAAGTTTGTGTTTGGATTGATGTATTTAAATTGAAATAATTAACATGAATGAATTAATTTTGAATTTGTATTCTATAGCAATTCAAACAGAGATAAAAGAATCATTTTTTTCTCAAAATATGGCAAAAAGAAAGGAAATGAAAGATTATAGAAAGTGGAATTCCCACTGATTAAATTATTTAAATCAAACACCTCCAAATTATTGTTTTTTTTAATTAGATAAAAGAATTAATTTCACATCGCTCTATAAATTTGGACTTTTAGATAAGACGGAATGCTTAGTATCAGAGCCTTCAGGCTCACGTCCACTTCCACACCTCTCTACAAGTTCAGACGTTTAGGTGAAACGGAATTCTTTCAATTTTATTGCATTATAGTATGGTTTACTATTTCTTATAATATAACTTATTATTAAAACACGATCTCATCTTGAGCTTTTTTAAATTTAAACTAAATTAAACATGACTGGTTGGGCAAGATTATAGTTGAAATCTAAATTGATGAACCGTCTCATGCATGATCTAACCGTCTCACACAAGAATTTTGTATTATATTTTTTGTTCATAATCATACAGTTATAATTTTTTTCAGTATATATAGATAAAAAGATAAAAAGTTAAATGAAAGAATGCCGTACATTGTAGTGGGAACGAGAACTAGCGAGGTTGGTGGCCAACCATGTTGATATAATTGGTTACTACAATTCATTTGTTCAAGGATAACACACCTACTTTTTACATGAAATATTATTCAACTTTGCAGCTAAATCAAATAAATATACAATACGTACCAAACTACTTAATATAAAAATGTTTCAATAACTTAAAAATATTGTAGAAATGAATACGTTTTAGGGGTTTGACCAAAAGAAATCTTATTCAAGAGTTTATACTTCTAAAGATACCAATTTCAGCTATTTACTAGTTAATTTTGTTAATAATCAGTAATTCCACAAGCAATCAATCGGAATATCATGATCATCATCATAAATCTTAAATCCAAACTCATGATCATACGCCTTAAATTCCACCTCATGATTGGAAGTATCAGTATTTATGCCTATATCCTCTGAAAACTCTGTTTTAGCAGCATTTTGCTTAGTGAATGAGCCGTTCGATTCGAGCAAAACGCATAGCATCGGCTGATTTTGCTTCGAACCAGACGAATAAATCGAATCTGAAATTGGGATGTGTTGATCAAATGATTTCTGGGAATTCTGTGGTTGATTGGAGAAGCAGGTCACATGAGATTCTTCAACTTCGTCTGTCGTTCGATTTTCTTCGAGAGAAAAATCTTTATCCGTACCAAGGCGTGATATATGCACTTTCTTCCCTCCTGCATTCTTCTTAAATACTCTGCATATCACCCATTCATTCTGCAAATTGAATGATGAAAACTGATCATTAAAAAGTTAATAAAAAACAGGGGAAAACAGGGGAAAACAGAGGAAAGTATGTACCTTATCAAGTTTATTTAGGTTTTGGAAGGAATTATTTCCTTGTAATCTATATTCATGCATAACCCAACTTGTTTTTTCTCCTTTAGGGGCTCTCCCTCTATAAAAAACCAAAATTTTCTTCATTCCCACCAACTTTTTCGCCCAGAAAATCTCCTTATCCTTTCCGGTCGCCTTCCAGTATCCAGTACAGGTGGCTCGATTAGCCCTACACCCATTCGCGTACTTCCTATCTCTCACACAGAAAAAATACCATTCTTGCTCTCCGATTTTCGCCTTCCCTTCAATCAAAGAATTTCATATTAGAAAAAAAAAACCATTTTTTAAATCTGGATCAATATTGGAAATATCAAGGATGTATTACTTACATGGCAAATCCCAAGGCTCAACCTTGTTTAGGTCAACTTCTCCTATAGCCGTTGAGTTGAAGCTACTATCGAGAGCCTTAGGCGATAAGTAATGCGTTACAAGCTCTTCATCGGTTGGATGGAATCGAAACCCCGGTGGCAAATGAATTGATGAATTGAAATTGTGGAGTCTCTCCATTTTTGCAACTTGTGTTTGGTGCTATGAAATGTTTGTTTAAAATTGTGATAATGGTGATCAAGAATGTAACGAAGTGTATTTAAAAAGAAAATGTACGGAAAAGTAGAACATAAAGGTTGCATTAATCACAAAAAGTTTGATGATTGTGAGCTGTGTTTGAGATGTAACAGAAAGGTGGATAGAGTTTGCTAAGAAAAGAAATTAAATAAATAGATTGTTTATAGAAATAGGAACAAGTTATGGGTTCGATCAAAGTTCCACCCATTTAAATTTTCAGAGGGGGTGTTGGGGAAATTAAAAATAAACGTTCTTTTAGATGGGAATTCTCTAAAAAAGAAATGTGTTTATAGAAATAGGACCACAACTTCATCAAAGGTTGTTTTCAGAGGGGAAATAAACGTGGGACTTGATTAAATGGGAGTTTTGACTAGATTTCTTTTTTTTTTTTTTTTTTTGGGGGGGAATAGTTTAATGTGTTGTCTTTGTCATTTTATTACATGAGTACTTTAGGGGTGTTTGCTTAAAAAATTAAAATATTTGCTAAAAGTGAATTTATATTACTTGAAACCAATTTCTAAAAATTAATAGATTGTCTTTTGTTGTTTCTCAATATCAACTTAAAAGTGGTTAGGTAATGTAATGTAAATAAAAGCTAAAGTTTCACTCACAAATTAGAAAAGTGAATACCTTAAAGTCTTGTGTAGCAATTTGTTGTTTAACCAAATGTCATACACAGAGATACATATATACTTATAATAACTACATAATATATTGAGTTGGTATTTCATTAATCAGGTCTATGCTATGAATTTGAATTATTTGACACATTTAACTCATTTTCAATACATTCTTCTAAATCATTAAATTTAATCCGTATTATAACTTGGATAGGGTCAAATGTCATGAATTAAAAATAAGGTTTATAGCATCAACTATGTCTATACAAGTTTTTGTGTAATATATTTCACAGAATCGACAAAAAAACGATTGAATTCAGAGCAAATTCGACACAAGAATCACGAAATCTAAGCGTATCAAAACGTTTTGATGAATTAATCAATCAAAAGCGTAATCTCATATGATGTAGAGAATCAGAAAATCAACATGATTATGTTTATATTTATTGAACGAAAATGAAGAAGAATTCTGTTATAAGATAGAAACTGTAAAAGGAACTTAATGTATAAAGAATACAAGGGAGAGACCTATTTATACAAGTGTGGTCTAAGTAATAGTATCATTTGTAAACCGGAAAGGTGTTAGTTGGAATAAAACTTAATTTATATGATTATATCTTTAGAGACCTCTTCTTAATCAAGTAGAAGAGAATAAGAAATTATCGAAACAAGAAATAATTTTGTGAACCTCAATTTAAATTACTCGCAATTATTTTAACATTTTTTGTTTTAAATTTAAAAACTGTTAAATAATTATATTGAACACTTTTAAAAAGTTGATTTCATCGCTCATTAGACGATCAATTAATGGTTAGATCAAATGTGAAAATAAAAGTATACTTCCAAAACCAAATGGATCATGAATAGTGAAACTGAAAAAAATAAAAATTTTAGGATCAAAGATGATTTTAACCCTTTTCTCTATTTTTCCTTATATTTCACAATTATTTTTATACACCATTCATTGCATATAGTTTTCAACAAAATACTCCTAACCTCACCTATTTCTTAATGGTGATCATAACTCATAACTTCACAAAGTAATCGTGTGTATTTTACAAAATTTCTGAACATCATGGTACTTAAGTTTTTTCTTCATTTTATTTGAGAAAATACATATTTCTACCAAAAAATATTCATATGACAAAATGAAATTAATTAATTTACTCAATTTGTAGAATGCACTTTGAAGAATTCTATGTAGATGCCTTGTCACTATTTTTTTAATGTTTCATTCGATTTGTAAGTTGCATGCTAAGATATTAAGTTTTAATGGTAAAATGTAAAATATAAAAAGTGATTGTAAGTGTTGTTCCAAACTCTTCTTAGCATCGGTGATATGTTGCATAAATCGATCAAATAAAATATATAAAGTCACTCTATATATAAAAACACTACTCTCAGATTCAATAATGTTTCAAATTGATACAAATATATATGGACCATTGAATTGCTTCAGATCAAAATCTAAAATGTTCTTCAAAATTCGTACTTTAATTTCATATCAGTCTCAGATAATTATTGTGTCTCTTATCAAATTCATCGAAAAATCTCCGGGTTGTCGCATAAATTTATATGTAATTTTTTATTGGAACTTTTCAATTTATAAGAATTTGCTCTTTTTTAATATGAATTTTTTTTTCTCCCTTACTAATTGGATAACAAAAAAATATAAAAGATGCAGAAAATTTACGGTCAATTCTTTATGTGTTCGTTGTCACGTGACATGTGTTGGTTGTCACGTGACATCCATTTAAAAATAAAATAAATTTGGAGAGAAAACATGTCAAACCAACTTTAATAAAATGATTTACTTATTGTTGGCGATAACATGTCATATTCATTTTTAAAAGTTAACATGACTAGTAAACTATTTTGAAAATTAATAAACTAAAACCGAAATTAGGGAAATATTAGTATATCCTAAGAAACTATTATTCCTAGAATTTTCATAAATGCACTTTTTATTATATCAAAAAATTCCATCTCTAAAGTTAGCAGTCTGCATTCATTTATAGTAGCTAGTTAGGCGGCCAACAGGGAATTGGGCCAGTGGTGCTTGGGGTCCATAAGTAGGAATTAATTACCTATATCTGTACAAAATTTAAACGATTTTTTTTTTCAGAAGCAAATAAAATTTTTATGATTTTAAATACAAACAAGAGATTTCTAAGAGAGTTTCGATATAATTTAGAGGTTGGATTTTAAATTAACTATGATGAACTTGAGGAAAAAATTCAACAAAAGATATTTACAACTAAGATTGTATATAGGACCGAAAAAAGTTATCATCCCATTTAGTCTTTAAGATAATTTTTTCCTTATCCAAAATTCCGTCAAAATAATATTTTAAGACAGTAAGAACACACCTATTTATTTATTAAAGTGCATTTTAGGCCAAAATTGGTAGTTAATTATTTTGTAAGGCATAATTTCTGAAACAAAAGTTATAAACGGGACTAGCTAGCTTTATGATTTGTAATACACAAATATATAAAAAATCAGCCTCATGTAACTTTGGCCGAAGTCATAAATAGTCCTATAAGTTCTTATTTTATCAATTTTGGTCATTTTTGTTTTAATTTGAGTCCTTTTTGTTGGATAATTTAAAATTTGATCGAAAAATTGACCTAATTTTTTATTCTGGTCACGTCGACGGTCGACATCACTCTCATTTGAACTTTATTTCATCAAGAAACAAAATCCTCAATCAATTTCATATTTTGATTACACCTCCCCCGTGAATCGCAATTTTAAAATCACTAATTTCATTCATTATTGTGGCTAATTACAAGTGATTTACGTTGAAGCGAATGTCGAAATCTATACTATTCTCTTTCTTTCATTGATCCCGTCATTTCAATACTTTTTTCACAATATTTTGTATGTTACATCATATTTTCGGCCATTTTTTGATCAAATTTTTCAATTTTTCGACGAAAATGACTAAAATTAAAATTTAAAGGACCAAAATAAATAAAATAAAAATTTACAGGACCATTTATGAATTCGAACAAAATTAAATGACTAATACATTTTGTTTGTTGGTCCCAATTTATGATTTTTTTTCTCCACAAATACATTTTGTTTGTTGGTCCCATTTGAACATCCAATCAATAGTCACATGAACATCAACAAGTTTATATATAAAGGAGCCATCAACACCGATTATATTAAATCTGTTATAATTAATATTAGCAATTTTTGCACGAAACTCCATTTTAGTGTGGCAGGGCAGGGGTCGTTAATGCATTAAAATTAGCAGGCAAACATGCTTGATCTAGCAAGATTGCGTGGGGTTGTGCCACATCTTCATTTCTTGAAGATCTAGAAAACTCCAATTTGTTATCCACGTTGATGATGATCGATGCAACTATTTAATTTGCCTAAATAAATGGACCAAAATAATAATTGCAAATTCATCCTATTCTTATAAAATTCAGGCTTAAATGCTCAATGAATAATTGCTATCAATGCTTTTGAAGGATAATAATGTGTTTTTTTTTTTTTTTATCCGGACAAAATTAGTTGTTAAATGTTAGTAGTTAGTACACCAAGCACCCAAACACTCCACAAATTCACCAAGCCACCTTATAACTCCCATACTCCAATTGCTCCAAAAAGGAATCGAACACCGAGTCTCCCACTCAATTGAGATTTTTAATTGGTAAAAAAATTGTTTAAGCTACAGCCCTAGTTATGTGTTATTTTATTATTAGTATTAGTTAACATATTGTATTAATCAATCATCAAAACAAATTTTATGTCAAATCACACCACTAAAAAGGTTAATATAAAATAATTCAAAATACCAATTGTCCAACTATAAAAACAATTAGGCAGAGTGAAAAAAGTTTCACATAAGGTGATTTGTGAAATTGAATAAAGATATGATTTAGATTATTTAAAAGTGCCTGGTGGTGAATAAGTTTCACACAATAAATTTGTAAAATTGGACAAGTGTATAACTTATACTCCATCCGTTCTGATTTTGATTATCCACTTTCCATAAATAGTCGTCCTAATTTTGTTTATTCATTTTCAAATAAGGCAATAAAACAACATTCAATACTATATAATACTATTATTTATCTTCACCAAACTCACGTTACACATTTAATACTATTATTTTCCTCCACCAAACCCACTTTTACCCTACTTTACACCATTTAATACTACTATATTCTATTTTTTCTTAATTTTCGTGTCTACAATAAATTGATAATTAAAAATAGGACGGAGGGAGTATTATTTAGTCATAAAAATTTAAGAGTATTAATTTCACACAAGAAAATTTGAGAAGTTGAATATTTTACAGATTTTTAATTTGTGAAATATTTATACAATTGTGAATTCGAGAAAGAACTACCATTCATAAACATGGAGATTACATAATATATTTGTGATAATATAATTGTGATGAGAATTTCGTCTAATATATGAATACGTAGATAATAACTTGTGTGAACCTGAGTTCATAGTGAACTCGAATAAGAAAAATGACTGATAATTTTTTATAACTCGAATAAGAAAAATGATTGATATATTAAAATATATTTATAAATTGACTAAAATTTATATGAGACGGTCTCATACATAAGACGTGTAGAATCTAGCACAAATTACGTCCACCTCTCCCAAAATCTTAAAACGTTAATGCCCAATTTATGGGCAGTATAAGTGTTCCTCTTACAAATTATTAATTGTCCAGAATCTTTCCTATACCGCTATACAACATAAAATGTGTTCAGAATTCCGCCAAAGTCATCATACACTTTAACACCCAGAGAGCGAAGTGTACACGAGTCTCTGAAATCTCTTCCATCTTATTTCACAATTCCATTTCTACCCTTCAATCCTCAAACTAACCCTAATGGCTGCGTCTAACTGCTCCAGGGCATTTCCGTCCTTCAACTGCCGCACCGATCCCGATTTCTCCTCGCCGGAGATTCCTTCCGCCGGATGCCATCGATTCTCCGGAAAGAACGGATCGACGTGTTTCCGCGGCACATTGGCGGCGCACGGCCTGTCTTCGCTGATTCTCAAGTTTCCCCCAAATTTCGTTCGCCAGCTGAGCATCAAGGCGAGGAGAAACTGCAGCAACATCGGCGTGGCTCAGGTGGTGGCCGCCTCTTGGTCGAACAATCAAGCTTCCTCGGGCTGCACGCCAGCTGGTAAAGCCGTCGATGCAGCAGCCGCAGCCGCAACCACCGTGCCGGTTGAAATTGAAACTGGCGATAAACAGGTGGTTCCCGCGGCTGATAATGTAAAGCTTAATGGTTCGCCTTCTTGCGAATACGCTTCTTTTTTGAGTTCCGATGGCAGCGTTGCAATTCATGCTGGTATGTTATTAACTTGTAGAAATAGCATTTGATGTGAGTATTCTTTTCTGAACGAGTTTCTGATTGTAGTTGGAATGCTTATCTATTTTTCTGCATTATTTTAGGAGAGAATAGTTCATAATCATATATAAATTCTGCAATCTCTTGAATTCAGGTTTTTAAGAGGTTGGTTGAATAACTCAATAACATGAATTTATTTAATTAGTGCATGGGAAAGAGTTATGATATAAGTTGACTTGTCTATGCTAATATAAAGTACGCTTCTGAAACATTTTTGGTTCTCATGGAATATTGTGACTTGATTACATATGCATCCATTAAAAGAATGCTTGTCAGGGGCTTATTGGTTTCTGGCCATTACCTCATTTACCACCAAGTATAAGTTTTAGATAGCCATATGATTCGTAAGTTTCCTTTCAATTGTTCATATTTTGGCATATCATTCAAACTGTAATGTTGGTTTTGTATCACGCTTTCTCAAAGGTGGACCTTTATCTATATTTTATATTCATTGGATTTCACCGATTGGACCAGGTGAAAGATTGGGTCGCGGTATTGTTACTGATGCAATAACTACCCCAGTAGTTAATACATCAGCTTATTTCTTCAAGGAAACTGCTGATCTCCTTGATTTTAAGGTATTTTCATGTATTGTGTATTTGCATCGTAATTTACTCTATCAGTGTGTGGCTGTGACACGATCGAAAAGTTTAGCATATCTATTGTTTATTAAATAGAAAATAATGGTCAGTCATTGAATGATGCCACAAATGGCTTCACTTTATACAACATTGGTGTAGTACGTAACTCAAGATTGACATACCGAGTATATGCTCCATTTGAACTCAGACCAAGTGATAATTTGATGGTGCATGTACAAAGTATGTCAAGGCATGGTAAGCCAGAAAATAATATATTTAGCTTAACCAAGTAATTATATTATCAAGGAGCAAGTAGGCCAAAACTAAGGTATACTCTAGAGCCATTTTTGTTAGCATTTACTTATGCTTGGTGGCATTTGGTTAGTCGTTCCTTTCTTCAAAGGTCAAACTGGTTGGATGATTTGCAAATTTGTCCCATTTTTCACCAGAAAATGTATGAACATGCCAGTACATCACTTAGCATGATCTAAATGGACGTGATTGTAGTCTAAATCTCCTAATTTTGTTTGCAGGAGAAAAGACGTGCAAGTTTTGAGTATGGGCGCTATGGGAATTACACTACTATTGTTGCAGAGGAGAAGATCAGGTCGGTCCTGTTCTCCCAATGTTGTCCTCTTGAAATTTAGGTATACTCCGTACCTGTGAGTAAATAACATTTCGGCTTCTAAAATTTTCTCCAGTGCGTTGGAAGGGGCTGAATCGACAATTTTGATGGCATCAGGAATGTGTGCTAGTACTGTTTTGTTGATGGCACTCGTCCCTGCTGGGGGGCATTTAGTGACTACCACTGACTGCTATAGGAAGACACGGATATTCATTGAGACCATACTTCCCAAAATGGGGATCACCGTATGAGTTTTCTGGCCCTGTCTCATATTTATTCATTCATTTCAGCTGAGGAAGCTATAAAAAGCTCAGTAAAAGCATGCATAATTATTTAGGTATTAGTGAAAACATTGTGCTTTCACATCCTTCCACGGGATGGAACATTTAAATATGTGAGTTGAACTGAAATCGAAAACAATAATGGTGTTTGTTTGTTTAGGGATTAAACTAGGGTCAGATTTAACTTTATGTCAAATCGATGTGTAAGAGAGTTTGGTGTTGTATCATTATGTTATTATTGTTTATTGTAATTGTAATAATTGAGTGATTTTGTTTCATTGTAAGTTGCAAAAATGGGTATAAAAGGTGCGGAACATTGATAATAAATAAAATAATAGTGGGAATAAAAATGGTATCTATAGGGCTTATAGGTATTTGTAGGAATGCATTATTGGATTTTTAAAAACCGGATTTTAAAATCCCAAAATTCAAAATCCCAAATCCGGTTTTCTAATCCCAAATCAAACACACCCTAAGAAACAAACTAGAAATAGTGGATAACTTCGTATATAACCACAACTTCTTTATTTTACATATTTCATAATGCATTATGAATGTTTTTACTCCATGTTGAAACCTAAGAGATATGTTTCTATTGCATCTAAAATGCAGGCCTCTGTTATTGATCCTGCTGATATTGGAGGCCTGGAGTCTGCATTAGAAAAGAACAATGTAAGTATTGATAAAAAAAAAGTGTTTTTGAACACCATTATTTGGTTATGATGTGCTTTTCCTGTTAGAAAGCAAACCAACCCCATTTTTCATCAACTCTCTGATGCTTCCCGTGTAGGTGGCACTTTTCTTTACTGAGTCTCCAACTAATCCCTTTCTGAGGTGTGTTGATATCGAGCTGGTTTCAAAGCTTTGCCATGACAAAGGAGCCTTAGTGTGCATAGACGGGACGTTTGCAACTCCTCTTAACCAGAAGGCTCTGGCACTTGGTGCTGATATTGTTGTACACTCGGCAACCAAATATATTGGGGGTCATAATGATGTACGTTGACTTTCATATATATGTACACATGGCGTGTGTGTTTGTATGTGAGCTTCTAGATACATAAATCTCTCCAAACATATGAAGGTTTATTAGCATTGCATATCTTATTGCTGAACACATTCTTCGCAAATGCAGGTTCTTGCAGGATCTATTAGTGGCCCTGAGAAGTTGATTTCCATTGTCCGTAACTTGCATCATGTTCTTGGCGGTGCTCTGAATCCTGTGAGTTATCGAGTCTTCTTTAGATAGTAACCATTCTTTTTAGGCAAATACTTCTGTGCACCAGCATTTTAGATGGTATTAGTTCTCACTGAATAATACTCATTGAATAGTATTAGTTGCGCACTGGTTGCACGGTGCAACTGGCGCACCCAAGTGTCACTCATTAAATAGTTATACTAATTGTGCTTGAGCAGTAAGCATAGTTGTTGATGTGTCATACAATTTTGATCATTCGCAATTTGAGCTTTTATCATATTCATTACTTAACTACACTTAAATTTTATATTTTTCATCAGAATGCAGCATATCTGATCATCAGAGGCATGAAGACGCTTCATCTTCGTGTACAGCAGCAAAACTCTACAGCACAGAGGATGGCCGAAATTTTAGAGGCACATCCAAAGGTACTTAATGGCTTAAAAAGGACTTTCACATGTGCACTAGCTTTTTTATATATTTTTTATATATATATATATATATATATATTATGCACCTGGAATTATTACGCACACATGCCTTTTTATCGTTTTCCCCACTATTGTTGATGGTCACATAGCCTAGCACTGTCCTGAGTGTTCTTTAGTTAAATTAAAGAAATTATATTGCTCTGGCTCCTGATAATGCATTCTATAAACTGTAATCTCAGGGGGTGCTTATTGATTTGAGTTTAAATACGAGGAATGAGAATGGAATAAAAAAGTTAGGTGATTGGTTGGAATGTTTGATTCCATGAATAGTATTTTAATATCCGAAAAGTGAAACTAAGATAGGCAATTCTAATCATAATACCTTTTCATTATCATTATTATCAAGAACATTTCATACTTTGGTTCTACATCACTTAGGTAAAAACAAAAAAAATCGATGCAGTACCTATCTAAACCCCACGAGCCTCCATAGGACTTTGTGAGGTAGTATATAAGCAGAAGCCTAACAAGTCTCTGGAATAAGTAATACAACCTAGCCTTGCACCAATAATGGAGGTACCTACATACAACCTAGTAAAAAATAGTGTGCAGACAAAATAATACAGCCTCATAAGTTAAGACTATACTTTACGAGCCATTTAACAACAAAAGTCGTATCCAAAACCATCACGTTTGTCACTTGTTCTTTGCCTTTTCTTTTGTTTTCTTTACTTCTTTTTTATTTATTTTATTATTTTTGTAATCCTTCTGGTTTTGCAGATTAGGCATGTCTATTATCCAGGCCTGGCAAGTCACCCAGAATTCGATCTTGCTAAGAGACAAATGAAAGGTTTTGGTGGTGTGGTTAGTTTTGAGGTCCGTAATTATAAATTTACAACTAACAAATTCTCTCTTGAAACAATTCTTTTGAAAGTTCATCACGATTAAATTCAATTAGGTTGATGGAGACCTGCTGACTACCGCAAAATTTATTGATGCACTGAGAATTCCGTACATAGCTCCTTCCTTTGGTGGCTGTGAAAGCATCGTTGATCAACCTGCCATAATGTCTTACTGGTACGTCCGTAACTGCTATAACCTAAGCTTGAGCCGTAATTAATTCATTTCAACTATTGCTTTCTGGAAAAAAAAACACGTGATTACAAAAAAACTATCGTTGAGGTTTAGCCGGTTGCTAAGCCATCTAGTATGATTCATAACAGGGATCTTTCCCAGTCGGATAGAGCCAAGTATGGAATCATGGACAACTTAGTTCGATTCAGCTTCGGAGTTGAGAACTTTGAAGACTTGAAAACCGACGTACTCCAGGCTCTGGATACAATATAGCGCGTCTGATCTGCTGTTTTTTGTTTCCTTCACTTCAATTCTGTTTCTTTTCTGTTTAGGTCTTTTGATTGTGGTTCTTAATACTATAAAACTTGTGCGTTCGACTTAAGGATCATGAATCGAATAGTTCGGTGATGGTTTCTATGGAGGATATGTTTCTTTTGTTTAAATCATGAGCAGGGGATTGAGGGTGACTTTGAATGGATGAAATTTCTTATTTGGATTTTGTATAATGGCGCTTATCTGTTTTCTTTTTTTTTTTCTTTTTGTCTTTTTATAGAACATTGTCTTGTTGATTTTGAATATTCGCATTGAGGAAGCAAACAACTATTACTATGCTGAGAAAACCTGTGGGTGTAGGTAGATTACTAATAAATTACAAGTTTATCTTTTTGATTGGTCAATTTCAGAAAGGTCATATTTTGGTCAAATACAATCGTTTGATTAATTGTATGGTATAATTTTCATCAAGTTAAAGCTTGTATATTTTCAGCCAATATGTTTCTTTTTGTAATTTTCTTGCAGATTCAACCTACAAGGCAAAACATTTTAGAGTTTTTAAATACCATCTGAATAAAGAGTGAAATATATCTATTTCCGTTTCACAAAAAATTGTCTCTTACATGTGTATATCAAACTATCAATGATTTCTCATACATTTGGGATATGTATTTGTATGTTGGCTGTAAATTTATTATGTGATTGATAAAAACATAATAATGACCATAAAATGATCAATTGATTAAGGGTGAGTCTCATGTACTTGTGTACTTATTGAGCAATTCTCTTGGCCCCATATTTTAGAATGAAAGTAATTCGTTTGCCTGATCAAAAAAAATTAAGAGTGAGTTTCATTTGTATCCAAATGCACTGTGTACTTATAGTGTATTTTAAAATTGTGTAATTTATTACGTTGAAAGATATAATTTGTTTACACTTAACTATTAATATAAAAAAATAATTGCACATTTTAATATAAATAAATTATATTTATCAGTATAATGTACTATAATACACGGTACATCTGGATTTATACAACAATCAGCCATTGATTAAACCAAAACAGATAAAACTCCTTGGTAAATTTGCCCAAAAGCACAGATAATTGGAAAAAGGGGTTTATTCATATATATGTAAAGAAGAAAAAATCAAATACGTAAAGGAAGAAAAAATCAAATACGTTTATTCCGTGTTATCCTAATTCAGATAAAGGATATTCTTTATAATTACTATGCCTTTGTTGCTTTCTTATGTCATTTTCTGCCTTTTTCTAATAAAAAAAAACACAGCAACTATATCGAGGGAATATCCCCAACTCATCCCTGCCTACTTTCAACAGAAACACGACAAATACGACAAAAAACAAACGCCTTCTATGTATACAGAGAACGAATGTGGCCATTAATGTCAGTCACAGCTTAAAATATTCCAAAGCAAATTCTCCACTCCTTTTCCCCCAATAACCCATCACGATTTTATTCTCTTCCATCTACCGTCTCGAATTCTGACTGGAAATAATTAATCGGGAATAATTGTGAAGAAATTGGAAAAAAGTGATTAACAGCGACAATAATTATGAAATTCGGCAAAGAATTTAGGATACATTTGGAAGAAACCCTACCGGAGTGGAGGGACAAGTATTTGTCATACAAGCCCTTGAAGAAACTTCTCAAAAATATTCCGGCACCCGCCGCCGATCTGCCGCTGGACGGCCCCTTGCCGGAGCTCCACGAATGGTTCGTGGGGATTCTTAACGAGGAGCTCGAAAAGTTCAACGATTTCTACGTCGACAAGGAGGAAGACTTTATCATCCGATTCCAGGTTTTTTTTTTTTTTTTTTTCGTGTGTGATTTTTCTTAATTGTACTAATTACCTGTTTGATTGGTGGAAGATAAGTTTGGATCTCCATGATTAGCAAGTTTGGTGTTCATATTGGTATCTGAATTTTTCGGATTTTATGAACTTATTAACATTGTGAGAAAACTCGGAAAAACAGAGTTGACTTCTTTCCACGCATAATTTGTGGAGATTTTACATGTGTGTATGTGACTGTTTGCTCATGTGTGTGAGTGTATTTAATGCATTTTGTGTTTTGTGATACAAGAATGAGGAACTTTACTTACTGCATCTGAAAACTGGAAACTAGAAATCATCAGTTCTTCTCCTTATCAACGTAGAAACCGTCTAACCTTTCTGAACCAAGAAAATTGCCCTGCAAAATGAATTTGCTAATAAAAGATAAATAAGGAAATTTAGGAAATCTGCGATGCTATTTGCAATCAATCATACGAATAACTTTATTGCTGGCTAGTGAACCTTGCAGGAACTAGCTAGTACGTAAGCTAATGGAGATGGTATTAATTGTGACAGGAAATTGTTGCTGTAGATAGCTATATGACTGAATATTGGTGAGAAGAACATTAACTATATAACCTAACATGAAAGTGGTCATCACTCATCAATCTTTGTGTAGTTGGATGGTTCAAAAGAATCTTTTAAGGCATATTCCTTATTTGTGGGAATTATATATTTGATCTGACCAGATTTTTGCTAACTGGAGCACACATGTCCTTGGATGTGCTTCAGATGCCTAAATTTGGTTCATTAATTTATAAAAGAAATTCAGTAATGCGAATATCGATGTAAAATTGATACGTTTCACCGACTAAAGACACTTTTAGTTTCACTTTGGCTGTTGTCTAGCTCTCACATTTTCTGTTTGTGATTGGTTTTAACAAAAAAAATATAGAGATCCTCAGTTTAAGATATCCATTATGTTTTCGCAGTTTCTTGATAACTTCATCATATTATCAAAAAATGGCAATCAGAAGAGAAGAGTGAGAGTTAGGCTCATGAAGTTGGCTATATAAAACTCTCTCAATTTTTGTGTATGTAATCCATTATCACCAGTTACATTTGTCACTGTTATGTTGCTAATACGAAAGATTGAACACATTAGAGTTTGCACTTTACATGTTTGTAATTGTGAGCATAGGATTTATTGGCTATTCAGTGAAGGATATTTTTGATCTGTTATGTCCTATTTTCGTTTTAAAATACCAAATTAAAACGGTGATATGGTGTCCTCAATTGCTGAGGCTACTAGGGTCGTCTAGGCTTAAAGCTTTAAGGGACAATTGTACATTTGACTCGTCCTTCAAGCGTGCCAGCATTAGGTCCTTTGGAACTAGTGAAAATTTTAACGTTACATTTGATGGGACCACAATCCTTGAAGTTAGCATTTGCACCCTTTAAGTTATGATTAATAAGTTATTAACCAATTTTCCTCATAGAGTAGGTCTTATGTGAGACCGTCTCACGGTGAGAGGAACATAATTTGAGAATGACACTTTTAACACTTTGGGAGGGTGTTAAATTGTGCTAGTTTGTGAGACTGTCTTTGCCTTCCCCTCATACTATGTTCTTTCCTTGAAGAACTTTGAGAACTCGGTAGTAATTTGACTGCTAATTAACATTGCAAAGGCATGATATCTTCTCCACATGAACTGCTGCACACCCCACCAAGAGAGAGAAGGTATTAGTAGTATACACTAATACCCAAAGATGGATGTTTATAGTGACCAACTACACAGTTTAGTTAAACAACTGATACCATTTAAAAGTATTTGCATTAAACATATATTCTGGCATAGGGTTCATGTTATTCTTGACTTTGTTCCTTTTGTTTCTACTTGTAATGCACATTGTGGCCTTTGAACATTTTAAGTTTTTGCTCAGGCATTAAAGGAAAGAATTGAGAGAGTGAAGGCGAAAGGAAGTACCAGAGCAGTATTTACATCAGAGACTGAATTTAGTGAAGAAACAATGAATATACGCAAAGACTTTGTCTCCATTCATGGGGAGATGGTCCTTCTCAAAAACTACAGTTCCCTTAATTTTGCAGGTAAAGCAGCTAATTCTGATTTCCTTTCTTCAGTATTACTAAAGTGGGCTGGTAAAATATTCTTCTAGACTCCCATTGTTAGTTGACAGTCCATTGATTGACAGAAGAATCAACTATTTTGGGGTGCTAAAAGTAATTATCCAATTTTTTTTACTTATATAAAATTTTTATATAGTTGCTTTTAGCACCCCTAAATAGTTGATTATGCCTGTCAACAGACTGTCAACTAACTGTGAGAGTAAGCTTGTACTTCTAGGACCAAATTTGATGAAATAGGGGGACCAAACCTGGAAAAAAAAAACCTTTAGGGACCAAACATAACATTAACCCTTTCTTAACACAGATTACTTGTGATTTTGTTTACTGAAATGTCTTGTGCATTGTCAATTAGGTCTTATTAAGATTTTGAAGAAATATGATAAAAGAACTGGGGAATTGCTGAGTCTACCTTTTACTCGTCTTGCTATCGATCAGCCTTTCTTTACAACCGAACCTTTAACAAGATTAGTTCGTGAGTGTGAGGCAAACCTTGAGGAACTGTTCCCATTAGAAGCAGAGATCGTTGAAGGTACCCCTATTGAACGGGCACAGTCAGGGACAACACTTACTTATGAACCAAATGAGTCGACAGAAACAAGATTGCCACTTGGGGGGGAAGAAACTGTAGATATTTACAGGAGTACCCTTGCTGCAATTAAGGCTATACAAGGCCTTAAGAAGGCAAGCTCGACCTATAATCCTTTATCATTGTCGTATCTCTTTGGAAACCAAGATATTGAGATTACAGGGGCAGTTACGGAAGAAAACTCACCTTGTGACTCCTCAGTGTCAATGCATAAAGATGACGATGCAGTTGAAGATGTTCGTTCCCCCAAATAAACCATTGTACGTTTTTCGTTTTCTATTTGTTCCTTTTCTTCTGTGGTATGTGTTTGCTTCTGGTGGCTAAGAGTAAGTGATCTTTGTATGAATAAGCTTCCAACAGACTGTAACATAAAGATAAAACTATACGTCCCGTCTGATTTACTGTCAACGGATATACACTAATTTCTCCGAGTTTGCGATTTTATGATTTGGAATTTTACCGATATAGAGGTTTGCTCTTTAAATTAGGATTTAGATGGTTGGAGGTGATGAAGGAGGAGAAAAGAATATAAAAGGGTAGATGAACTAATTTTAAATGATATTTATACAAGGGTATTATAGTTTTTTGCATTAGGATATTGATGATTGCAAAAGGTAACGTATTATGAGCAACAGAGTTTCAAACGATATATTAAACCAAAAATCAAAACTCAAATCCACTTACAAATAATAATTACAAATTGATAAAAATTCATATGAGACGGGTTACAACTTAGCACAAACTCATATTAAAGGTTTAATGTCTAATTTATACCCCGTCTCATCGTGAGACTGTTTCATGCAAGTGTGTCTCTTACAAATCCGCTTAACAATTTGATATTACAAAATCTTGTTTTGGTAGTAGAACGGCAGAGGTATGGAGTTGAATGCTCGATAATTTTCGACATTGTTGAAGTGCTCATTCTCTAATCTGCTCATGTTGAACACAACATAACAAACATAAGGAAAAAAGAAAAATAATTTATAGAAACATGACTTTGGAGATTTTGCATGTCTCAGGTCAGAACTTTGCTTTTTCCAAAAATAGAAAAATAGTAGTATTTTTAGTCAAGGAAGTTGCCCATGTTTTGGTTTCAATCCTACCAACTTTCACATTTTGAAAATTAGTTAGATAACTTTTAATTTTTTTTTACTTTTCTAGTTTGGTTTCGATTGTAGGGGGTGAAATATTTGTTTCACCAATCAGACTGCCACATTAGCGTCAATCAGATGTTTCACCTCCTACAGTCAATTATTGGACTAAAATATTCAAAAATTAAAAGTTAACGATTTAATTTCAATTCGTTAAAATCGAATGGACCGAATCAAAATCAAGATAACTTAAAAATATGACATCATTCCTTTTTGCAATGCGAAGTGTCAAAAATCGTAATTTTACCTGAAAAAGTTCCAAATACCACGACGAAGTATCTCCAAGCAAGCAACGACTGCAATCGTGGCATTCCTATGGAGAAACGGTACATTGAAATCAAGAATCAACTGCATCCATACAAGTCTCAGAAGTATGTTCACCACCTGCAAACAAACCAAGGTCAAAACACTCACTAACGTCGTAATTACCAAAAGAACCCCGTGTTCTGTAACAAGATTCAGACACAAAAGATACTTACTATGGCTACAAAATATACAGCTTTGCTGCTTATCAGAAGCTTATCTCTCAGCCATTTGTTGCTCGAGTTCTTTTGCAAAAGGCCCCAGTCTATAACGATATCCCAATACGTGCTGTAGACAGTCGTAAATCCTGAGGTTATAGCTGCCATTATTCTCCAAGATGTCAAGCCCTTCCCATTTTGTCTAGTGATATCATATAGTGTCCTCATGATGAGAGCAACAACTGTCGATAAGTACTTAAGGCCGTTGAGGCCTTGCATGACGCTTTTCTCTTCAAATGTGCGACGAACACACTGAAGGAGACGGAACATGAATGGAATGACGGCTACCACTATGTAAAAGAATTTGTAGGTAGAGTTATCGGGGCAAGTGTTTGATCTCGTCTTGAAGTCGCCCCATACGTAGTAGCACACGTAAAACTGCAAACTTCTAATAGCTTGAACCTGGGATACAGGCATGCAGATATAATGCATTCGTTGTTGAGACGAAAACCAGCAGAAGGGAATAAGCAGCATTTGTTCTGTTTTCTTTTGACAATGTTTCATTGTGTTGTGATTTTGCATGTTTATAGGGATGTACCTGGCTTGTAAGCTGATCTGCCAAGAAGAAATCGGCGAAGGCAACCTTGTATAGAGGAGCACATATACAGTGCCAAAAGCAGCGAATGAGAAAGAAACGGCTAGACCGGTATATAACGTTGAATGGACACAAGGTTATAACAAGCACAACCTAGAAAACAACCAAAGTCAAGAACGTTAGCATGTATCAAATGTTTGAAGATGATCAAGGTGCATAAAGTGAGGACTTGCAGACTCACAATAACTAGGCCTGCTGGAACCAATTCGGTTATCGATTGAAAATCTTCCGTTTCCGGGTCCATTTCCATGTCCAAATTAGATAAAACAGCAGCTAACGCGGCTACTGAGAGCCCGGAAGCAAGAAGAAAGATTTCTCTGAAACCGAGTTCCGTTCCTGATTTGAATCCAAATATGAAGGGGTAATTCACACGTAGCCGTCTCCATAGGTACGTATTCCCACCATATAGGGTCATGTGCAGGACGATATAACCAAACAAGCTACGTGAAATCAAAGGAATCATCACCTTAATCAGCACACATATGTTTAAAGAGTAACACATGAAGGCACAACTAATACTCTTCAATGAAAATAACTAATACTGTTCGATGAAATAACTAATACCTTTTAGTAAAACAAGTAATACTACTTAACAATGCAGTTGAGTTGCATGGTGCAACTGGTGCATATAAATATTTGCCTTGGTTAAATAAAATCTCATCCGAAAGATGGATACCTGTAGAGTGGAAATATGTTGCTCATATACCGTGTTCCTCCCTCGTGATCTAGAAGATTTCGAGTGTGTACGAAGACGATGATAGCAGCAAGCAGGGCTATACAGCAACCAGTGAATAAACCTGCAGATTAAAGGATGAAATAATTAGTGTTTTTGGCCTCAAATTTTAGTAAAATAGTGTCAAAAGTCTTACCAACAAAAAATGTTGTTGTGTGCTTCTCCTTTTTATCTGTATGTCTCAAAAATCTGAGTCCTTTACTTCTATGTCCCTCTACAAAGTGCTTAATGAATATGGCCTCTACTCTTTCTATAAGGCTGTTAACCTGAGAGATGAGACGAGAAATGATGAAATATATCTTCAATTGAACGAATATGATTCGTATCATAAATTACTCGATTGAAGTTCCAAATTCAGAGGGTTTGAGCAGAACAATCTATAAAACCATTTGAACTCAGATTAGTAATGCTTCTAGAGCCACCCATTTTCCCTAAACTACGAGAAAAAGAGAAAACGTAAAGACTACCATTTAAGCATCCCAAGCGAGACTATTATATCCACGTGCATTATGCCTCGTACCTATTTTGAATCAAGAATCTAGCCATTTTTCTTTCATCTACCAAACTAATACTTTTTGGTATAACAACTAATACCATTTAAGATGCACTAGAGTTGGTGTGTACAAGTATTTGATATGACAACAAAGAATTGCAGGTTTTTACGGTACAAACCTCGTCGCAGCTACCAAGACAAGAATTTTTAACCACATCTAAGTAACACTTTGAAGCTTTTCTTGAAGTGATCTGCAAAATAATCAAGAAAAACATTAAAAACAGACACACACACACAAAAACAAGTCTTTGATTGTAGGTGAATTTCCAGGCATACCTTATCATATTTCTTCATAATCTTGGAGAATGCAAGCACATTCAAGATACTGTCATAATATGCAGCTCCTTGTTAGTCTTCTACAACCAAAGTTACACATTATACGCACACATATACGTCTACGTGGAGCTTTTACCTGTAGTTCTTCAACATGCGCAGCTGCTGGTGAAATACGATGAAGGCCTTTTGCAGCCTTGCCTCGACTTTTTTTAGCTCAAACTTACTGAACGACGGATCTAATTTAGAACATTTAACGAATTTTTTTATAGTCGAACGGGGCGTATCAGGTGCAAAATTGATCTTTACATAATCCAAAATTTCTACAGGAGCTGGCCTAAAATCTTTATTCTTGCTCTTCTCAGCTGTCATTTGTTCTTCTTCATTTTCCCCTTCAATCTCTTGAATTGCATCCATATGCTCTCCTCCTTCATTTTACAAATAAAAAATCTTAAAAACCTCAAACCCCGTACGGATCAAATTCCGAGGCAGCAAGAGCATATAATAAAGATGAACATACATTGAACACACACTTATCGAATCCCATGAAAAACTTCGGATAAAAATCGGATGCTGTAAGAACGTATACTAAAGATGAATATACGTAGAACACACACTAATTGATTAAAAAAAATCAAATACGTTGATTCACAAAGAATACAGTAAAAGAGAGATTCGAGAAAATACTCTCGTAGTTCTACACAAACAATTAACCACCTAAAACAATAACAAGAACGCTTGTAACATGTAATAAATCAATACATATTTTTATCTCCATCAATACCCGACGCAACAAGAGTGTATAATAAAAATAAATATACGCACAATACATACTAATCAATAAAAACACAAATACATTGATTCACAAAGAATACCGTAGAATATCATATTTCTCAACAAACAATCAAACACCTAAAACAATAACAAGACATTAAATCAAACAACATCCTATAGATTAGGTGCAATAAATCTATAAATATCTCAATCTCCATCAAAATCCCAGAAAAAAAACTCACCTGGATTCTCTGTATCAAGAACTGATTCAATCAAAGCTGAAGACTCTTGATTGTGTTCATGGTAAGACGGTTTCTCCACTTTGATCCTCATTGCAATCAATGCATCCATTTGCTTGCTCAATTCTTGGGCCTCTTCTTGAACTCCTTGAATTTTAGTCTCGTAAAACTTCAACACTTTGTTCAATTCATCATCGAGTTTCTTGAAAAACTCGACCTCATAATCCGCCCCTTGTTCTGAATTTTTCAAGAACAGGGTCTGGTAGTAATTCCCGGAGCCCTCATCGTGCATTGGAATGACTGATATCACTTCTTCCTCTTTGCTTTTCGGGCTTTCGGGTTGGGCCGTTATTCCGCTGAAGGCCCTGTAGAGTGTTAGTTTCCTCCCCAGGGGCCCTTTTCGGGCCGGATGCGGTGGTGGTGCATTCTCATCTCTGATTTTGATGATTTTTTCAAGGATTTTTTTGAGATTGTTGTAGTCCATGTATGCTCCCTGCCATTCTTGCACCATCTGGGAAGTGAATTCCTTCCCAAACCTCATCTTTTCTTGATTTTTTTACAGGTTTTGTGGAGATGTTTTTGCTGTTTTTTTTTTTTTTTTTTGTGCGTGATTTTTGTGAACTGAATTTGAAGCATGAAACAGAGAGTGCTCTGCTTTTGTATCAGTGAGATTCTGTTAATAACTTATAATAAATGTAAAAAAAAAAAATTATCGGAACTTATAATAAATGTAATAATAATCATTTACAGATAAGAAGAGAAGTAAATGAGAAATTACATAAATATATTTAAAGTTCATGTACGAAAGTATGAAATTTATATCATTATATTAATAAATTAATATTACAACATTGATCCATTAATATTATTAAATCATAAAAATTAATATTACAACATTGATCAATTGATATTATTAAATCATAAAAGTAATGTATCAATTTATAAATATAATGATCCTATTTTTATTTTATGAGCAAATTACTTTGTGTACACCGTACACGTATATGGAGTGTTAATATTTAGTGGGTTGGAGAAAAGGTAAATGCTTTTACTCAATGCAATGAGCTGTTTTCAATATTCAAATTCTAGATAAAAAGTAAAAGTAGAAATCGATGTTTTTTAAATAATTGTTTCCGATTCTGTAATAAGTGGACTAAAATCTAAACAACAGAAATTGAATCTCAGTTACTTAACTACTTTTGTCTGATTACAATTAAAATAATTTTGCAGTCAGATATCAATTAAATTATCATTACCGCTAAAACATAAAAGCAACAGCAAATATTCCTGAATTCGAATATCACACCACGATTTGATTCGAAAAATATTTCTTTCTTTTTTTTATATCCATATACTTGTATTCGATTAAATTATAGGTATAGACTGCATAGGGTTTTCTTTAATTAATTAGTTCCAACTGAAAGTAACATTTGTAAAGATTGTAGAAGTGATTTAAACCAAAATGTCTCAAAACTTTGCACTTTTATTGAAATGATTCATAATTATCAACTTTTTTAATTTAGTCTCACATATATTCAATTTGATCCAATTTAGCCTCAAATAGTCGGATGTCGCTCAAAATTGCCCAAAACGATGTCGTTTTGGGCACGTAAACCAATTTTGACCGGAATATGTACGATACGTGTTCAAAATGACATCGTTTTGGACAATTTTTAGCGACCTCTGACGGTTTGGGACTAAATTAGATCAAATTGAATATATATGAGACTAAATTGAAAAAAATGATGATTATGAGACCATTTTAATAAAGGTACAAAATTATAGAACTATTTTGGTTTAATTATCGATTGTAGAAAGTAAATTAAAATCGGTGCAGAATGCCAGGAGATTTGAGACCATGCAACACGGTTTGGTTTGAATTTAGTCAGATACTTTTCTACCTGATTTCCAATCAAATTTGGCTGCTTTGGATTTTAAATCTATGTAGAATGCCAGGAGATTTGAGACCATGCAACACGGTTTGGTTTGAATTTAGTCAGATACTTTTCTACCTGATCTCCAATCAAATTTGGCTGCTTTGGATTTTAAATCTATGTAGAATGCCAGGAGATTTGAGACCATGCAACACGGTTTGGTTTGAATTTAGTCAGATACTTTTCTACCTGATCTCCAATCAAATTTGGCTGCTTTGGATTTTAAATCGGTGCAGAATGCCAGGAGATTTGAGACCATGCAACAGGGTTTGGTTTGAATTTAGTCAGATACTTTTCTACCTGATCTCCAATCAAATTTGGCTGCTTTGGATTTTAAATCAGTGCAGAATGCCAGGAGATTTGAGACCATGCAACACGGTTTGGTTTGAATTTAATCAGATACTTTTCTACCTGATCTCCAATTAAATTTGGCTGCTTTGGATTTTAAATATTAACATGTGATACAGTTATATATGTATGTATATATATATATATGTTTGTTGTGATATTTGTGTTGTGTGGTTCTGGCATCTCCAGCGAGGAGCATAGAATATATTTGCTTGAAACTGACAGCTGACAATGTCCAGCTGCTGCAAATACTTTTCTTGTTGCCTTAATTTTTTTTTGGTTGGGGATGCAATTATTATACTCCTTTGTCGGGGATTATTGCAACACCAAAAACAGCCGCAAATCAAGTAAAATGGAATTTTGATAAGTTTGAGTGGAATAAAATAAAAGTATTATGAGTGTATTAATATTATATTTGTTTTTATTTTTTGAGTGTTGTAATAATGTTGAGAAGTTTAAATAAGACAAATGTTACAGTAATCACAGGGCAGAGGGAGTATTTTTTTTCCTGAGAGTATTGGGTGTTTTGAAATTCATTTTGCACTCAAGAAGCACTTTTAAAAAAAAATAAAAAATTAAAAAGTGCTTTCAACTATTTAAATGGCGTTTCAAAACACCCACTAAGTGTTCGGTGAAATTGTTTATAATATGAAATTTATATTATTATATTTATAAATTAATATTATTATATTTATTAATTAATGTTATTATATTTATAAATTAAGATTATAGTGTTAAATGTTATTGACATTAGTTTATAACAATAGTGATATTAATATATAAATATAATGATATCAATTTCATATTACGAACAAATTTTATTAGAGAATTTGAGTTGAAAAGATAAGGACAAGAAACTCTCCTTGTTAGCATCCGCAATGATCATTTATACATGTGTTTAAAATTTTGGATGAATGAATGTTCGTGTTTAAAATTATTGTAGGTCATTTTAAGTTGGAGAAATGGTGTCTGGATGTTCTTAGTCCCTTATCGATGACATTCTCCTTTTAATATAAAAGTGATTCACAATGATTTTAAACATCAATATTCACCCATCAAATATTTAAACACATCTATGAATGCTTGTTATTATACTCTTAGCTGGTGGATTATAAATTGAGAAACAACATGATTTAGTCCCCAGAAAGAACTTTTATAGTATTTCAATAAAAACTTATTCCATATGAAATTCAAATATGCATTGTTACAAAATAGGAGAAATATCAATTCAGGGCTTGAAAGATGACAAAATTATCAATTTAAGACCTTAAAGACTTTTTTCATATCGATTCAAGACTTGAAAGATAGAAAAATATCAATTCAGAGTCTGAAAGATAAACACTATCAATTTGAGGCTCACACATTTTAAGATCATGTCTTACACTTATATTTCATGTCCTTGTTTTTTTTATTTTTAGGTTTTATGGTTCATGGTTTAGGGTTTATGGTTCAGGGTTTAGGGTTTAGTGTTCAGGATTTAGGGTTTAGTGTCAAACATGGCCTTAAACTCTGTAGGTCTCAAATTGTTAGTTTCTATCTTTCAGACTCTAAGAGTGATAGTTTTTTATCTTTCAAGCCTTGAATCGATAGGAAAAATCTTTCAAGTTTTAAATTGATAGATTTACCATCTTTCAGGTCATGATCTGATAAAACTCCTAGAAAATTTCTCCCCACTTCTCTACATGTCTTACCACTCGGCTATACCTTTAGAGGGAGGGATGCAATTATTAGTTAAGTGAAATACCTCAAAATACCTCCCCACTTCTCTACAGGCCTACACTATTTTTGTTTTTGTTTTAAGAAGTCCTTTAACTATTAACTTTTATTTCGAAAGGTTCTTAAACTATTTTTTTATTTAATGAAGTCCCCAAACTATTAATTTTTGTTTCACGCAGTCCTTCTTGATTCTTTTTTTAATCATCTAACAGAACAATTAAATAAATACGCACATCATCATTCTCAAAATTGTCAATATTGACCACTGTTTTACTTGATGGTCCCGTTAGATTAGTTAAAAAGTTCAATCAAGAAGGACTGCTTGAAACAAAAATCAATAGTTTAGGGATTTTATTAAACAAAAAAATAATTTAAGAAACTTTCGAAATAAAATTTAATAGTTCAGGAACTTGTTAAAACAAAAAATAATAATTTAAAAACTTTTTGAAATAAAAAATAATAATTTAAAGATTTGAAGATGCATTTTGTCTACGTCAAAATAGCCAATTTCACATATACAGGAAATGCGACGGAAGTATAATGCATTTTATGTGTTCATTTTAAAAGTATATACTCCATCTGCACACCAAGCTTATTGTTTTAGGTACAATTATTAAGAAAAAATAGTAACCTTGGTATTATTTGCACAAAGTTATTTATCCAGTTGGTGGAATATGCAAGCATGACAATCAAATATCAGAAATTCAAATTGATGTCTATACTTTGCCAATTATCAAGCTTCACACATAACTTATGTATGTGCATAATTTGTGTACAAATAAATATAGTGAAATTTATTTGTAGTATAAATTTATAATATTATATTTATAAATTAATATCATTATATCTATCAACTTATACTATTATATATAAAAAATAAAATTATAGTACTAAATGCTATGGATATTAATTTATAGAGTTGGTATGCTGTGAAATTTGTTCACATGAAATTGGTTTTTTTTTTTAACAGAGATACTCTTTAGTAATATAAGTC
Source organism: Stenogyne calaminthoides (assembly GCA_037126765.1). Classification (NCBI taxonomy): domain Eukaryota; kingdom Viridiplantae; phylum Streptophyta; class Magnoliopsida; order Lamiales; family Lamiaceae; genus Stenogyne; species Stenogyne calaminthoides. Next base: position 71,804 of record JBBCBC010000127.1, read on the forward strand.
ACACCCTTTAGTAATATAAGTCACACACTTCAGTTATCACTACGACACTCATTGCTATAATATAAGTTATACCCTTCACTTTTATGAGTAATACTCTTTATAGTAACAAGTCACACCCTTTACAGTAAAAAATCATACTCTTTAGTAATATAAGTCACACTCCTTAACCAGTTTCACCATGAAACTTGTTCACATTATACTTTGCCTAATTTATAAGAGTAGTGATATCAATTTATTAATATAATGATATCATTTTCATATTATGAACAAGCTAGTTTCACAGAGAGTTTATAAATTTGATAAGTAATATCAGGTCACTATTTTCTATTTTTTTTATTTTAGGTGGTAATAATTTTTATTTTTTTATTTTAATATATTATTTTTTAATATTAATATTTACACGTCAACAAACAAGTTAATATTAGTGATCACATAAGACGAACCTTGGCAAAAGTAGAACCCAAAATATTTTTAAAATTAAATGAAAAAATGTTTTAAATTTGAAGATAGAAAAATATATGTATTGAAATTGATAAAACCAAAAAATATGTTCTATATTTAATTATTTGGGCAAAAATAAAATACCCCTTCATAAGGTTTTTTTTTTTTTTTTTTTTGAAAGGTACCCCTTCCCCTTCATAAGTTTGATAAATCTAAATCGAGTATTAATCCGTTTTACAAAAGGAGAGGCCATATTTGGTAAGAGCATTTAATGCATTGATTAACGGGGCTTTTGTCATTATTCATCAATATTGTAAATCGCCCTCACCATAATAGTGAAAGGTATAATAAGAGACAATTACTTGAAAAATTATTTTGAAAGATATAACTTATTTACACTTAATTATATAATTATTAATATAAAAAAATAATTGTATAATTTAATATAATTTTAAAATGCATTATGAGTGCATGGTACACCTGAATGCATGTAAGACTTAGTCTTAAGTTTGATGAATTCTATCTTTTTAATATTACTATTATGTATATGCATGAAAATGATCACAGTTATGTGAAAAAAATTATCACTCACTATAAAAAAATAGTGCATTGCCTACGAAATTTTTTAATATTTTTTTAACATGCCTACAAAAATTCAAACAAAAATAATTTGTTCTTAAATAGTAAGATTTGCCTACAACTTGCCTATAAAATTTTCTAATTATATAGACTATTTTTAAATTATAAATATAATTGCCTACGGAAATGTAAATTGCTTAGGAAATTATTTTTGTAGGTAAGTTTACCTACAGAAAATTCAAATGTGTAGTTAAATTGCTCGTAGGTAATTTGTTTGCCAAGAAAATTATTTGTATAGATATTTTTTTTAAATATCATTCTAAAAATTGATAGGTAAATCGTAGGCAATCCGCACTTTTTAAGAAATCAAATTATTTTTGTAGAAAAAAATTTCATAATCATTTGAAAATTTTCATAGGCAATTCTTCAATTTCTTGTAGTGATTGTATAAGAACTAATTTTTTTTCAAGATAATATTAATGGTTCACGATAGGCGCGATTTACATGAAATTCATTTTAACAATTTATATTGAAAAAGTAAATTAGACTAACAAAATTTATGTTATAACCCTATTTAATAAGTGATATACTCTCTCCGTCCCAAACCTAACCCTACAGTTTCCGTTTTGGGCATCTCATACTTAACTAAACACTTTCTTAAATTAAAATATTCACTTTATCACATAAAATCTATAAATATATAAAAGTAGCAGTATTTGTCATCATATAGGAAGAGATACTGCAGCGAGTAAGCGACACTCGCCACATGCTGATACTGTACATTACACGTGCTCATATTCGCGTTAATGGTTCCGCAGTCCTATTTCAACTTTTTTGGCCAATTTGCATAATATTTTTTATTAATTTAAATGGTATGCACAGAGTCCAATTAAAGGCTGCAACAACCCTAAACCGCCATTATTCAATTTTAAATTTTAAACCACAATTCGATTGACCGTTCAGTTTCCTCTTGAAATTTTATAAATACAGGCTCATATATCCTTTTGGATTATGTTTACACCATCATAATTTGCTGAAGGTTAGTTGTTCTAATTTAGGCTTTTTTTTTTAAATATACTACCGTACACCATCATAACATAATCTATGTTTTTTCCTTTCACATAATTGTAGGAATGGTTGTACTCTTCAGGTTTACCAAGCAGACTCTCTTCATGAATGAGACTTGAAGATCTAACCAGCCATAGCATACGAAGGACCTGCTTTTGGAAATGGAAGACTTGCTCAGAATTTGGTCAGAGATAGAGGTATAACAAAACAAAAGTAAATAACAAAATAAAACAGAAGCTTAGTTTCATGGTAGATCACAAATTGTAATTCCTTCCTTTTTAGTTGGCAGCTTAAGCTTATTTGAAGCGAGAATGATGAGCATGTTCAGATAGGTCCTTAAGCTGATGTATTGATATACAGGTTTATGTTAGGAATTAAAGCAAGCAATTATGGAAGAAAATAATGGAATCACGGATTAAGGAACAAACAATTTGGTTACCCAGTTCGTCAAACTGATTACATCTGGGGGCACTACCAAGCTAGGAGAGATCTACTATATCGTATAAGATAGTGCAAGTAGTGCAAGATACAATGGGGGAGTCAGGGGTTATTTATACAAAAAAACCCGAACTGGGAAACTGGGCCAAAACCCTAGATTTGACCCATCCTGACCGAAACCCTATTTTCGTGTCCAGGCCTTCGGAACCGCTCGACCTCAGCCCTTGGTCGAGCGGTTCTGCTCGATCACATACATTGCTCGAGCGCCCTCATGGCGCTGGATAGGGGGGCGCTCGACCGAGCACACCTGCTCGACCTCGAGCGCTGGTCGAGCGCCTCCTGCGCCCTGCATCCCGTTTCACACAGGCTCCATAACCCAATAATCTCCCACCTGGAGACTGACACTGGAGCGGAAGTGCACGACCTCAACTAGGTCGAACGTCTTGTCCTCTCTGGACTCATTCCGAACGTCTTGTCCTCCCTGGACTCATTCCGCAACTCAAACTCCAACAATCCCAACAGTTTGATCTTCAATGAACTCACAAATTGCTCTGCAAGTATTTTTTTCGGAAAATTCTATATATTCACACAACATAAACAACATGTTCTCACATACACAACTCTGTTTCTTATATTTTTAAGATAAGAAGATAAAACAAATCAAATTATTTCTCCCAGAATCATCATTTCGAATTTTATGGCACTATCATTTTATGCCTAAAAGATTAGGCACAATTCCAATAAGGGAAGTATTGCTAGGATCCACATCCATCAGACCTTACCTCTCATAATTCTTATCCGGATTCTTCTCCAACCTGGGGATGGGAGTATATGCTCGGATCTACAAACTATAGAAAGAAATCATTAAAATAATGTTATATTAAAAGATGAGTTGTTATAGATCTACATCGCAGACTGAGATACACTTGAACCATATCGCTCGCTATATACAAATTATAAGATGGCCCATTAACAAGAAAGATTTTTAGTGATGAGGGCGCCATTATGCTTTGTAGAGAGATATTGAAGGAGAAAGAATTTGTGAATTGAGACTGAGGAGATTATTTACAGACAGAGAGAGAAGAGAATGGGATATGTTTGTGGGAATGACTGGTAGAGAGTAAATGAAAGTCTAACCCAACTCTCTTTTTTTTAGTTTTGTAATGCGTGTACACTTAATTAGTGGACACATCTCTACTCTTACCAACCGTGCCACTAAGTGTAATTATATCTTATAAATAAATGTTTTTAGCTTTTATTATGCAATACATATGTATTCATTTATATATTTATTTATGCAATACATATGTATTCATTTATATATTTATTTATTAGCTTTTATTATGCAATACATATGTATTCATTTATATTTTGTTTGGTTAAACTAATACCCATGGGCCACAAGGCTCGTCCTATCAATGTACAAGGTATTGGGCCTATTACGTTTAATTGGCAAAAAAAATTATCACTTCTACTAAATCATTTTAATCACAACTACATAATTAATAAATAGACGTAATTTCTTTGCAAACATTAGAATTGTGAGTTTATATACATATTATAATTAATATCTAAGTTAATATAATTTTAGATGATCGAGCAAGAGCAATGAAAAATTAAATAATGCATCGGATCATAAGAGGTGCGCTATTAATCAAAATGTTATTTTAAAATTTAGATATATTATATATTGTATATGTTTGACAATAAATTGGTCATTTAAAGTTTTATAGTTATTTTTTCTTAATATAAAAATTTCTTAAAAGATCTTTGACCGGGTCTTTTGTGAATTTAGGTTCACGTGATTTTTTTTAGAATTACAGTTATATATAAATACTATCACTATTATGCATATGAAGTATTATCGCTAAAAAAAATATTATATTTTTTGAACGGTATTAGTGTATATACATAACATTGATACTTGAAGAATGTGAACTCGGGTTGACAAAATTTTATCATATCTTTTGCTTTTAATTTATTCAGATAGCATGAACTTTTTATGTCCAATCTTGAGTAAATTTTAATTAAATGCAATGAACATAGTCTGTCAACAAAAGCGTTATACATCTATCAAAAAAAAATGTTATACATCTATCAAAAAAAAAAAAAGTTGTACATAAGAAAATCTTTTAAAATTTATAATGGGTGTTTGTTTAGGTAGTTCATGTATTTGCTTTGTACGTGCAAAATAATATCTTAATCAATGTTTATTTGCTGTTTTGGTGGTTGTATTATTTTAATAGGCACCAATTATTAAGTTATTGTAGCATTCAATAACATATTACAACACAATGATATTATTGACAATTCATATTATACGTGTGACAAGGTTCGATATGTGTTAAAAAATCGATTGATACAAATTCTATAATTTTTATATTATAACTGCAATACTACAATTACTAAATTAATATACTTAAATATATTGAAAAATTAGTTAATAATAAAATAAGTTTAAACATCCTCATAATCATAAACCCATGCAACGCATGGGTGAAAATACTAGTACTAATAAACAACTCTTTCTACCCCAACTATTCATCACTTTATCATTTTATCACATAAAATACTAATAAACAATTCTTTCTACCCCCAACACTTTATTACTTTTTCTTAAAACTCGCGATACAGTAACCGTAGTGTTGAGTTCGGGAACGAGGTAGTACTTTATAGTGTAATTAACACATTAGTTATATCAGTAAATAAATTTAAAAAATTACTATATATAAAAATAACCTTTTATAATTGAGATATTCATTAAAAAAGAAAAAAACCTATATAATTGGAATAGAATAATAATATGATTCTTATCGTCGAAATAGTGTCACTCAAGTGATTGAGAATTGTCATGTGAGCCTGTTATTTGATTTAAAAAAAAAATCGATTCCTGCTAAAAATATGATAAAATTGAAAATATAATATTTATAACCGCGTTTAATAACTAACTCTCAGTCTTGCAAATTTAAACACGTTTCTCGTTAAATTACATTTGATCTGGACAAAGGCGGTGGGCCCGAATGGTGGGCCAATTGAGCTTTCAAGTGACAATTAACGATATTAGGCACCGCATTGAGTTCGATGGCTTTGAACAAAGCTGGAAATTAACATGGCTATCATTCTATCTAAATTTATTTTGTCAATTTCTGTCATTACATGTCCACATTTTAATTTTATTTTTGAGAAAGTCTTGTGTGAAATATTGCACACTAGTGTTATGTGCAATACAACATAAATAAGGTAAAAAATTGCTTAAAATTCACGGGTCTGGGCGCGGGCAGGGCGCGGACAGTGGGTTCAAGGTTGGCGTGGACGGATATGTATTTATAGAAGGATATTTTTATCAAATATGTGTTGTAGCAGTGATTCAGGTTTGTTGCTAATGAATTTGGTTGCAGGTTCGATTCCTATTGTATGCATAATTTTTTATTCACAAATTTTTGTGTGTTACTACATCTATGTATAAGTGTTACTACAATAATATTGAATTTTATTTATTTTTTGTCAATTTTTTGTGTGTTAATACATCTATGTATAAGTGTTACTACATTGTTATTTTGAATTTTTATTTTTTTTGTCAAATTTTTTTGTGTTACTACATCTATGTATAAGTGTTAGTACATTATATGGGTCACAAGGTAACACATTATTGTTCATATGGTAACACATGAGTATTCACATAGTATTATAACGATATATGAACAGTGTTACATATTACTAAAATAACATGTGTTACTACATGATCAAAAAGCATTACCATATGAAGAAAAACGTGTTACCACATGAACAAAATCAATACAAGAGCGAAAAGAAATCACAGTCCCGAATTACAGATTTAAAGAACAATTTGATGTGTTACTAAATGAACAAAAAAAGTGTTACCATATGAGAAAAAGAGTGTTACTACATGAACAAAAAACCAAGATAAACGAAAAAAAAATCTTCAAATCCAAAATTACAGATTTCTGAACAACGTGAAAAAAAAAAAAGAAGGATGATGATTCAATTTCTTCACAAACTTTGTGTTGAGGGGTAATCCAAACATCACACACATATTCTCTCTTCTTCTCGTAGAATCCAAATCGAAATCCAAATTAAATGACCTGATTTCATCCAATAATCGGAGCGAAAAAAGAAAATTAGGGCACAAACGAAGAAGAAGAAAGCCCATGAGATTCGCCAGAAGAGAAGAGAAAATCTGACCGCCTCCGTCAAGACGCCGAGGAAGAAGATGAAAGAAACTATTGGCCCACCAACAACCGCCCTAAAACCCCTTCCCCTAATCGAAAAAAAAAAAAAGAGACTCTAATTCAAGATATATCACAGATGCAATATTGCATACAAGTTTGTCTTTATTTTTTCGAACCCATGTCTCGACTAAAATTTCTAACTAAACGAATTAATTTGTTGTTCAAATACTGGACTCCCTCTATCCCAATTTTACTTGAAATTTTACCCAAGAAAACTTGTTTCAAATTTAATTTCCAAAATTAATTGAATATTTTTATAAATAACAATAAAATAACTTTTTTTATTTTATTTATATCTCTCATACATTTCAAAATTACATTTTGTGTCATTACTTTCTCAACTCTATTAAATTTTATCTCATTTAATTTACAAAAATATTATTATTTTATTATTTAATCATTATTAAAAAGCATTTTTATTTTTCTTAATAATACTTATAAGCAACTCCTACATTAAAATTCGTACAAATAGTAAATGTTTAAATAAGAGTGGGTCGAATGGAATGGAGTATTACATTACCAAACAAAATAATTTAAAAGATATGCAACCCAAATTTATGGCCCTCAAGGATTCTCGATTTGGTTGGTTTTTGATGATATAGACCCAAAAAGGAAAAAAAAAAAAAAAAAAAACCTTTAAAATCCGAATAAACTTTATCACTAAAATTAAAGTTAATGAGTCATTTTCACATTGTAAGATTGACACAAATGGAGAAACACGTCACAATCCCCGTTCTTCACATGCAGAAGCTCGTTATAGTTGTTATACGTTGATTTTTTTATGTTTTGCAGAGGTTTCGATATTCATTTGTGTCAATCTTACAATGTGAAAAATGAGGATCATGTTATTCTTCAAGTTGTGTCAACAACCCATGTAATTGTGAAGTCATCTGGAAAGTATTACTTATGTTAGCCAGTTGATACTGTTTGGTATGAGAACTAATACTGTATGTTGAAAGGACTAATACTGTTGGTTTATCAGAAGGAATTTGAAGACCATTTCAGTTGGGGGTCTTTGTTACAACTCTTGGTCCGTGTATGAGTCTACTTCAAGTGGTGGAAGTCGTTTGAATCAAGCTTATTCCAGAAACATCCGCGCACATGTCAAACACATGCATCGCGCATGCAGGGTACGCGGGTTGTAACCGAATGCAGCTCAAATCTGTTACATGGTTAAAGATTGGACGTGCAGTTGTAATTCTTTTCAGTTACATTCCTTTTCCACTCTATTAGTTGAGAGATTCTCATTGTTATCTTCTTCCTAGAGAGAATTAGGGTTCATAATCGTCATTGATAGAGCTCGGATAGATTCAATCTTGTGAGAGATCGGTGTAATCTGTAAATTGCTTCGTTGTGATTAGTGGAGTGAGTGTCCTGATCCCGTGGATGTAGGTTTTCATAATTGAACCACGTAAAATCATGTGTTCTTCGTTTTCTGCAATTTTCTGTTGGTTCGTTTTGATTGTGGGTTTGAGCGTGGTTTAATTGTGTGTTATTCGATCTGTCTTGTTTGAACTAACAAGTGGCGCCATCTGTGGGAAGTGGATCGAGGATATGACGACAATGAAACTGGATGTTGAGAAATTCACAGGGAAGAATGACTTTGGGCTATGGAAGATCAAAGTGAAGGCTCTGCTCGTTCAAAATGGTTTAGCTAATGCACTAAAGCCGGCAGATCAGTGGCCCTCTGGTTCATCTGCAACGGATCAGACAAAGAAGACCTAGATTCTTGAGAAGGCTCATAGTGCAATCATACTGTGCTTGGGAGATAAGCCTTTGAGGGAGGTTTCAAAGGAGAAAACCGCCATGGATGTATGGAAGAAGTTGGAAGACTTATATCAAACTAAGTCGGTTTCCAACAAGTTATACATGGAACAGAAATTGCTGGCATTTAAGATGTCAGAGGAGAAGAATCTGATAGAGCAGCTTGATGAATTTAACAGATCTGTGGATGATCTTGAGAGCCTTGAAGTAAAATTGGAAGATGATGATAAGGCTCTCATGTTGTTGAATTCTTTACCAAAATCCTTTGAAAACTTCAAAGATACTCTGCTATTTGGGAGGAAAGATCAGCTGAGTTTGGATGAAGAAGATAAGTTTCTTCAAATCCAAACTGCAATCAAAACTAAGTTTCTTCAAATCAAAGGAGATAAGAAGGCCACATCTCAAGGAGAGAGTCTTAATCTGAAGTTCAAAAAGGGCAAGAAAGGTTTTCAGAACAAGAAAAGGTCAGATGACAAAACAAAATCTGATAAGAAATCTGGCCTTGATTTTGTTGAAAGAAGGAAATGTTTCTCACGCCATAAGACTGGTCACTTGGAGAAAAATTATCCAGATAAGAAGAAGGGTCAAGAAGAGCCTAAAGAGGAGAAAAAAATACAGATGCATCAGTTGTTGAGGAAGGCTATGAAAGTGCTGATGTTCGTATGGTAAGTAGCAGTAAACTCTACCATGAATGGGTGTTAGACTCAGGATGCACTTTTCATATGTGCCCCATTGAACATTGGTTTCAAAATCTGAAGAAGTATGATGGGGGGTTAGTACTTCTAGGCAATGATGAGAGTTGTAGAGTAAGAGGAGGAGGATCAGTGAGAATTAGGATGTTTGATGGGAAGGAGAGAATCCTGTCAAATGTGAGATATGTTCATGATCTTAAAAGAAACCTCATATCTCTAGGTTCTTTGAATGCTTTAGGCTTTGAATTTCATACTCAGAAAGGCTCACTTCTTGTGACTAAGGGTGAGAAAGTTATGATGAAGGGGAGGAAGGTTAATGGTCTGTATTATCTGATTGGTGAAACTATAGAGGGATCAGCTGATGTTACTAAGAGTGACAGTGACAGCATGCTTTGGCATAAGAGAATGGCTCATGTGGGAGAGAAAGGTCCGGTGGAGCTATCAAAGAAGGGTGCTATTCCTGGAGGGAGTATAAGAAAACTCCAGTTCTGTCATAAGTGTGTTCTTGGAAAGGCCAAAAAGCACTCATTCCAGAAAGGCAAGCACACTACAAATGAGGCCCTTGACTACATTCACTCAGATGTATGGGGTCCTTCCAGAGTCTCAACTCATGGTGGTGGAAGATATTTCCTAACTCTCATTGATGACTATACCAGGAAAGTGTGGGTGTACATCATGAAGCATAAGAATGATGTTTTCTTGAAATTCAAAGAATGGCTTGCTGAACTTGAGAATAGAAAGGGCAGGGGTATCAAGCATTTGAGAACATACAATGGCTTAGAGTATTTGTCTAAAGAATTTCAGGTTTTCTGCAGATCAAAGGGGATTACAAGGCACAAAACAGTACCAGCCAATCCACAGCAGAATGGCCTTGCAGAAAGGATGAATAGGACCATTCTTGAAAGAGTAAGATGTATGTTATCAGATGCAGGTCTTCCAAAAGTGTTCTGGGGGAGGCTGTTAATACTGTTTGTTATCTTATCAATAAGACTCCATCATCTGCTATTGGTTTCAAAACTCCAGATGAGTTGTGGTATGAAAAACTATCAGATTACACAAATCTGAGAGTGTTTGGCTGTGAGGCTTATGCTCATGTTAAATAAGACAAACTTGATCCTAGAGCACTAAAGTGCATTTTCATAGGCTATCCCAAAGGTGTAAAAGGCTATAGGCTTTGGTGTGTAGAGCCTGGAGGTCACAGATGCATTGTGAGTAGGGATGTTGTTTTCAATGAGCAAGTCATGGGATACAAGTCAAGTGAGCAACCTCAGGATTTAGATGGTGATATCAGTCAAGACATCACTGGAATTGAGGTGGAGACTCAAGCTACAAATCCTACTCAAGAGGATACTCATCAAAATGGATCTGATAATGGAGATGAAAGTGATGAAGCTGAGTTAGATGATGAGAATGAAGATCAAGTTGAAGATTTGACTAATTACAGCCTTACAAGAGATAGGGCCATAAGACAGATTCATCCCCCTATCAGATTTGGTCAAGCTAATATGGTGTCATATGCACTTGTTACTGCTGATCAGCTTGAGCATAATGAGCCAAAGTCATACAGAGAAGCTATTTCAAGTGATGAGAAAGAACATTGGATCTTTGCTATATGGAGAAAATTCGGTCCTAGAGAAGAATCACACGCGTGGATTACGGTGGAGAAGCTTTAACAAGCGAAGATAGTCAGCTGTAAGTGGATTTTCAAGAGAAAGCTTGAAGTTGGGATATCTGAACACATCAGATACAAAGCCAGACGAGTTGCAAGGGGTTTTACACAGAGAAAGGGTATAGACTATAATGAAGTCTTCTCACCGTGGTCAAACATTGTTCTATCAGATTGCTACTCTCAAAAGTTACACAAGACAACTTAGAGTTGCAACAACTTGATGTGAAGACTGCCTTCTTGCATGGAGATCTGGAGGAGACCATTTACATGCAATAACCAGATGGATTCTCAAAGGGGTATAGTGATACCAGAGTGCGTTTGTTGAAGAAATCATTGTATGGTCTCAAGCAAAGCCCAAGACAGTGGTATAGGAAGTTTGATAACTTCATGATTTCCATCGAGTTCTCTAGATGCAAGTATGACAGTTGTGTTTACTTAGAAAGGCAAGGCAGTGAAGTGGAAACCTACTTATTACTCTATGGTGATGATATGCTCAAGCTAGTAAGAGCAGCAACAAGATTCAAAGTCTCAAGAAAAAGTTGAACAACACTTTTGAGATGAAAGATCTTGGAGAAGCCAAGAGTATTCTAGGGATGGACATTCTCGGAAATAGGAAAACTGGGAAGTTGTTTCTATCTCAACAAAACTACATTGAGAAGGTGCTTAAGAGGTTTAAAATGCATGAGTCTAAACCTGTGATTACTCCTTTTGGGTAGCAGTTCAAGTTGTCAAAGAATCAATCTCCAAAGACAGATTCAGAGAAGAAAGATATGAGCTCAGTACCATATGCTAGTGGAGTTGGGAGTCTTATGTATGCCATGGTTTGTAGCAGACCTGGCCTTGCTCATGCAATGAGCATGGTGAGCAGATATACGGCAGATCCAGGAAGAATGCATTGGGAGACTCTTAAGTGGATTATGAGATACATGAGAGGAACTGCTAATCTGGGATTGATGTTTGAAAGGTCAACACAAGTCAGAGAACCACTACAAGGATATGTGGATTCAGATTATGCAGCTGTTGGTCATGAAAAACCCGATTTAAAACTCGTAAAATCTCAATGGGAGGTGACTTAATTTTTTTTTTAATGTGTTATGCAGATTTGCTAAAGTATGTATGACAGTTAATATGAAAGCAAATAAGAACACACGTATTTTTTTATAGTGGTTCGGACAACTAAATCCCTACATCCACTCTCTTCCCTTCATGGGGCACCAACTTAACCAACGGATGTTTCCGAAGTTCTCACTCAAGCGGGACTTATCACCCTCTAAGGATCGCCTACCCTCCCTTTCGGGATTGCTTAGATGTTTACCGAAGTTCTCACTCAAAGCGGGACTTATCACCCTCACGGGATCGCCTACCCTCCCTTTCGGGATTGCTAGATGTTTCTGAGTTCACACTCACCTACAAACTTAACCGAGTGATTTGGGTAAGGTTTGTTTGGTTTCAACTAGGTTGAGATTTTCCCTTACATTTGTTTAGCCTCAATGCTAAGGATGGAAAAAATCTCTCTAAGCTTAGGATATAACATTTGTGATTAGATCTAGGGTAGAACACTTTTGAATATATGTGTGTATTTCTTGCTCTGTGTTCTATGAATGGAGTTGCTTGAATATTTGGCTTTAATTTCACTTTGCAGATCCTCCATTATCTTCTTTTGAAGATAGTGCAATGTATTTATAGTATGAATTTAAATATTACCGTTGGAAAGTAATATTCAAATCCATACTAATAACTTCCAACTTTTTTCTTTGTCCTTTTCAGACTTTTCCTTGCGGTTTTATGTCACATCAATATGTGTGTTGTCTTCTTATTGGCCAATTTGCTTTTTGTGTGTCTAACGGATCGTCATTTCGTCGATTCATTGTTCATCTCTTCGATTTCGTGCTTTGATATGGTCATTTGAAATCGATCTGCAGATTTACGGTAAAAAAAGCTCTTGTTCATCGATTCTTTGAAATCCTTTATTCATCGAGAATCGATTTCACTTTGTTCATCCGAACCGATTTCATTTGTTCATCCGATTTCGATTTCTTCTTCTCGCGATTTCGATTTCTTCACAACATTTTATCGACTTTTCTTCATCATAAATCGGCATCTTCTTCTTGTTATTTCATCGAGTTAACTCGGAACTCATCCTACTCATTCGATCTCGTCGGCCAAACGACCTCTCGATCTAGATCATCTTTAAATCGATTTTATGAGTTCCCCTTAACTTGTTCTCTCGTTCCCCCTCAACTTGTTATCTGTAGATTATCTTAAATAACACAAGTTGATAATGTTTTGGCATAATTAATCAAAACTAAAATATCCCAACAACAACAAATTTGGACTCAAGGATTCTTTAACAGGGTATGTTTTCACATTGTATGGAACAACAATTAGTTGGAGGTCTGTGCTTCAATCTGTGGTAGCTTTATCTACAACTGAGGCAGAATACATTGCCATGACTGAAGCAGTGAAGGAAGCCATGTGGCTTAAAGGAATTCTTAAGGACTTTGGGGTGTTACAGAAGGCAGTAGTGGTGCACTGTGATAATCAAAGCAACATCCATCTTGTGAAACATCAAGTGTTTAATGAAAGGTCAAAGCACATTGATGTAAAGCTACATTTTGTCAGGGATATCATTGATAAGGGAGCTGTGATAGTTCAGAAGATTCACACTGATGACAATGCAGCTGATATGTTAACTAAAGCCTTGCCAAGCTCAAAGTTCAAGCTATGCTCAAAATTGGTGAAAGTTGATTCATGGGATGTGCACTAATGAAGGTAGTCTACATTGGAAATGAGGGACACTCAGGATACTTTACATCTGAGGTGGAGTTTTGTGAAGTCATCTGGAAAATATTAGTTATGTTAGCCAGCTGATACTGTTTGGTATGAGAACTAATACTGTATGTTGAAAGGACTAATATTGTTGGTTTATCAGAAGGAATTTGAAGACCATTTCAGTTGGGGGTCTTTGTTACAACTCTTGGTCCGTGTATGAGTCTACTTCAAGTGGTGGAAGTCGTCTGAATCGAGCTTATTCCAGAAACATCAGAGCACATGTCAAACACATGCATCACGCATGCAGGGCACGCGGGTTGTAACCGAATGCAATTCAAATATGTTACATGGTTAAAGATTGGACATGCAGTTGTAATTCTTTTCAGTTACATTCCTTTTCCCCTCTGTTAGTTGAGAGATTCTCATTGTTATCTTCTTCCTAGAGAGAATTAGGGTTCATAATCACCATTGATAGAGCTCGGATAGATTCAATCTTGTGAGAGATCGGTGTAATTTGTAAATCACTTTGTTGTGATTAGTGGAGTGAGTTTCCTGATCCCGTGGATGTAGGTTTTCATTGTTGGGATTATACTGGAAAGTATGCTTTTACTTTGTATAATCAGACTAACTGAATTTCGGACTTATTTACTGAAATAAATTGTTTATCACTGATGCTTTAAATATGATTGAATGTTACATATATTTAATGCATAACTGTTCATTAAATAGTACGTGTTACATTGTAGTTAATTTAGTGATACCAAGATCACAGAAGATTAAATTAACAGTTCCTTGTAACTAAAAGTACACCATTCACGACCTAGATGAAAATGAACAATCCATCGTGAAAGGTTGTAGTGTAAGACTCAGATTGGTTTGTCTTGACCAAGAGATTACACTAGTCATGACTGATGCATTGAAGAGGACCTACATGACGATAAATTCTTTAGAACTGAACTAGGAAGAATTAGACCTCAGTGGTTAGTTATTTCTTAATCTTCGTCCCTTAAATAGGATTGCGTGTGGTTAGTAACTATTGCTTTGACTTATTATGGGAAGAGAATCAGTGAGATTCAATACCCTATATCTTGGGCAATATTATTGGTCACATGCGATTGCTAAGATTTAATACGGAGAATCGTGTGCAAGTACGCTTGTTCGATTTGCCCCCTTGGGAGGTTCATAAGTTTTATCATACCAAATCTTGCAAGTGGAACTAGTTTCCGGTATGGATAATAATGTTGAACCGTTCATTTACCAAGGATAAAAGATATTAATTAATGGAAAGCTATTTCAGTGGCTTGAATTAATTAATGGGCTAGATAATCTTAAACACGGGAAATAATAACCGGGAGCCATATTAACTGTAATATGGGTTAAGATGGATAGTTCAATATTAATTATGTAGTGGGATTAATTAATATTTATGGGCTTGAATAATATTGTGGCTCAATATTGATAATTCAAGGTCCATTGGAAGGTCCAATCTTAATTCTCCTAAAGGCCCCCCAAGTAGCCCAAGATAAAGTCCAATAACTGAAAAATGTGTTTAAAAATAAAATAAATTTGTTGTCTATTTTTCCTTGTATTTTTCGAAAATTATGGATAAAAGGGGAGAAAGATTTTCTTTGAATTTTGTTATGGAATGAAGATATGTATTCTTGGAATACAAGATTATCTCATTAAATTCAAGAAATCTCCCACTTGGTTATTCATATAAGAGGTTTCAAAAATTTTGAAGAAAAAGGAGAAAGAAAGATTTTCTTGATTTTCTTGAAAAGATATTATGGAAGATATGTATTTCTTGAAATACAAGAATATCTCATAAATTCAAGAAGATCCAAATCTTTGATTCTTGGTCCCTCTTTTTCGAAAATTCCATAATGTGATGAGGTGGGATTTTTGTGGAATACTTTAATTATGGGGAAAAGAATATAGGAGATATATTCAAGATTTCTTGGAGATCAATAAAAGATTTTACCACATTGTTTTTCTACCCCAAAAATCGCCCATCACCCATCTATAAATAGGGGATGATTCTTTCATTCCCAAGTGCAATTCCATGTGCTGGAAAAATTAGCAAATCCACAAAAGTGGTGCAACAAAGTTTATTTTTTCCTTTTGTTAATTGTTCGCGAGTATCCTTCCACCGGATTGTCGAGCAAGGACGTGGGAATACTTGGGAAGGACTTTTGGTGTGTTTTCACATACAAGACCATTGTCATTCCAAGAGGTATGTTCACGTAAACTCGTAGTATTTCCGCATGCGTAGGATTTACGTGAATTGTTTATATGCATGATTTGTTGTTGAAATTATTATTTGAATTAATATGGGTTAATTCATGCTAGTAATAATTGTTAGAATTAAATTTGTATTTAAATATTCATCCCGAATAGATCCGAACAAATTATTCCCCAACAACTGGTATCAGAGCCTCGGTTTCGGGCTCTGAATTTTAAATTGTAATTTAATTCGCTGTCATTAAATTTGAAATTGGATAGTAGAATTGCTAGACCTTTTTTACAGGTATCCAATTGTCATGGAATTTAATGTGTTTATTTATGCATGCATATAAATTGTGGTTTTTTAATTCGATTCGTTCGGATTTGTTTTGCCTCGTGAGAAAATCCACGAGTAGATTAGTATTTATTTGATTTGATCAATGTAATAGACTAGTCTAGATCTAGGTTTATTTATTTTGTAAATAAATTATAACCGGATCGGAAATGGAGGCGGAGACGAAGAATTAAAAGACGGATCCAAACCGGGGTAGAAAGATGCCGTCGCTAAACGCGTTAAGGGAGGCACGCAAGACGACGCGGACACTTGCGGTGTGCACGGGCGTAGGGCGAGGGCCGGGGGCCGAAAGACGCGGATCCGACGGGCGGATGCGGGCGGATCTTCACGTTGACGCGGATCCGGATCGGACGCGACGATGGCGACGAGGGCGACGCGGGCGCTGCAGAAGAAACAGAATCGCTGCTGCGGATACACACGGGCGAATATGGCGGGATGCGACGCATGGCGGAGACGCGCAGCGGCGGGCGCAGACGGGCGGCGATGCGGCGACGCTGGAGAGGCACGCGAGGGCGTTTCCGGCGACGCCTTGACGCGGACGTCGACGTCAGCGGGCTTGGTCTTGTCTACAAGACTAAGACGACACTGACACGCCGGGAGTGCTAGCGAGCACTCCTTTCATGAAATGATCGATGACATGGCTTGACAAGACATTTTTTTAAGACGGTCAAGTGGGAGCTTTTCGAGAACGATGAAGGCTATGAAGACGATTTGTTAAGATCAAGACATGACAAAAATTAACCATGACAATTGGATAAATGTGTCCAATATGTTTAATTTTTTGTCTTGATGTTTATGCATTATTTATACTTATTTAAATTGTGTTTAAATTTGCGATGCATGAGAAAATGTTTTGAAAAATCTCACTTTCGAAAATTACTAAGTATGTTTAAACAATTAATTGACAATTTTATTAGGATAATAAAATTGAATTAATTATTGACCTCCATGATTTATTTATTTGTGAATTCTTTTTGGAGAAAATTCCCACGGGACGGTTAAAAGATAGCTTTCACATGAATAAATTCCAAACGGATGATTGTGGATTATTACTAGTGGCGACGATGACCCTCTCCACGAGGCTCGATCAAAGAGAAATAATAATTATGTATTTAATCATGGTTATTACTTAGGTATAAAATTGATATGTATATCTTCCCAAGTCCTGTCAATTTTATATTGGTCAAGTGGGAGCCAACTATTAATCTGGATATTAAAGGTTTGTAACTATTCTTGTTTGTAACCTGCTTGAATGTGTTTAAATAATGACCCACCCCACGTGGCTTATTTAAACTGTTTTGAGATGTTGGCTGATGCATGTTCTTATTTTTTGGAGATTTTAATATGAAACATGTGATCGAATCTTGTGATATACTTGTGCTTATGCATATAGTTGTTTATTTCAGTTCCGCATGTCGTAACCTTTTAATCCGCTGTTAATATATTTAAAGTCAATACAATATGTATGGAAACTATATTGATTGGAAACAAAAAATTATAATTGTCCTAACTTCACAAAAGCACAAGTGGATTCTTGACACACCAAAATCAGATGAGCCAACTGACGAGTAAAAAATGCGGGACTCGTCAGATCACCTTGCTAGAGATGTCGTCGCTGAAAATGGTGGAGGACAAACTCGTAAGGGATTACGTCCTCAGAATGATGGCCCATCTGAACAAACTTGAGGTTCTGAGTGCAGATTATAATCTGGGGACTCAGATGAATTTGGTACTTCACTCTCTGCCCAAAAGTTTCTGAGCATTTTGGCCTAGCTAGCTGATTTGTTGCAAGCTTTGGTCTCGGCAGAGATGTTGATGTGGCACCAAACTCAAGCTTTGATGGCAAGTGGTCCGTCTTTATTTTCTAAGCCAAGGGATGACAAGAAGAAGAAAGTGACCAAAAGCCATAAGCAATCATACTCAACTGTTGCCATGGGAAATGGTAAGATGAGGAATGCTTGTGGTGTCAAGGAAAATCCAAAGAGGAAGTGCTTAAGCTGCGGTGAAAGAGGACAATGGAGGTTTACTGTTCCAACCCCAAAAGGGACGGAAAAAAAGGTAATTCTCACGCACTAGTTGTTGAAACTTGTTTAGCGGCGTATACTTCTCATTCGTGGGTGGTTGATACGAGATCCACTAATCATGATTGCTTCACGGGTTCAAACTGATCCGGCAACTTAGTGGGAGTGAGATCCTCATCACACTGGGCGATGTTACGAAAGTAGCGGTTATTGCAATGCTACGTAAGTGGCAGATATTGCAATGCTACGATAGTAACGGTTATTGCAATGCTACGTAAGTAGCGAGATATTATTGATCTTTACATGAGTAGTGGTTAAAGCAGTGGGAGAAGTTCACCTGTCTTTTAAAGATAAAGTTTTTTTTAGATTATCTTTATGTTCCCAATTTTAGAAAGAATTCACCTTCAGTTTCTAAAATTCTATTAACGGATACTTAGTTTCTTCTAATAAGAATGACATCATTTCTTCAAATGATGAGTGTATCTGTTATGGGACATTGGTCAAGTAATCTCTATACAATTAATCGGCACACCACTCACTTAAATGCATCCTATAACACATCAACTATTTCCTAAGAAAAAAAACATTCATCGGGCGTGAGCGAAACACTTCTATGGCATCTAAGATTGGGACATATTAATCCAAAAGGATCCAAAGGTTGGTGAAAAGGCGGTCCATTGGAGTCTCTCCAAGTTGAACCGATTCCAACCTCGCGAATCATGTTTGGAGGGTAAAATGACCAAGAGGGCATTCGGACGAGGAATAGAGCCAAAGAAGTGTTAGAAATCGTTCACACGGACGTATGTGGTCCAATGTCAACCATGGCAAGAGGAGGTTACGAGTATTTCGTCACTTTTATTGATGACTACTCGAGGTACGGTTATATTTTCCTTATGAAGCATAAATCTGAGACCTTTGAGAAATTCAAAGAATTTAAGGCTCAAGCAGAGAATCATAGGGAAAAACGTATCAAGTTTCTACGATCCGATCGTGGAGGCGAGTACCTCAACGATGAGTTTTTGAACTACTTGTTCGGATGAAGGGATTGCATCCCGGTACCGATCAAGACCGGGAACCCCTCAACAAAAGCGGGGTTGCAGAGCGAAAAACGAGAACTCTTTTGGAAATGGTTAGGTCAATGATGTGTTATGCGGATCTTTCCAAGTCGTTTCGGGGCCTTGAAACAACGACTTACATTCGAACTTGGTGCCATCAAATCGGTCCCCAAAACTCCCAAAGTATTGTGGACCGGTAAGCCTAGTATGAGACACATGAGAGAATTTGGGGTGTCCGGCCTCGTGTTGGACAAGGAAGCCGGGAAATTGGATCCTCAATCGAGAATTAAAATTTGTTTTATAGGATACCCAGGGAAAAAAAGGGTGTATGTTTTATGGTCTCAAAGATCAAAAGGTGGTCATAAGCACCCACTTTAGATTTTTGGAGGAAGACTATATGAGCGAAAGAAGACCCGAAGTGAGATTACCTTAAGCTGAGCTAAGGGGCTAACCTCATTGCTAATTGTCAAGATGATATACCAAACGACACACTTTCACAACCGAGCCTCGTCCGTAGTGGGAGGGTTGTGAGACAACCCGAGAGATTCATGGGGATAGGAGAGTCCTCGGACTTGATTCCCGAACAAGATGAATCAGACCCATGGACATACGATGAGGCAATCCAAGATAAGGATGAGGTTTCTTGGCAAAAGGCAATGAAAAGTAAATGGGGTCTATGGATCATAACAGAGTGTGGGAGCTAGTCGAACCACTTAATGGGGTCAAACCTATTGGTTGCAAGTGGGTATACAAGAGAAAGAGGGAATCGGACGGGAAGGTGGAAACCTTCAAGGCAAGACTTGTGGCGAAAGGTTATACTCAGAAAGAATGGATCGATTATGAGGAAACCTTTTCACCTGTAGCAATGCTTAAGTCCATCTGGATTCTCTTGTCGATAGTCACAAGATCTCGATTTTGAAATCGGCAAATGGATGTCAAGACGTTTTTCTTAACTAAGTCTTGATGAGGAAATCTATATGCAACAACCCCAGGGCTTCATTGAAAAGGGCCAAGAACACCTAGTTTGTAAGCTCATGAAGTCCATTTACGGACTCAAACAGGCATCCAGAGCTTGGAACCAATGTTTTGATCATGTTATAAAGTCTTATGGGTTTGATCAAAACGAGTTCGAAAGTTGTGTGTATAAAAAGCGTGTCGGAACTACATTGGTATTCTTAGTACTATACGTAGATGACATTCTGCTCATCGGGAACGATGTAAAGGTGTTATCAGACGTAAGGGCATGTTTTTCAAAACAGTTTGATATGAAGGACTTAGGGAAGCCGGGCACATCCTTGGGATCAAGATCACTTTCGAGATCGCAAGAAAAGGATGATAGGCTTTATCGAAGCTTCATACATAGACATCGTCTTGAAACGATTCAAAGATGCAGATTCCAAGAAAGGCTTCGTACCTTTCAGGCATGGAATCCATCTATCCAGGGAAATGTGCCCTAAGACACAAAAAAAGATAGATGACATGAAAGATATTCCTTATGCTTCGGCTGTCGGAAGCCTTATGTATGCAATGCTGTGTACGAGACTGGATATCTGCTTTGACGTTGGTATGGTGGCAAGATATCGAGTAACCCGGGAAGGAACATTGAATGGCGATTAAAAACATTCGAAGTATCTGAAAAAGAACTCGAGATAGAATGTTGGTTTATCGATCGATAATAATCCCTAATCCCCATCGGCCATACGAACTTCGGTTCAATCGGAGACATAGATTCGAAACTATCTCCGCCTCGGTTAGTGTGCTTTCATTTGGGAAGTGTAGCCATGAAATGGATGAGTGTGAAGTAGAAATGCATCAACGACTCAACCATGGAAGTCGGATAAATGTTGTTTGTGAAGTTAATGAAAAGAACGGTTTGGCTCTAGACCTTCTTAGTGGACTTGGATGGAGTTCGAATTTGTCTAGCAATATTTGCTAGGGGCAGTTGCAAATTCAAGGGAACCAAGAGTCCACGAGTCAAACAAGCACACTGAAGGAAATACATCTTATACGAGAAATCGTTAAGAGAGGAGATATAGAGGTGGCAAAGATCGCGTCAGAAGACAACCTAGCTGATCCATTCACAAAGGGTCTACCTCTGAATACATTCGAGAGACATGTGAAAGGAATGGGTGTCAAGACCGTTGTCAATCTGCTTTGAGTATAAGTGGGAGACATTATTAGGTTCGTGTAGGTGGCATTAGTTGTCACGTACTACACGAGACATGCTGATGTATACTTAAAAGCAGACTTTGAGTATAAGTGGGAGATTATTGGGATTATACTGGAAAGTATGCTTTTACTTTGTATAATCAGACTAACTGAATTTCAGACTTATTTACTGAAATAAATTATTTATCACTGATTCTTTAAATATGATTGAATGTTACATATATTTCTTTTGATAACTGTTTCATTAAATAAGACGTGTTACATTGTAGTTAATTTAATGATACCAAGATCACGAGAAAATTAAATTAACAGTTCCTTGTAACTAAAAGTACACCATTCACGCGACCTAGATGGAAATGAACAATCCATCGTGAAAGGTTTGTAGTGTAAGGCTCAGATTGGTTTGTCTTGACCAAGAGATTACACTAGTGCATGGACCGATGCATTGAAGAGGACCTCTGAGGAGGATAAATTCTTGAACCGAACTAGGAAGAATTAGACCTCGATGGTTAGTTATTTCTTAATCTTCGTCCCTTAAATAGGATTGCGTGTGGTTAGTAATTATTGCTTTGACTTATTATGGGAAGATAATCGGTGAGATTCAATACCCCTATATCTTGGGCAATATTATTGGTCACATCGCGATTGCTAAGATTTAATACGGAGAATCGTGTGCAAGCACGCTTGTTCGATTTGCCCCTTGGGAGGTTCATAAGTTTTATCATACCAAATCTTGCAAGTGGAACTAGTTTAGGTATGGATAATAATGTTGAACCGTTCATTTACCAAGGATAAAAGATATTAATTAATGGAAAGCTATTTGGTGGCTTGAATTAATTAATGGACTAAATAATCTTAAACACGGGAAATAATAGCAGGAGCCATATTAAGCGTAATATGGGTTAAGATGGATAGTTCAATATTAATTATGTAGTGGGATTAATTAATATTTATGGGCTTGAATAATATTGTGGCTCAATATTGATAATTCAAGGTCCATTGGAAGATCCAATCTTAATTCTCCTAAAAAGGCCCCCAAGAAAGCCCAAGATAAAGTCCAATAACCTGAAAAATGTGTTTAAAAATAAAATAAATTTGTTGCCTATTTTTCCTTGTATTTTTCGAAAATTATGGATAAAAGGGGAGAAAGATTTTCTTTGAATTTTGTTATGGAATGAAGATATGTATTCTTGGAATACAAGATTATCTCATTAAATTCAAGAAATCTCCCACTTGGTTATTCATATAAGAGGTTTCAAAAATTTTGAAGAAAAAGGAGAAAGAAAGATTTTATTGAAAAGATATTATGGAAGATATGTATTTCTTGAAATACAAGAATATCTCATAAATTCAAGAAGATCCAAATCTTGGATTCTTGGTCCCTCTTTTTCGAAAATTCCATAATGTGATGAGGTGGAATTTTTGTGGAATATTTTAATTATGGGGAAAATAATATAGGAGATATATTCAAGATTTCTTGGAGATCAATAAAAGATTTTCCCACATTATTTTTCTACCCCAAAAATCGCCCATCACCCATCTATAAATAGGGGATGATTCTTTCATTCCCAAGTGCAATTCCATGTGCTGGAAAAATTAGCAAATCCACAAAAGTGGTGCAACAAAGTTTATTTTTTCCTTTTGTTAATTGTTCGCGAGTATCCTTCCACCGGATTGTCGAGCAAGGACGTGGGAATACTTGGGAAGGACTTTTGGTGCGTTTTCACATACAAGACCATTGCCATTCCAAGAGGTATGTTCACGTAAACTCGTAGTATTTCCGCATGCGTAGGATTTATGTGAATTGTTTATAGGCATGATTTGTTGTTGAAATTATTATTTGAATTAATATGGGTTAATTCATGCTAGTAATAATTGTTAGAATTAAATTTGTATTTAAATATTCATCCCGAATAGATCCGGGCAAATTATTCCCCAACATTCATAACCGAACCACGTAAAATCCAGTGTTCTTCATTTTCTTCAAATTTCTGTTGGTTCGTTTTGATTGTGGGTTTGAGTGTGGTTTAATTGTGTGTTATTCGATCTGTCTTGTTTGAACTAACAGTAATTTGAAGAGACTTTTGCCTTTTCTTTAACTACCAAAATAATAAATTGACACAAACTAAATTTTAATTTAATTTCCCAGTTATATAATATATATATATATATATATATATATATATATATATATATATTTAGCCTTCTTTAATTGATTACCTATTCTTTTTAATATACAATAATTTAGTCTACTACTTATTTCGTTATAAATATTTCTTTTGGCAAATTCTCATGTGCACCATTTGCACCAAATTAATTTGGTGCAATTTAATTTTAGAAGTTCTTTTTCTAATTTTTTCTTTTCAATTTCAGTTTTCTTTTAACTTTAATTTCAGTTTTCAAATATCCCAAACCCGGCCCGAGTATTTTTTTTTGCAAAACAGAAAAGAAAAAAAATATATAAAAAATATCTTTTGGCTAAATAGAAAAGAAAAAAAAATATATAAAATGGAAGGCAAAACAGAAAAAAAAAATATAAAAAATATCCCAAACCCGGCCCGAGTATTTTTTTGCAAAACAGAAAAAAAAAAAAATATATAAAAAATATATTTTGGCTAAATAGAAAAAAAAAAATATAAAATGGAGGGCAAAACAGAATAAAATGGAGATGGGGGATCAAACCCGTGCCTCTCGCATGCAAAGCGAGCGCTTTACCATTTGAGCTACATCCCCTGCTGATTTATTATTTCAACCATTAATATTATTTCCTATAATTAATTACTATCTCTCTATAAATATTAATTTAATAAAACGAAAATTCTTCATGAGATGGCCTCATAAATTGCTTCCAGCCTTGATTACGAGACCAAAAAACAGCTCTCAAAACCTCTTTCATACGACAAATATGATTTAAAATTTTCGCCATCAATAAAAAAATTATAATTTGTTCCTAATAAAATAAAAATTAAATACTCCCTGCAGTAATCTGTTAAGGCAACTTCCATCATCAAGTATGGATTTAGATCCATTGTGCCGTGCCAAAAAACAGTACTAGATTATGGTGTTATTAGATCCAAATCCATCAAGTAAACGATTATTTCAGAGGAAAAAATAAATAATAAAATCACAAGACTTTGAAATATTTCAAGAAATTCTAAATTAAAATGAAGTATAAGTATCAAGAATGTTATGTGACTTTCGAAATAATTCAACAATATCCACCCCATGCAACCCCAATCAAAATTACAACTTGCAGAATCACGGGTAGTTCAAATATACAGCTCAAAAGAATAATAAGGGATCTTGAACACACAGATTTATTAAATAAACAAGATTAAAAAAAAAAAAAAAAAAACTGGAAATCACACAGTAGTTAGTACTACTAAAAAGGTCCTGGTTACTTGGCTAATTTGAAATACAAGACCACACCAATAGCAATAACCAGCACTGTGACTATAGCACCAATGACACACTTGTTTCGGTCCATCCTTCTCGATATGTTGGTTATAATTTTCCGGCTCCTGCCGATATTATCATCCACTCCATGCATCTGAAAATCAAATATAATGTTCAGATTCGTTTCTCGTGTTGAATCTTCATGTTTCCATAGATAGGAAAAAGGAAGATAACTGAAAATAAAACGGTCCGTCATTTCTTGGAATTCAGGTTTTCATTTCCAACTTCTTTTGAGGAAAGAATGCTGCATAAGTTATCAAGACACAGTGCACTGATCCCCCCTTATTGGAAAAGTCTTATGTAAACAAGTTTTACCATGCAACTGGTTTGCATTTTGCGCGTATTTTTGAAACAGTATTAGTTGTTTCATTAAAATGTATTGGTTGTTTTATTATAAAGCAATAGCTGCAAATCAGTTGTACAATAGAACTGTTTTACTTAAGACTAACTTATGCTCATTTGGGTTGGACTGAGAAAAGGTAGGATATGGTGAAGGAAAAATCGTACCGTGTTATTAGCGTGTAAAAGAGACTGCCGCTGTTGATGTAAATCTTGGAGAAGAGACACACCAAGCTCTTCAGTCTCCAGCATGACCTTTCGACTTTCCCTTATTCTGTTACTTGAGTTGTTTAATCTTCCAGTAGACATCATCAACCTATCCTTTTGATTTGCTGATACCTTTGACAATTAATGTACATTTGTTAGCAATCAGTAAGTAAGAAAGGGGGATAAAGCTTACTCAACTTGACACTTGCACGTCTGAAAGATTTTTTTATATATTAAAGAATTAAAATGTTGCAGGCAAAACACATATAATAGAGAACTAGAGTAGAAAAATAAAATATTGAATAATTACTAATGAGCAACATGGCTCTAATCTTATGTCATGCTAAATGCAGCTGCTTAGAGAATCTGAGATCAAATATTTCTCTGCAAGAAATGACATCATAGCAAATAATTGAAACAAGCTAAAATGAAAAGCATAACTAAGAGATGTCATCATAAGGAATACACATACTGCCAATGTATCAGCCATTCCAGCCTCCAGTAGCTCATCTCGAGCAGCTTGGTTCAAGTTTGTTGATGCAATTCGCTTTACTTCACTTTTCAAATTGTTCAGATCAGATTTATATTCTCTCACCTTGGCAAGAAGCACTGCCTTAATGTTTGGCTGCAAACTGCGGGCCTCGAGATCCATTTTCCTAATCTGTGTGATTATCAGTCAATCTCAGGGAAAAAACAATAAACAAACAAAAATAACCAAAAAAATGAAGCAAAATAGTTTTGCCAAGTGGTTGATTTATACCAAAGCTTCTGCCTCATCCAGTCCAGTTTGTACTTCAGTAATCTTTTGCTTCTTTTGCTCTGGAAAGGGATGACATTTTGGTCATTCATACAATCGAAATCAGCAGCAAGCATACGCAAAATACAATTATAGCAAAGAACATAAAGAAATAATGGTGAATGCAAGTGCAATCATCTACAGCAAACCCAACCGAGCATAAAGTAGGAGCAAGGACCGATTCTTAAGTCAATATACGAACATAAACAAGACCGTGAACCATCCCCATGCTTGCTCCACATAGGTAATTAACAATCGACAGGAAAAAGAGAGTGAACAAACCAACATAAGACATTATTATATAACTATGACATTAAACCTCTTAGGCTTTGTTCACCGAAGAACTAAAGGAAGAATTGGTAGAATATAAGCCCTTGGACGGAACAGAGAACGCTTCAATCATGCTTCATAAGGAATGAGAGAGAGAAAGACAATCCTTCCTCTCCAGCAATTCGTAACTCTGTGTTATAATAGATAAAAAAATGTTTTGTATAGACCCCAACAGCTCTACTTGGTTAAGGAATTGAAAGGATCACTCTCAAACTCACTACAAGTGGAACGAAGCAGCCACAATTAACAAACATCAAACATGAAAAGTGAAACTGGAATACTGCCATCATAATTCATACATTCATATAATTAAGGCATCACATCCCTCAAATCCAAAGATTTTAGCTTCAGAAGTTTGTAGCAGCCAAATTGGGCAGTAACTTCCGAACACAGATTGCATAACAGAATTTCAACTCAAATGAATATTCACATTAATATAAAGTAAAGTTTTAGCTCAATTTGTCTATAATTTAACAATTTACGGAAAGTAAAACCAGAAGATGCCCATACGCACGCAACAACGAGCAAAAGTCAATATAGCAGCAGATCGATACATAAACAAAAAAGGCAAAAGGATAATTTCCGAATTGAATTAGGGTTTGCATCAAACCTCCATCAAGAAGGTTCGCTGACGCGCACTTCTTCGACAAATTCGCAGAGAGCTCGCAGTATTGCTTTTCGTAGCCTTCAAATACCGCCGCCATCGGACCTTTTCTGATTAAATTGAGGGAGAAAAAGTAAAGGCAAAAATTATCCAGCGATCAACTATTGAATACAAAGATCAAAACGATTTGAATAAACTTCCATCTTTTTATTACTTTTTTCTCTCCTTTTTTTTGGGAACCTGATTTTGTGTTAGAAAGGAATTAGCTATTGTTATATCTCAAATTTTCTTCCCGTATTTTCTTCAATATCAAAATAAATTGAATATCTACCTCTATTATATTTAAAGACAATCTTTGAGATAATTTTTAGATAAATCAAATCACTCTATTTTAAAATCTCTCTAATCTCAATCATTTTAATTTTAAATTTAATTTCAATGTACATTTATATTTTTTAATCTCTACCCTGCATTTGAATGAGATATTATAGATCTTCTAATAAGATATAATCAAATCCTAAAAGATATAATATAAAATTCAGGAAGACTTTCAGACGATTCTTTATTCGCTTTCGTGTTTTTAGCGAACAAATTTTTTATTCTTATTTAAAATGATAAAATAATTTTAAAAAAATCATTTATGTGAGAGGAGGGTAAAACTATCATACCCAATTTAAAAATCACTTTATTATTTCAAATCTTAATAAACAAATCATTGCAAAAAACACGAAAAAAAAAAGTAAGTGTCTTTAAGTTTTCCAGAAGCGGAGGAGTACTAATAATCAAATTTTATATATAATTTATTCTAAAATTTCTATAAATTTTAATTTTACACTCATTATAATTTCATTATCTTCTTATGTCATGAATGTAAAATCTTTAATAGCTACAATTATATTTAATTTGTAAATATTTTTCAAAGAATTAAAGAAAATGGACTAAGATACAATTTTTGAAGAAAAAAATATCAAACTCAAATGCATTTATAAAATCATTATTTCATTTTCTTCTTTTATCGTGAATGTAAAATCTTTAATAGCTAACATTAGATTTAATTTGTGAATATTTTTTAAAGAATTAGAGAAAATGGACTAGGATATAATTTTTTGGAGAAAAGAAAAATCAAACTCAAATGCATTTATAAAATATTAAAAATTTAAAAATATGATTAAAGTTGAATTAAATTAATGAAACTCTTACTTTTAAAATATTTCATTTAAAAATAATAACATAACTTTTTTTATTTCATATTTCGAAAAGTAATGATGTGTAATCACTAATCATCTCATAGTTAACCCATTAATAACTTGAACTTATTTAATCGATGGTTTTAAAGTTTTTGTTAATTAGCCCATGAATCCATGACCCAAACATATTTAGCCCGTATACTAGTGGACGTGGCAGACTAAAACTCTGCAGAAGCCTGACAACTTGGTGGGCTACGAAATCCAGCCCAACTCATTTATACATAGGTGGGCCAACTCATTTTTTTAAATCAGAAATGTGCAACTCATCAAATTCACCAAAATTAATCATAATAAAAAAAATTACCTTAATGTATTTAATAAAATTACCTGGATAACTGTCACTAATAAAAAAAAAATTAAAAAAATCCTAATAAATAAAATTCATTGTTCATCAATTGTAATCACTAATATAGTTACTTATAAACTTGAGTTCGTCGTTCATCAACCATAACAATACAAGAAAATAGTCTCCAACAAATTGTATTTATTATGTATAAAATAAAGTTTACGAAATACTTTAAAAATAACTTATTAATTTGTAAAATAAATATAAAAGTGATTTTTTTTTATTTTTTTGAAAACCAGAAGAGTCAGTTTTCATTATTGCAACCACAAGGTAGGTCAATTAGCCAATCCACAAAGGCCGGAGGGTCTAACCAACAATGAGAGTCCCCATAAGATCGGGAAACCCTTGCAAACTTGTGTGTCAATCTATTGGCATCCCTTCTAACGAAATGAACCTTAAAAGATGGGGAATGGAATAAAATGTTCCTGCAAGCATTAATATAATCCCCAAAAACCGAAACTGAGCCCGATGAACATGAATTCTCTATGGCGTCCACCAGCAGTTTTGCATCTCCTTGGATCACTACCTCCTCCAAGTGAAGTGCCATTAACCATGACAATGCCTCCATGAATCCCATGGCTTCCCCAACATCCACATCCACACATCCCTGAACTACTCTTGTTTTTGCCAAGACGAACACCCTTGCTTCATCTCTTAGCACCATACCCAGCCCCGTCTGCTGGGTGTCCTCAAAGAACGCCGCATCCACGTTTAGTTTCAATTTTCCCGTCCTCGGTGCATGCCAAGCTCGACACGGCTGAGTAGCTGGAGAGTCATTCCTCATTATTGGATGGCCCGGAGTCCCTAGCGAAGAACAGTGTGCTCTCGCCATTTTCCATTCATTCAAGTAGACGGCCGACGTGAAGATCGCCTGAGATGGCGTCTGACTCCCAGAATTCCACACCCGCGCATTGCGTTCCTTCCATATTCTCGCCGCGTCTTCCGGTTCAAATAGTGCATTTATAAGGCCAGCATCCCATGTATTTGACCCCTCGTGAATTAGTTCATGGACACACATACTTTCCAATCCTGTCGGACACGTTGTCTGAACTCTAAAGTTGGGTGGCCCCACACAAGTATATTTCTTCCCGTACCCACCTTCCATCGAGCTCCCATCCTCAAAAGATCTTGACTCGCGTGAATGCTCGTCCAGGTGTAACTAGGGTTTGAGCCCAAAGCTGCGTCTAAGAAAGAACCATGCGGAAAATATTTTTCTTTCAGGACTCTGCACACCAGGGAGGAGGTGTCATGAACCAGCCTCCATCCCATTTTTCCCAATAGCGCAACGTTAAATAGATGTAAGTTGCGGAAACCTCGACCTCCTAGCTCTTTCCGGACACAAATACTATCCCATGCCATCCATTTGATGCCTTTAGAAGCATCCCCGTTACTTTCCCACCAAAACTTATTCATCATGATTTGTAGCTCATCTAATAAAGTGGATGGAAGAAGGAAAGTCGTCATGCAATAGGTTGGAATTGCTTGAGCCGCTGCTTTTAAAAGGACTTCCTTACCCGCCTTTGATAATTTCCGACCCCTCCAGCCTTTCAATTTCTTCCACAAACGCTCCTTAATGTAGTTAAAAATAGCCCTCTTATCTCTCCCAATCAGCGAAGGAAGGCCTAAGTATCGGCCTGTGTTTAGATGACTCGTCACCCCCAAGATAGTCTTCAATTATGCCCGGCGTTCATCGTTCACATTACTGCTGAAAAAAATCCCCGATTTTTCATAGTTTATTGCTTGACCCAAGGCTTGCTCATAATTTCTCAAAATGTGTTTTAGGCGTGTGCATTCCGTCGCCGTTGCATTGCAAAACAACAGGCAATCGTCGGCGAAGAGCAAATGTGAAACTTGGGGAGCACCCCGGTAAACCCGATTGCCATGAATAGCCCCACTCAAACATGCTTCATTCAGTGCCGCTGATAAGCCTTTGGTACACAGGATGAAAAGGTAGGGAGACAAAGGATCGCCCTGCCTTAATCCCGGTCCCACAATGTCCTCATTTACTTGGATGGAATATCTGACTGATCGGACACAGAAACGCATCCAACCAACCCATTTCTCAGAAAACCCCAGTTTTTGTAGAACCTTTTCAAGATATTGCCAATCCACTCTGTCGTAAGCCTTGCTGATATCAATTTTCAACGCCAAATCCCTCGATTCCCACGCCTTCTATTTTTCATAGCGTGTAGCGTCTCAAAGGCCACGACAACGTTATCTTGAATCGCTCTCCCCGCCACAAAAGCCGACTGGGCTTTATCCACTAGACCCGGCAGCACCGTCTTCAACCTATTACAGAGAACCTTCGACACTATTTTGTAAACGACATTACACAGAGAGATAGGTCTCAAGTCTCTAACCGTTTGCGGGACATCCACTTTTGGAATCAGGACAACATTTGTATTGTTTAGGGAGCCTGGAATTTGCTCTTCTTCTAGCCACTTTACCCCTTCATTAAAAACGTCTTCCCCCACGGTGTCCCAACACTTCTGAAAGAAAGCGGGATTAAAGTCATCCGGCCCAGGGGCCTTATCCGGGTGCATCTGTTTGATCGCTAGAAGAAACTCATCCTTGGTGAAGTCCCTCATGAGCTCCTGATTTTGGCCCTCCGTGATCAACGTATTAATTGGTGCAATGAACTGTTCATCAAATTCGGCAATCCTAGTTGCCGAGAAAAGATTTGTGAAATATTCTCCAACTACTGTGCATAGTTCACGCTGATCCTCTACCCAGACTCCGAGATCATTTTGAAGCTTAGTTATTTTGTTCCGTTTCTTTCGTGCAGAACCTGTCTGATGGAAAAACTTCGAGTTTACGTCCCCATCACGTAACCAGAAGACTTTAGCCCTCTGCCTCCAGAAACTCTCTTCCTGCACCAATAGCCGACCCAGCTCACACTTCGTCTTTTCGTAATCAGCCCTCCCTTATACACTGAAATTCCCTTGCAATACGTTGAGTCTTTGTTCCAACTGTCGTTTAGCATAACGGAAATTAGAGTCAGCTCTATTTCCCCATAGCATGAGTGTTTCTCCCGTCACATTCAATCTATTCAACAATCCAAGGTCACCGAAGCCACCCCAACTTCTCCGGACTACCGTCTTCAAATCGGGTTCAATCAACCAGCGGTTTTCAAACTTAAAAGAGTTCCGTCGTGTTCTTAAAGCCAGTGGGGAGGTATCCAATAAAATTGGATTATGGTCCGAGGTCGGGGCAATCAAATTATTCAGAGTCGCCCTATTAAAGCGTTCATGCCATGCGTGAATTCCCATGGCTCGGTCCAATCGTTCTTCTACTGCATTATGGGATCCCTCCCACGAAACCATGTGAAGCGATACCCTGATAGCGGTACATCAGATAAGTTGCAGTCCAACACTGCATCCCGAAAACCCCTAAAAGCCATTGCGGATGTTCAACTCTCCCTCTTTTTATCAGATGCGGTTAGGAGATCATTATAATCGCCTATGCACATCCACGGCAAATTGTTAACATTATGTAGTTGGCGCAATAAATTCCAAGAATTTTGGCGTCTACTACTTTCGGGGAATCCATAATAGCCAGTAAGTCTCCACATACCCTCAGGGTCATTTATATTAAGATCAATATGATTGTTGGAATAAGACAAAACAGAAGCATGCGTAGTATTATTCCAAAAAGCGGCAATGCCGCCACTGCAATCAACAGAAAAACAAGAATCGAAATGGAGGCAGACACGTAACGCCCAGGAAACGAAGGGTGGTCCAAATTAATAAAGTTTCAATTAAAAAAAAATAAAAATAAAATTTTAAATTAAGAACATAAACTAAAACCTGAATTTTATATAGTTGAAATATTAAACATAATTACATAAACATTAAAAAACTAACATTTAATACAAAAAATGTTTGTCTTGCTCACTTCTCCAAAGCGTTTGATTTTAGTAATTCTGAAAAACATCCATTTCGTAAATGGTCAAACAATCATTCCCCTTCCCCGATTTTTGATGTTCTGAAGCTTCGTTTGCGCTCTTTTTTTGATTTCACCCGATGATAAGGCAAGCAGACTAATGTCGTCCATTTCCTCTTCCAGGTGTGGGGGTTTTGTTTTTTGAATTAAAAGGCATTAAATTTTAAAAAACCCCGAATGGTGGGGATTCTTTTCCCTCGCCCTCTCCCTGAAAATCCGGAATTAAATTTTGAATGGTCCATGTACATACTTATCCGTGATTTTAATATTCTCGCTAACCTCCTGCTCCGCCTCAGACATATGAACCGCCGTTTTGATTTTTATTTTTAATTTTATATATATAGCTTGAATATCCCTTAAAAAAAGCAATTTTGTTGAGGGGGGGCCCCCATGGGCCGTTAGTAAGTCCGTCCACACGGACACCCGCGAACACCAAAAGATAAAGTTTCAAATAAGAAAATGACATCAGGCCATCTGTTCGGCTCATTTAAAGCAGGAATTGTAGGGCCCGGGCCCAAACCCCAACAATTCCAGCTTAACACTACCCGCTGATAAAAAATGTTTGTCTTGCTCCTTCTCCAAAGCTTCATTTTCCCCCTCCTGCTCCATATCGTCATTGGTCAAAGGTAGAGTCCCCTTTCCCGTGATGTTCTGAAGTCGTTTGCGCTTTTTGATTTCAGTAAGGGAAGTGTCGTCCATTTCCTCTTCCTCGGGTATTTGAATTAAAGGCATCATTCAAAAACCCCGAATCGTGGGGATTCCTTTTTCCTCGCCCCTCTCCCTGAAAATCCGGAACTAATTTTCCATGGTCCACCCCACCTCCGTGATTTCCGCTATTCTGGCTAACCTCCTGCTCCGCCTCTGAACCGCCACCTCTCAGCCACCGATCTCCTCCCTGAGCTTGCTTCCTGGGGTCCAAAGCAATCTGTTTTGGCCCCCATTTTCGTTCAACCACACCTCACCCGCATCAAAAAACTATGTCACACATCTGTTCGGTGTGACCTAGTCTACCACATACGAAGCAAAAACCTTGTAATCTCTCATACTTGAACTCCAACGTGGCCGTAGAGCCACCTGCAACCTTCAACTTCTTCCCCCTCTTCAGAGGTTGAGTTACATCGATCTCGACTCGGATCCGCATAAAGATCATCCACGGGGATCCTCGGTTTGATGTGTCATACTCAATGAATTTGCCAATAAAATTCCCCAATTGGCGTCCCATGGATTCGGAAAATGTTCCCATTGGAAGTTTGTGGATTTGTACCCACTAATACAGATTTGGGTTTGGAGAAGCATATAACAAAAATTAAAATGACTCTCCATTATATACTGTAAATCTTTCCAAGAATAAAATTGTCCAAGCAAAAGTGGAGTTTAGGCAATGTTAAAAATTAAAACCATTTTGTGCAAGATATTCACTTGGAGAATGAGCTTAGACAGCGGTTAAAAACCGTTGTGCAAGATATTCTCTTTCACTTGGAGAATGAGCTTAGACAGCGGTTAAAAACCGCTATGCAAGATATTCACTTGGAGAATGAGCTTAAACCGTTAAAAAAGATATTCACACTTGAGATATTTCAATTTGGAGAATGAGCTTAGACAGGGTTAAAAAACCGTCATAAAGATATTCACTTTCACTTGGAGAATGAGCTTAGGCACGGTTAAAAAACCGTTACAAAGATATTCACTTTCCTTCGATTTATGAACCGTTAAAAAATGACTTGGAGAACGGTTTGTTCGCAAGATATTCAGATTTCACTTGGAGAATGAGCTTAGATGGGCGGTTAAAAACATTGCCAGGCAAGATATTCACTTGGAACGGTTATGAACCACAAAGACTTGAGAATTCGGTTATGAACGGTTAAGAGTGCAATGGTTCATCGGTTCATAACCGCTCTCCAAGATGCAACATAGAAAGCGGTTTTTAGACCCACCAAGCCTCCCAATTAATTGAAAAGAATTACTCGCCTCCCATGGGGGGGACAGAACAAGGGACCTTGGGCTCCGAAAGGGATCAATTCCATTTTCGGACACTTGCTTTTCTTGCGTTTCTTAATGAAATTAATTCTATATGTTCTAAAAATCGTTTTTTCTTACAATTTTTTTTAAAATTCTTTATTTAAATTATCATATTTATTAATTCAATCATATTTTTATATAATAATTTTTTTATATAAATTTAAATTTAAATTAAATTAAAATTATATTTTTTTCTTGTACTTTTTTTTAACTACCTTTCTTTTAAACTTGTAATACTTTTCCTTCTAAACAATTAATATTTTTCTTTAAACAAGTAATACTTTTTCATCTAAACAAAATAATACTTTTCTTTAAACAAGTTATACCTTTCTATCTAAACAAGTAATACTTTTCTATTTAAACAAGTAATATTTTTCTATCTAAACAAATAATACTTTTCTATTTAAACAAGCAATACTATTCTATCTAAATAAGTAATATTTTTCTTTAAACAAGTAATATTTTTTCATCTAACAAGTAATACTTTTCTTTAAACAAGTTATACCTTTCTATCTAAACAAGTAATACTTTTCTATTTAAACAAGTAATACTTTTCTATTTAAACAACTAATATTACTTTTCTATCTAAATAAGTAATACTTAGACAAAATTGAATTAATTTATAAGAATATTAAATATTATAGGTATTAATTTATAAGAATTAATAGTGATACAAGTTCGTAAGTGTAATAATATGAATTTAATATTATGAACAAGTTTTACATAAGAGTTTGTGTTAATCTCATTATATAAGATTTAATATTAAAAAAAAGAAATAACACGAGAATTTAAAGAATAAAATATTTGAATTGTACATAAAAAGAATTTACAAAAACAAAAAAATAAAACAAAAAATACAAGCTTTACAAAAAAAAAATAATAATAATAATAATTCACTTGGAGAACGGTTATGAACCGCTCTCCAAGCTTTACCTTGGATAGCGGTTCAAAACCGCTCTCCAAGTACCCTTGCACAAATGTTATGAATGAATTGTATCTTTTGATTCTTGGACCCCGGTTTTAAAACATTTTTTTTTTTTTAAATTGAACCGCTTTCCAAGGGACCACTTGGAGAGCTATTCAAAAAAAAGGCTGTCCAAGTGGAGCTCTCCAAGCTCAAATGTATAGTAGTGCCAAAAGGCAAGACGGTGTAGGGGTACCTGCGATGGAATCTCACCAATCTTCAGTTTGTGCATCATTAGCGGGTGTCTCCCCACTGTCCATTGCCCTCCATCCATGACCCTCTTCAGATCAAGGACATGATAGAACTGGATCAATAGTCTCCCTTCCCCTATATCCCGTATAGCGACTCCTTTCTTTGTTTCCATATACTCGCCAGACGAAAGTACAGTTTCAGACAAAGTTAGGGGTTGATCTGTCAAAAACTTGCCAACAACACAGAGATCAACGTTTCCTGCCTGCTCACCCAGGTCCTCCGCTTCCACTACCATCTCTTCTTCCTCATCGCCAGAGAGACAAAGTTCCTCCATCATACGCTCCATATCAAAAGACAAAGATCTCACTAGGGAGATAAGACACGCACTCAAAGAGAGTGAAACACAAAAGTATATATAGACAAAAAATGCCAACCCTAGAAAAACAACCGAAAAGCCCCTAGATCACCAATCGTAGGCGCCCAGAGCATCACTTAATTGATTATGTGCACGGATGGCGTTGATGTTCCTCCGATGATCATAGCAATTTTCCGGTCATTTTAGAGAGAGTTTTCATTTGAACTTTGTGATCATTAATTATAAGTGAAATTTTGTTTAAAAAATAAAAAAGCAGGACTTGCCCGACAAGCTAAATCCATTTTGATGTTGTATCTATTATAGATGTATGGTTAAGTATAACACTTATAATTTATTTAGTTAACTCAATCACTTGCAGTATAAATTTGACAATAGAAATCAAAACCTTTTTTTTTATAACAAAAATTATTTTTGTTTGAAGTATTTTCTAATGAGTGGGTTTTCTGTTGCACAGGCGCATCGTGCATTTCATAATGTATTTTTAAAATATACATTTTGTTTATATTAAAAAATACATCATGTGTATTCGTGAAATAAGTAGTGCATTTCAATATAAATAAATTATATAATTCAATACAACAAGTTGAGTTTTAAAAAATAAATTATATAATGCACGATTGCATACAAGACCTAGTCTTTTCTAATCTAAAGATCTATATATGATGAATTTAGATATTTATAATCAACTTGAGCATTTTATGGTGAATTTAATTTACAATTTGAACATTAGAAAAATGAAATGATATATAAATAAAGAGTAGTTCTCCTGCGAAATTTGTTCACACGTAAAAATGATTTTATATTTACAGATTTGACCTTTCAATTATTATGATTTAATTCTTTTTGTAATGTAATTCATTCCATTTATTTATCACTGTTAATACTCCTTTTGTAATATTAGTCATACAGTTTAGTATGACGAGCAGTGCTCTCTTTATATTAATAAATTATATCATTCAATTATCACGATTAATACCCTTTAATAATATAAATCATATTCCATCCGTCTCAAATCAGTTTTCACAGTTGACTTTTACACGCGTTTTTGCGAATAAATTTTGTATTAGTAATTGAAATGATAAAGAGATTTTTAAGGAGAGCCTCTTTAAAAGTCACTTTATCATTTCAATTATTAATACATAACTCGCTCGCAAAAACGCGTGTAAAAATTAATTGTAAAAATTGATCTAGGACGGAGATAGTACTTTTTAACCAATTTCACGAATTTTATGTGTCAAACTTGTTCACTTTATACTTTGCATAAATAAAATTATAGGAGTACTTAATAACGATAATAATATCGATTTGCCCGAACATGAACCTAGCCTAAGATTAGGAACCTACATAGTGGACTAGACCCGAGGTTGGTTAATAAATTTAAGGAAATATTACGAAATAAAGAATTTTGATTAGTGAAGTTAAATAGGCGTAAAAAAAGAAGCTATTATTAAATAGAATAAATTTATAACATGAATTATAAATTGAGTAAATTCTTAAATGGACACAGTTGGCATGAGACGAGTGCGACCGAACTCGAGATCCATTTGATGGGATCAAAATAATAACGAATCTTATTTTCAGTAACTATTGGACTTATTTAGTAATTCGTTCAAAAAAAAAAAAAAAAAAAAAAGGTAAGTACTTTATTTTTAAATCATACTCCTCATTTATGTAATTTTGAGTAAATCCTTTTAATTTTAAGTTGAAAAAATAGAGTGAATTGGTTGTGAAATAGTGGTATTGAGAATACTTCAGATTGAGAGAAGACTTTCCTTGCCTTCTTCTCATTCCTCCACCTGGAGCAATAACCACACTTCATTGACATTTTCCCTGTGTGCCCATTATAAAATAATCAATATAAATAGAATACACAATAATTAATATAGATTTAATTTTTGTTAATCTGATTATTTTGATTACTTGAATGACAGTCAGATTTTATCAAGGAACTGATTACATTTTTTTTAATGAATTTGTGTTTCATTGAAAAATAAAACGAAAATAGGGTTTTTACTACTTCATTTCAGAATTTCATTAGTACATTAATTTTTTTGGGTGCACAATATCCGTCGACAATCCATAATAATACTGGTCTCACATTTCATCATTTTAGTTAATATATTTATTTCTCTACGGTCTCAAATCAGTGGCGATTTGGTATGCTTATTAAACTAATATCTTCCATGCATTAATGCTTTTGTAGTTTGCACTTTGCAGCATAACATAAATATTACTCCAGTGTTTTAAATAATTAATACACTTCCTAAAAATGGTTAAGTCAATTATATTGACACCTGAGCTATGATTAATTTCACACTTCATCGCCTATTTTAGCATAAAAAATGGTGGTTGCCAATAAAATCATCATAATTTGAGTGGCAAAATATTAGTAACTTGTTTGAT
>JBBCBC010000351.1:0-13570 GCA_037126765.1 Stenogyne calaminthoides
GTAATAGATAGGTCACATATTGAGGGGGAACTCAATATGTATAGGTCAGATCTGAAGAATCAGAAGAAAATTTCGATATCCGACGGGCGTAGCGTTAAACCGAGCGGAAGATCGATCGAATCGATCTAGTCGGATAACTTCAAGCGGAAGTCATGAAGCTCAAACCTCGAATACTAGAAGATCGGATGACTTCCGGAAGATAAGACCGGAAGACCTACATCGGCCGAGTCGGCCCGGTTGAAGCTAAGTCAACAGCGCCAGAAGACTCTATCGGGTGGTAGATCGATTCAGATCGATCAAAGTCACTCATAAGATGAAATCTGATGTTTCATCTTATCATACGTCTGCGATCTAAACAAGAAGAATACCAACCTTAGTTGGAGGAACAACACTGCAAAGCAAGTCTTCCATCCAATAAGGAAGAAACACGTATGAACAGAGCTGATACTCGCGGGATTCGATGTTGCTCTCTCAAACGGCTATAAAATACACACTCACGCTTTCGACCATGCATGCCGTTCCTGAAGCACGTCACATCAAGCCTGCAAGTCTACCTAAAATAGCCTGAGATTCAAATTGCTCTCCAACGGCTCTTTGATCTCAAGGTCTATAAATATGGGATCACACTTGAGTGAGAGACGGAAATACTTGGACAAACAACATAATCAAGAAGCTCAAACTATAGTCGATTTCATACGAAGAACACAACAACAAGCTTATTTTATATTGTGTTCATCCCATAAGTTCTTAGCAAGAAATCTTTTCATCTAGCTTTTTAGGCTGTTTTGTATGCTAAGGAAAGATTTCATAGTTGGAACCTCAACAATCTTACCCAAACCCCCAAGTTAGGATAAGTTGTTTAGCAAGATTTCGATCTAGGGTTTCTAGTCTCGATTTAGGATCGGTTGAGTGAGAACTCTTAAAACATCTGTTGGTGTCTTGTGTTGGACTAACACACTAAACTAAGTCCGGTCGGTTAAGTTTGGTGCCCCTTGTGAAAGGGAAGAGTGGACGAGGACTGGTTTTGTCCGAACCACTATAAATCTTGTGTGCCTTTCTTTGCTTTGATTAAGCGCTCTCACATCGCACAATCTTAAAGCGCATACATTCTAAGTTAAGATCGATAGCACCAAGCTTCGATCCGTCGGTTTGAAATTTCGTCATCGATTAAAAGATAAAACTTGGAATCGATTTATACAAACCGGTTTTTCACACGGGTAAAACTTAAGCTTCCGCACACATCGATTAATCGATAGTTCCGAACCGACCGCTTTACGGCGTTGAAGAAGTTGGTTATCGAGACAAATCGATTCACTCGACTCGATCAAAGCTACTCGCTCTCACACCTTATACGACGAAAAAGTTTTTAAGTAAGTCTATTCACCCTCCCTCTAGACTTACGCCCTCACTTAACCCGATTCGGGACCTACAAGTGGTATCGAGGCGGTTGGTTCTTCCAACCATCGACTCGTGTCATTGTGGTCAATCTGAATCGATCTTGAAAAACCGTTTTTAAAACTCATTCATTTTCCAAAATCACTCAAAGATGGATAACACGTCCGGTATGTATCATGATCTGCCGAAGTTCTCAATTGATGAGTATGCAGATTTGGGCCATATATATGTCCAACCATCTAGGCTCGATCATTGGCGTAATGATGGAAGTCATCGAGAGGACCCATCATCATTTACTACGACAATCCTCGCAATCGGAGGAGATCCGGCATTTTCCACGGGAAGTCTTGTGCGAAAAAAAGCCCAAACGATGGACCAAGAAAGAAAGAAAAAGCGCATACTGGACACCATTGCAAGACATATCATCATGAAGACAATGGATAAGGTCACCAAAAAGAAAAGATTAAGTATCTCAAATCTGCGAAAGCAATGTGGGATACTCGGGCCGAGATCTGCGAGGAAATGAAGCAGATAAAAGACAGCCGTCTTCGTTTAACCGGTGAAGTTCGAGAAATCAAGATGCCGCTTTCAACTAAAACCATCAACGAACTCGATGGAAGAATTACAATGTCTATAAACAAGCTTCGAGAACTTGGTAGAGAGATGTCTGATAAAGATATCAACTATAAGATCCTAAGGTCTCTCACCAAGAAGTGGGACATGAAGGTCACGGTAATCAAAGATTGCCAGGACATTTCAAGAATGAAACCTAGTAGCTTGTTCTTGAGTCTTAAAGCTCACGAGTTCGACCTGATTGAAAGAGGTCAAGCTGATGAAGACGAGGTCCCTGCTGAAACCTCGACTTCAAAATCAGTTGCTTTCAAGGCAACCAGTAGCAGAACAAAGGCCAATGAACCCATTGGAAATATATTAAGTCAGGCAGAACAGATCGCGTTGCTTACCAGGAAGCTTGAGAAGTCAGATATACAACTTGGTAAGTATCGAAGATTTTATAAGGACTATCAACATAGCCGAGGACGAGATAGGAGATCAGACAATAGATCTCCAGAAAGAACCAGATCTGATGATCGGAGGGATCACAGAGATGAAAGGGAAAGAGATAGTCAGACGAAGGAAGGAAGAGATAACCAATCAGATAGAAGAAACTCAGACTACTATCAGAAAGGGAAATCACCTGATAGGTCATACAGACGGAGTGATTCACCTGGAAGGAAAGGAACGGTGGATCAAGGAGCGTGCTTCAACTGTGAGAAGCCAGGTCACTATAGCACAGACTGCCCAGACCTGACGCCGAGAGAGAGGGAAGAAAAGAGGAACAAAAGAGAGCAACGCTATAGAGACAGAAGAGCAATGGTTCCGACACGTCAGAATCGACGATTCCTATTCGCCCTCCGAGGACTCCGGATACTCCTATGTAGAAGACTTCGCCGACAAGAAAGGCCGCCGACTTCTATGAAAATGAAGATCTGATATTCTCGTCAGACGATGATGAACTCTGCCTAATGGCCAGGGAGGACCAGTCCGAGGTAACCTCCAAACCCGCGTTCGCTCGCTTCTACACCGCTATCATTAGCACACTCTTTGGGGAGATTGACTGCAGACTCTACTCGAGCAATTGCTTGAAGATCTCTCCAATGCAAAGAGAAACTTATGCTATTGTGGAAGCCGAGAATGATAAGCCGAGGACCGTAAATAATCAAACTTTGTCAAGAAAATGATCTCGAAAAAGCCTCGAACTTAGATCATTTAAAACCGCCGTAAGGTGGAATCGAGGAATTTAAAATTCTCGAAGTTAAAGCTTCTGATCAGGAAAAGCAGATCAAAGATCGATGGAAATTAATGAAAAGCAAGCCGATGACTTCAAAATCTTGCAAGCAAAATTCGATGAGCTATTAGAATGCATGAAAGTCCCGAAATCCTCCGAGGATAATCTGCGAAAAAAAATAGATGTTTTTCAAAATCATCTCAAACCGTTAAAGACATGAACGCCTATTTTCGAATAAAGATTGATAAGGAGGGACTTGGCTATGAGAAACCCTCCACATCCTCAAAAGCCCCGACTGATTCATCTCAGAAAGGTGTAATCAGACGAATTTCTGAAAAAGATACACCAAAAGCTAAACTTGTATCTAATAGGGGTAAGAGACCCGTTTGAGCAGGTAAGGCAAGTGCCTAACCGGAAGGAGCGTAAATGGACCCCCAACCTGGTAAAAGCATCACCGAGGAATCAACGGAAGAACCGGTTCTTTCGAAGAGACCTCAACTTGATCAATGATCGAGAATCGTAAAAGACAACCTACAAAAGGGAAGTCTAATCTGAGACCCAGTCAAGGTCAGCTGCCTAATAAGCATGCTTCAGGTAAACTGCGAAAACCATCTATGCGAAAAGGATATGAATCTTTTGATGGTAGCAGTCGTACCTACCCCTATAGTCATAAATTTAGAAATTTCACGACTTTTTGAACCACCTAATGGATAAAAGAGAAGACAAACTGAAAAGTTAAATCATAAGTCTTCTAAGTCATCCAAGGTTCACACAAGTAATCATACAAATCAGAAAGCATATGAGGATAAGTATGATTATGTTGACAGGTATGGGAGACAAATCAGGCCTTCTGATCTGACTGATCACCATAGAAGTGCTCTGTTTGTATGGATCCCCAAATCCAAACCTAACCCCTCAGGACCCAATCCGAAAGGGGTACCTAAAGCCCGATCCGACAGGTAGTTCGGCGTGGGTCTGGCCAACAAAGGAGGTGTGCAAGCAACTATCTGGTACATCGATAGTGGATGCTCAAGGCACATGACTGGAAGCAAACATCTCCTCAGTTCCTACATAGAACAGAAAGGCCCGCGTGTACTCTTCGGTGATGATAACTTTGGTTATA
The DNA here is from genome assembly GCA_037126765.1 of Stenogyne calaminthoides. Classification (NCBI taxonomy): domain Eukaryota; kingdom Viridiplantae; phylum Streptophyta; class Magnoliopsida; order Lamiales; family Lamiaceae; genus Stenogyne; species Stenogyne calaminthoides. Next base: position 4,305 of record JBBCBC010000351.1, read on the forward strand.
CCAAAGGGTTCGGAACCTTAGAGAATGATGATGTACAAATAATCGGAGTCTCAGATGTCGAAGGTCCGAAGCACAACCTATTATCGGTTTCACAATTTCTGCGACAAACGGATTGGTGTTGAGTTCTCGATCGATCAATGCACTATCAAGAATCGAGTCACTCAATGATTTTGCTAAGCTGGTTCAAGAAAAGGGACGATCTACGGTGATTGGAACAGTTGTCCAAGAAATGCGTGCCTGATTGTTAAGAGTTCCAAAAGTAGCAGTTGGCTCTGGCACAAAAGAATGAGCCATCTGAACTTTAAAACTCTTAATAAGATAGCTAGGATGTCTCTAGTGGAAGGACTTCCGAATGAAGTGTTCTCAAAGGATCAGACATGTACTGCATGTCAGAAGGGAAAAAAGAAGGTCAAAGCTTCATTCAAAGGAATTTCGGACAAAGATCCAAAGCAGATCTTCTTGAATCGCTTCATATGGATCTGTTTGGACCCGATTTACCCGGTCGAGTCTCAACGGACGCAAATACACTCTGGTAATCGTGGATGACTATTCCAAGTTTACCTGGGTTATATTCTTACATAAGAAGAATGAGACGACAACCAAGATACCCGAGTTACTAAGAAGATTACAAAATGAGAAGGGTGTCAACAGAGTAAAAAAAATCGATCGATAAAGGTCTGCAATTTTTGAACTCTTTTATTATCGATTTTTTTTGCTCTAAGTTTGGTATCAAACATGAAACATCATTTGCGAGGACGCCACAACAGAATGGAGTAATTGAAGCGGAGGAACGAGAACTCTCAAAGAAGTTCGCTCGAACAATGTTAATTTGAACATGCGATACCAAACCGTTTTCAAGCGTATAATCAACACCTTTGCATGCCATACGCAGAACAGATGTCTCCTGACTAAGGCTCACTACAAAACACCCTATGAACTATGGAAGGGCAGAAAACCTCGTGTTTCTTACTTCCATGTTTTTGGGTGCAAGTGTTTCATACACAATAATGGGAAAAGTCAGTTGAAGACTTTTGAGGCCAAGTCTGATGAGGGTATATTTCTAGGGTATTCTCATCTAGCAAAAGCCTTCGGGGTCTACAACAAACGAACCCTAGTTGTGGAAGAAAACCCCATGTAACCTTTTGATGAAGCATCTTCGATCAAGAGAAATCTGCCTCGAACAAAAGTACCGATCTACCGTAACCTCGATATTCAGAAAAATGGATCACCTAACGATCAAGGAAAAAGAATAGAAATCAGATCAATTTACATTCCAGATCTAGCTGATTCACCAGATCAATCAGATCCTAAGGTACGAACAACTGTCGATGAAAAGGCTGATTCACCGAGATAAGAAGAATCGAACCATCCGGTTCGGGGAAACTGAAGTTCTCACGAACAGGACATCGACACATGATGATTCCAACATCACCGAGACTTGTTCTTATCAAGTGGACCATAACCTGCAGACCACTCCCAATCGCTAGTAATAAGATTTTATCGTAAACGGACGATGTTCTCAAAACCGATAAATCGTAAACGAAGGACACGGATAACCGATCATCCAACCGATCGATAATCGGAGACCCGTCTGATAAAATTAAAACTAGACATCAGATTGGTGAAAGTGCCATGTATTGCTGTTATCTGTCTATGAAGGAACCATCTACAATAGAGGAAGCATTACAAGACGCAAACTGGATTCTAGCCATGCAGGAGGAGGAGTGGAACGATTCGAGAGAGAAATGAAGTATGGGAACTAGTAGACGCACCGGTCATCAAGACGTAATTGGCAACGAAATGGATCTTCAAGAACAAGAGAGATGAGAAAAATGTCATCACCGTAAATAAAAGGCAAGACTTGTTGCTAAGGGGTATTCACAATCAGAAGGAATTGATTACGATGAGACCTTTGCACCAGTCGCTCGCCTTGAAGCCATTCGGCTGTTTCTGGCATATGCTTCCCACAGAGGGTTCACTGTGTATCAGATGGACGTAAAGAGTGCTTTCTTAAACGGGGTACTAGCAGAGGAAGTTTATGTCGAACAACCTCCAGGCTTTGAAAAGGGCAACCAAGTGTATCGTTTAAGAAAAGCTCTTTATGGGTTCAAAACAGCTCATGAGCTGGTATGATACACTCTCTCGGTTCTTGATTGAAAGTGGGTTCACTAAAGGAGCAAAGGATGAGAACCTTATTCGAGAATAGAAGATGGAGAAGATATTCGATGGTTGATTTCGTGGACGACATCATCTTCGGATCTCCTAACAAGAGCCTATGTGAAAGATTCAGCAAACTGATGCAAGGGAAATTCGAGATGTCCATGATGGGTCAGATGAATTACTTTCTAGGTCTCCAAGTTAAACAAAGCACAGAAGGGATATTCATCTGCCAAGCAAAGTACACTAGGAATCTATTGGCTAAGTTTGGAGTTCAAAATAGTAAGGAAGCCAAAATTCCTATGATGACTGGATTCAAGATGGATCCAGATGAATTTTGGTCGGAAAACAAATCGAGGAAGGAATATAGGGCTCTCATTGGATCTCTATTATACTGTTGCCCGCCCAGGACCGGATATCACTTTTTGCAAGAGGGTGTATGTGCAAGATTTCAAGCAAATCAATGATCACCACCTAGAAGCGACTAAGCGGATTCTTAAGTATCTAAAGGAACAATAAACCTTGGTTTATTCTACCCATCAGATGATAATCTAGAGCTTAGTGGGTATTCTGATTCTGATTATGGAGGTTGCAAGATCGACAGAAAATCAACCTCAGGAACATGTCAGTTCTTAGGAAGTAAACTGATCTCGTGGTTTTCAAAGAAGCAGACATCAGTTGCAACATCTACAACTGAAGCAGAATATATATGGTGCAGAAAAGGTTTTGTTCCCAAGCGCTTTCAGCTCGATCGGCGGTGAGGATTACAACATTGTAGCTAAAAAGCGTACCTATATTACGTGATGCGATAATAGTCTTTATTGCAATCACTCAGAATCCGGTTCTACATATAAGATGCAAGCATGTGGATGTCAGACACCACTTTATAAGAGATCACGTTGAAAAGAAGAATATCAGAATGGAAAAGATTCATACTGATATACAGAAGGCTGATATTCTAACCAAGCCACTAGGCGAGATCGATTCGAGAGATTTATGCAATGAGCTAGGACTTCTAGATCTTGGAGAAATGTCACCGAAAATGTTTGATGGAATGTTCTCCAGAACTAGCTGGTTAAGAGACTAACCAGATCGAGAGAAATCAGTTGAGTTTGGTATCTTAACTGATCTCAAGAGACTGATAAGCAAAAATCGATCATACTTACACGCTACCAGATCCAAAGGAACTGATCAGATTTTAGTTTATCAGATTTAAAGTCTATCAGTGTAAAGGAACTGATCAGATTCAAGGTTTATCAGATTAAAGGAAAATGCTCAGTTTAAAGGATTATCTGATTAAATCAATTTGGTTATAGTATTTCTTTGTGAATCGATTTAGCTGATATTCAACAAGCAAGATTCAGAGATTAAGAGCTATCAATCGCATAAGAAAGGTGAATTTACACAACGATGAAATAATGAGAACTTTTCATTGATAAAAACCCGAAGGTGAGGTTACATTACGAAGTTACAAGTACAAGAAGACCGGGAGGTCAAGACATAAATGTTAACCAAAATCCTACACCTATAACCCTAAACCTTCATCCTAACCCCGAAGTGAAGGAAAAGAGAGATTTTAAACTCTCATTTTCCCCACTTAACAAGGGGTGAGAGAGCTTTTAAAGAACGAGAATCCCAAAGGCGGTCGCAAAAGTCAAGATCAAGAAAAATGGAGCGACAATGCCTTGATAGGATTCTTAAGCCCGGAGCCCTAAAAAGGAAGAGTAGTAGGGCTCTCCAATTTGTTAAATGGAGCACGTGTGCCAAAGAGTTGGTCGTCAGATCTCATGGGCACATGTGTCGATATTTTATACCGCAGACCAAGTCCGATGGTTACGGTTACGTCATCCAGATAGACACACAAGGTGCATACGGTTAGGAGAAGTGTCTTCTCGGTTACAACAAAGAGATCCCATACTGGTGGTAGAGAAGCTTTTGCAAAGAATCGTATGTGAAATCGAAGATGATGAAGAAAAACAGCAATAAGGGATGCAAAGGGTTGATTTGAGAAGGTGAAACCATATAAAAGGGTGTAAAAGTGTTTTTTAGGAAGTCTCACCGGAAACAAGGGTTCTCCAAGATACATGATTCTTACAAAGAAGATAAGTATGGTGAATGGGTGATGTTGTGTAAAACATTGGTCCAATTTATAGAGGCCAAGCAAGGATGCAAATGCAATTTTCATTTCAAGAAGCCTATCCAGAAATTTGCATCAAAAGGACAGAGTGTAGAAATCACGATCGATAATTGGATAAATTTACGGTTGATTGACATATCGAGAGATTGAGCACGATATTTCGCATGTCAATCACGCCTACTTAGGGAATAGAAGCTACTACTCTAGACTAAGTTTTGGCGGTAACACTTATCCCAAGAATTGGCTTAATCTGAAAAAAAGAATCGGATGAGGTCAACCAAAATCGATTACTTACGAGCATGATCGGATGAGAGAGATCGGTGAGCTTGAAACTCCAACAAATCGATATATCGGTCTATGTCGAGAAATATCGGTTGAAGGGGGAAACTTCAACCGATCAAGGAGGATCAAAAGGAAATCGGCGTACTCAAGGAAAGATCGGCTAAGCTGAAGTTTCAACAAATCGATCTGTTGGAGAAGATCGGTTGAAAGGATCGATTGGGAAATTTCTTAAGGCTTAGGCGAGAATGATTAAGATCAACAAGTGGAATCAACATTGACAAGTAATATTGGTGATTACAATATCGACCAACCAGATCTGCATCTCTTTTCTCTTGTTCTTTACTTATTTATCGGATCGATATCGATATTATTTGCCTTCTTGTACCCACTATCCTTGTGGCGTGTGCTCTCGCAAATCATTTAATGCGGATGTGGGGTACATGTATTAACTTCGCTATTTGATCGTGCTTTTAAATCCAAAATTTTTTTTTTTTTTTACGCGTCGCGTTTTTTTCGACCCTACGATCAAAACCGCTAAATCTGGAGCGCATAATCTTTTCAAAACGTTTGATCTTCAAAATCTTGTCTTATTGTTCCCTCCGCCTCTATATAAGATTCATCAAACCTTACGAGTTTTTTACGCTTCACAAACTTGCATTACTTTCCTTTGAAAAACTTCAAATTTTTCTACGTTTCAAAACGATTTCTTAGAGTTCAAAATCTTCTCCGAAAATTTGAATCTGGTAATATCTTCATTTAAGCTTAATGATGAATCTTTCTTTTCCGATAAAAACGTTGATTTCAAAAGTTGTTTTTTGAATTTATGCTTCATTGCCTTTTGTTTTCAGCGGTATGATATTGATATTGATTATGCACAAATTTAATGAGTCTATCTCACTGTAGATGGCCACTCATGGACTAGGAAAGATCATGTGCAACTATGCGAATCGGCAACGAAGATCTTTGAGGATAAGTTCGATTCGGTTTGGAACCACCGAGGATTACGAATCCATGGAGGTGGAACAAATTTCGAAAGAAGGCCGGATCGAAACATATTTCTCGCTCATCGCGCAATCCGGTGACAAGAAGATGAAGCACTACAATTCTTGCAGAATTTGAGTGTGGATCTGAAAAAAACCGAGACGAATCGATGTCGTCAGTCAACGGAGAAGAAATCGACCGACAAATGCGTACATCACTTTCGTCTGCTCGGCTTACCAAAAGGGCGAATCTCACCTGCACACTACAGGGAGAATGAGGACGAAGAAATCAGAGAGGAGCTCTTAAGAGAGGCAGACAAACATCAGAAAGCCGGATTCATCAGGCCAATGCTCAAAAGAAAGTACAGACTGTTGTTTGACATTCGCACAAGAACAATCATGGGAATCTCATTTAGCCCGAGATGCTCTCACATCACCAAAAATGTACAAGATGGCAAAGAATAATTGATGGGGCTCGGAACATCAATTGGCGCGGCTTCGAAAGCCATCTTGCTCCAAGAACACGAAAAATTTGGAGTCAATGAATCCAAAAGTGTCTTTTCGAAAAAGAGAGTCGTTAATCTCAACAAGGTTGCGCTTATATTGAAGGACAAACTGCCAAGCGCTGAATGGAATCAGAATGGACTGAAGTCCTACAATGCCTTCCTCTCATCAACTTCAGTTATATATGGGCCACCAGACGATGACAAGGAGCCCACTCCAACAAAACTGAAGAAAGGAAAGAGCAAAGAAGCCGCCTCATCCACACCCAGTTGCTCCACGTAAAAAAGAAAAAAAACTGGTGAAGGCCCAGGAGAAGAGGCCAAAGAAAGCAAAGCAAGCTACCATGACTCTAGCACTAGAAGATGAGTCAAAGAAAAAAAAGCGGCCAGAACAGTCTGTTGCGCAACAAAGAATGTAATCGACCGACAACAAGCTTCTCAACCTGAGGGCTCGCCAAAACGATCCGAGGTAGAAGCACAAGTCGATAAATCTCCTTCTCCTCAACCTCAAAGTCGATTCACCGCTCGGACTAAGGTCGCCGAGCATGTCACTCCTGCTAGTTCACCTGCTCATGAACCTGAACCAGATACAACTGCCACTACAGCAGAACCACTGCAGGTCGAACCAATCAGACAACTTCCGCCGACTCAAGCACAACCAGAAGCTTCCACATCTCATCCAACAGAATGCGGACGGATAATTCAGATCCAGATCAACAAAGACCATCTTTGGAAAAATGGTCGACTAAGAATTGAACGAGAGATTGATGAGACGTATCACAACCGGGTCGCCCATCCTCGCTATAAGAGAAGAAGTCATGGAGATCCTCACCGAGAGATCTCGACATTAAAAGCTTCTCGATCTTATTTTACTTGTTGAGCAGGATGGGTGGTGCGGATGAGTTCGCAGATTTTGACTCGATATGAGGAAGTCGCGCAAAGTGGGATCACCGGTGAGCTAATATCCGATAAACTGCGGAAAGCTCGATCCATGTGAAGTTGGAATTGCAGGAAGAAGAAAAGTCGAGATCGCCAAGAAGCTCCGTAAACAGATTTGAAATGGAGAATGCAGAGAGTCGCCGATGAAAGTGGAAGTGGGCCGTCTTTGCGGTTCGACCAACCACCGGAGGCACAAACAATCGAACTCGATCAAGTGATGGATCCAATTCCTACATCTCAAATCACCACCGATCAACCCGGGAGATCGATCTTGTCTCAAAGATCTCCCGAAAAGAAGAGATTGAGGAGTGTTAAGCGATCGAGACAAATTAGTCTCAAACAAATCGAAGAAATCGAGATCGGGTTCTCCCAATCCATGACCACCATGTCTGCTGAGCTTACAAAATCAGTTGATGACAAGCTGAAACAGGTGGATCAAAATCAATCTTCTTTTCTGACGCTCACTGAGAAAAGGCTCGAGTTATCAGAAGAGAAATTTGACAAAATGATTTGGACACTCTCTGCTACAATGGAAACTGCCAAGACGAGTTGATTATTACGTTGCTCAGAATCTAACAAACTCAAACTTCGAGTTTATCCGCTAATGATCCGAATCAGGCATTATCAGTCAACTTTGGGTCTCTGACTTCCCACCTCAATGCGCTTTTTGATCAAACCAAAAAGGGGGAAGGATCTGAGAAACCAACTGACACATCAGAAGATAAGGCCCATGGACAAAGCTCAATTGCAAGAAAGGCTGCTGCGGGTGCTGGGACATCAAAATCTGGACCGATACTTTCGGACCAGAAAGTCACCGTATAACAACTAATCGGATCTGCCGATAAGGAGCTAGCTGTAAGATTGTCCAAAGAGCAGATGACTGAAGAAGAAAGAAGGGCAGAAAAACGGGCACAAGCAGAAGGGTTGAAACAGAAGTTCAAATCAAGGGCTAAGAAAGGATTGATCGAAAATCGCACTGAGAACCTCGGCCGGCAAAGAAGAGTCGACGAGATCATACCAAAAACTGCTGCACACGCTAAGAGGTTTGAGGAATGGAATAAGATCAGAAGTGAATGGCTTCTAGATGCCTTTGTCCTTGATCTTGTTCCAAAAGAAGAATCACCAGATGATGAGTTCCTCAACTGGTTCTGTAATAAATATCGGACTTTTCAAGTATTCGGAAAATGAGGCCAAGCTTATAAATGTAAAGATATCTCGCCAAGAGTATGATCGTTAATATACTCGAAGAAGGCGGATGGCTCATTTGATGATGGCATTTGAGAGATTCTACTTTGACATCTTGAGCAAATCGCATATAAGCGATCAAGTGCGGATAATCGATGTCAAATGGAAACTCTATCGATTTTCAACGTTCCACAAGACCAAAGAGAAATGCCAGAAGATACAAGCCCAAGGAGTGAAGAATCAGAAGACGTCTAGGGATCAGCTGCTTTTAAATTCAAAACTTTTCTGATGTAACATGTAATCAACATATCTAATGAAAAGTTTATTTTTCTGATCCCAAGACAAAATCTCTTTGTCTTCTGATTACTTGCTCTTTAACTGTTCTATACTTATCAACTGTTTTGGTTTCTCAGGTGTTTTGGTTTCATCAAAAAGGGGGAAATTGTTGGGAAATTTATAGTTTTGATGAAAGTTCCAAAAACACATGTAATAGGACCGATCGGACACATTGGTCGTGATGTTTACATTAATGCTATAGGAGACCGGTTGATAATGATTGTATAGAACAAGCGATGTAATAGATAGGTCACATATTGAGGGGGGAACTCAATATGTATAGGTCGATCCGAAGAATCGGAAAGAAAGTTCGATATCAAGCGGGCGTAAGCGTTAAACCCGAGCGGAAGATCGATCGGCCCGATCTAGTCGGATAACTCAATCGGAAGTCATGAAGCTCAAACCTCGAATACTAGAAGATCGATGACTTCGGAAGATAAGACCGGAAGACCTACATCGGTAGAGTCGGCCGGTTGAAGCTAAGTCAACAGCGCCCGAAGACTCTATCAGTAGATCGTCGATTCGATCGATCAGTCACTCATAAGATGAAATCGATGTTTCATCTTATCATCGTCTGCGATCTAAACAAGAAGAATACCAACTTTAGTTGGAGGAACAACGCTTTATAAAAGCAAGTCTTCCATCCAATAAGGAAGAAACGCGTATGAGCGGAAATGATACTCGCGGGATTCGATGTTGCTCTCTCAAACGGCTATAAAATACACACTCACGCAGCTTTCGACCATG
>JBBCBC010000200.1:0-87358 GCA_037126765.1 Stenogyne calaminthoides
TGGTCGATTCTATTGAAGCGAGAAGAATTTGAACAAGCCGTAATCGAATTAAAAGTGTCAATACGTTACACAGATAAAATCATTGAAATGATAATGCCGCAAGTTTAGAGACGAAAAAGAGTATGAAGACGAAACCAAAGATGAAAAGAAAGGAAGAGATTGGCGGTAAAATAAAATTATTTATATAGATCACGGGTTTAATTTTGAAAATCCGGCCTGAAGCGAAATAACTCATTTCTGGTCAATCAAATTATATATTTGGGGCCGCCATGATGAATCTGTGACGGTATTGTTGTGTTGATACAATTAACAATATTATTCGAACACGTCGAAGGACACGATGTAATATTCCATATTTATTAAAATAACCATGCTCAATGGACAAGTGTGCTGCGCTTGCCGACCAAACCAGTTTGTTAAGCTAGCTCGCCGCTTGTCGATAGCCGAGCATGGTCGGCAAAATAAAGTGAGTTCTGTTCGGTAACTTTCGCTTAGAGCAAAAGGTATACTCGCTAAGTAGCGGATCGGAAAGAAATCGGATAGCTGAGTGCCATTGACCTCGGTCGGGATATCAGGTCGGAAGGGCGAACTTTCGAGACAACACAGGGACTCGAGACAACTGAAAATTTTCCCGGATACCGATGTTGAGATCGCGCAGCGAGAGCTCAGGCAACTGGGGACTCGGATAACACGAGGACCTCCTCGTACTCGATGCTCCGGATAACACGAGGCTCGGAATGACTGAGGACTCGGTTATGCCTCGATGTAGATGATCTCCTGTATAAAATTAATGATATGTCAGGAAGGCCCGAACAAAGCGATCGATTGACGAAAGATTGATTTGGACGAAGTGCACTTATAGACAAGCGAAATCACGAATCAACCACGAAGGCGAAGTTGGAAGCGATAGCGGCGTCCGCATGAAGTTCTTGCAGACCAGTCTCGACTCATACTTACCAAACCGGCTCATGCTTGTCCATTATAAATGAAAAAAAAAAAAGAACAAAGGCAGTTAAATTTCCAGTGGTGAGTTCGGAAAAATTGAGAGTTCGTTCATACCCGTAAAATCTCTAGCAACTCCTTATACTTCTTTCTCGATAAATGCTTCGTTCATGCTTGATTCGTCTTACGTAGGATGTATCGTATATTGTATGTAAAATAACAATCTCGTCCTGGCCAGAGCATGGGAGTAGTCATTTCTTGTGTTGGGTCAACAAGTCTTATTCTGATTATATTTACGTACATATTTTGTTTGTGAGTTGTCATCGAATTATGGCGTAATAATACTCATATAAACGACTATAGCGAGGTCTCGATTGGGATTTGTATGTATCTGAATTTATATCCTGGCTTTGTCATCGCGAATTACCATCTCGTATTGTTTCTTATGAATTACGAACGGTGTATGGATCATGAATTCATGTGCCGTTAGTTATATGAATGTATTCATCGAGAACATGCATGTGATGTAGTTGCTGGTCGGTAGAATGCAAGAATATATTCTGGGGTAAAAAGAATCGAAAAAAATGTTTAAAAAATTATAATTAATTAATGCTTTAAATTTAAGCGTCGTATTAGTTTGCTAAATTATGATTTCTTCATCCATCATCTTATTAATTTTTACCTTTTGCAAAAATAAGAATTGATTGCGAAGTTTTCAAACATAGGTATGGGGTACCAACAAAATAATTTAGTCGGCCAAATAGTGACGTTCTTAAATTTTTAACATTACATTAGATAAACAAATTCTCTACAATTACTTACAGTTCTTAAAGACAAATTAACAAATTACCTCACGAGCAAATTATCCACACATTTTGTAATTTTTACGTGTGACAATTACCTCATAAATAATTTTGTGAACCAATTACAGACATAATTTTGGAATTGCATCTGAATAAATTTACTTGTGAATTACGTAGATGATTGAAAAAAATCTATGATTAGGAAAATTTGTGAAACCCAAATCTGAGATAATACTATTGTTTAAAGTATTAAATTATTTTAAATTGAAAATTAAAGCTAAACATATTTGAAAAATTTTGTAATTTGATTCTATTTTCTTATAATATTAAAAATATTTATAAAATTTTTAAAGTATATATGTGGTATTTGATGAAATTGAAGATTGGAAATGATTCTTGTAAAGTGCGATAGCCATTAGATGATGAAATTATGGAGGCTCGATATCAATATATAAACTATTTTATCGTGCAACGTCTCTGATAATTTATATTGATGTTGAGATTTATAAAGAGATTAACTATTAATGACTCTATAACAAAAGCTATTACAAAATAAGACAAAAATTCATATAAGAGATATAGATAGGTATAATTTGTCTGGTGGCCTGTGTGTCGTTAAGCGTAAATGCAAATTATATTTAAATACCGTGGGGCCAAATGTCGATGTCTTCTTCTAGATAAATGAATTACAAATATTATACTCCATCGTCGTCTTTAAGGTTTTCTTTCAATTTTGTCGTCTTTCAGGTTCTTTGTAAAATCTAACTGTCGACTGTCGCGTGATTTATCATTTCTCATAAAATCTATGTAAAACACTACTGCATTCATCCGCTTTGAAATAATGTCATATTTTTTAATATTATTCTCAATCATATGAGCGATGTATAAAAGAATGGAATGGTGTAAAAAAAAAATGACATGTAAATTACTAAAAGCATCACCAATAATAAGTAATATCTCCTTGTCGTAAGATTATAAAATTCAATCTTTATTTATTTCTTCTCAATCGTCTGTATATGCTGTCCTCTAAACTGAAACCTTTTTAAATTGCTGCTGATCTGATTTATGCTATTAGATGTTCAATATCATGTAAGGTATTATATTATGTCACTGCAATATTAATCATTTGCATATCATTTTTTATATGTGGTAGCATATATGTATAAAATACCATAGGAGACATATTCGTTGTTAAGTAGCCGGATCTAGGATTTAAAATTTGGGGATATATTTAAGTAGAATTTGATTTAATGATACATTTTATTGTATTTTTCTAATTATATAAAATACTGTTTTCTTAATTATATAAAGGGTACATTTGTTTTAAATTTATGGTATACTGCAATATACCTAATTGGATCCTCAACAATATAGAGCCTCTTTAATTTACTATACTTGCATCATTTTTTTTTTTAAAAGCATGACTCAGATAAGAAAGAAGAAGCTTTGTCTCATTTATAATTAAAACTTTCTCATAAGACTCCAGATGGAGCATACATACAACTTTTTAGGGAACCAAATTCTTGTGCGAAAGTTTATGTAAGCCCCAGTTTCTTAAATCGTAACCATCTCTTATTCTTGTAGAAACTAATCTATAGTTATTTGTAGTATTAGTTTACCAACGTCATCAATCAAATCAAATAGCCAGGTTCACTCTCAGCTGGGATTCTTGTTAGAGTGCGTTTAAAAAAAAATAGCAGCAGTGCAAACGTTCGTATATGTATATGCGGTGCGACACGTATGCAATTTAGAAGTATATCTGATCTCGATTGTCACATGATTTTATTTATTTATCTAAAAAATGTACTGGTTGCTAATTTCCACTGATAAAAAGTTCAATATTATATTAATATTTGAGCTCCGTTTTAAGTATAAATTAATTAAATGCATGTAATTTGTATGTAGACTATAGACCCTCATACATAAATACGTATCTTTTTGAAAATCGACTGTCATTTAATTGATTATCTCATGTAGATGAATTACATCGTGAACTCTATCCACTTTATTATGTGTAAAAATTATCTGTCGTAAAAATTTATTTCATTTAAAAAATGCTCCTTTGAGTTTTAATAGTGATAGTTTTGTCGCATGTGATCAAAATTCTCGTTTATTCAATTGATAATTTTACTATCTTAATAATGGTAATCTTAAAAAAAATGAGTTAAAATTGAAGCAGGTTCCACACAAGTTTTTGTCTTTAATTCTTGTATAAATTTCTTCCATAGCGTGTAAAATTAATTGTCGTAAAATTAATTGGGCCGGATGAAGTATTAATAATAGTATAATGGAAAAATTGCAATTAATTGAAAGAAAAAATAGTTGGTCTTGGATCTTAATTCCATCCCCAAATTTAAATTGTGTACTATTCAATACTCTTACACACGTGCACGTGAAATTGACTAGATACAAAAAAGTGAATAACCTGTGGCAAAAATTTCTAATAGGCGCTATGAGGAAAAAAGATACTAACGCAATTTGTGGGTTTGCTTTATATATAAAAATATATATATTTATATGATTATAATAATGTGGTACCCTTTAAATATACAAATTAATACTTTTTTATTATATAAATAATGCTACATATTTCTACCATTTTAATAAGAAATTGCTTTCACAAAAGACTTTCGTGAAAATTACTTTTTTTTAATAGGGTGGGTTAATTCAATTGGTGCACAAAAATTGTTAATTTAATAAGTCATTTATTTCATTTATTAATGTTCAATTCCTGTAAATTCATTTATTGTTTCATTTTTACATGCATACATCATATGATATTTATTGTATACTATTATACATATATATATACATGGATTATAGATCATTTGTTCCTTTATGTTTCATTTTGTATTTTACATTATCTATGATGCTGATACATGATGTGATATAATATGTTTGTTTTAAAATTTGGGTGGGCAGATGAAGTCCTTAATTTTGAAATATAGATTTAAAATTCTTAATAAATAGTAAAATATACAAATAAAGTCTTTATTCTTATAAATAAAAGTAATAGTGTTGCGTCTCTTGTGATCTTGTATAATATATTGAATTATTTATCTTATAACCGAGGGTGGAGAAATCTGAAAATAAATTTATCTGCATGAAACTACCGTCTAGAAAAAATATGATTTTATCAAAATTTTGATTATCAAGGGGTACCGATGCAGTACCATACCGTGCGAAAATTTCAGTCTATCTTAATATGAAAATGAAAATTTCGGTATCTAGAAATATTTAAATTATCACCTAAATATTTTGATTATCGGAAAAAATTTGATATCTTAGGAAAAATATCTCTCTGATATCTGAAAAGTTTTAGGTATCTATAAGTCTTTATAATATGCGAAAAAAATTCGATATCTGGGGAAATTTGATTATCTGAAGATTTTTAGGGCGACCAGCGGTATAGAAAATTTTGGTGTAATTTGAGGTCCTGATACTTGGTGTAGTAAAGAAATTTGGTGTATACGTCTGTAATCGCTAACCGGGATGATAAATGGCGGTGTTGGGTGGATTTGGATCTGGTCGGTGACACTTAAGTATAAATAATAAATGTAATCTTTTATCTTGTCACAATGATGATGTTTGAGAAAGAATTCACGTGAATTCAAATTTATAATTTATTTATCTTTACGTCTAACTGTAAACTGTATATCAACAATTCTGAATATACAAAATCACTCATATTAAACACAAAAATTTTGTATTCCCTACTATCAGCCTCAACCACTGCTGATATAATTAAAATCTAAGGATATTGTTGAAAATTCTTATGAAACATAAATTTATTTCTATTCTACAATTACTTCTCTATAAAACACAAAAAAATAAACTTCTTAAATTAAACATATTATCATCTCCACAAATATAACTTTTTTAAATTTGAAAACACTCCTGACAACCCAAAACATTAAGCAAACATATTATATTCACACAAAAAATATAAAATTGAAAATTGCATTTTTTTAACTTGTGACAACAATAATTTGAGAATGAAAATAGCCAAACAATCTCAAAGGCTTAAAATATTGGTAGGATAAGTGTTTCAAAAAAAATATCGTGATTATAATAAATATGAATTGTGTCTGAAGTTATTTAGTCTGACGAGTTGTTTATTAGTATTTGAATGATAAAATTATTTTTTTTACAAGAGGGTATTATAGATCTACCTCTCATCATGCGTATATCTTTAAAAATTATTTATAAATTTAAACTTAAAAAACTTCGCTAAATAAACTTCTTGATAGCTTGATAAGCATACGTTTCTTTGGGAGATGAGGTAGTGAAATTATGCGAAATTGATTAATGTAACAAAATTGGTAGTGTTTGTAAAAATTTAAAAAAAAGTTAGCGGTCTTTGCGAAATAAGTTAATAGTGCTTGGAAAACATAAAGGCTACACCATTTTAAACAAACTATAGTTTTAATAAACATTTAATTTCTTAAAAGAAAAAATAAAACACTCAAAATTATTTATGAATACAATTCCAAATGGCTATAATCTTGCTCAATTTACTGACAACTCGCTTAATCAATTCTTCAAGTTATAATTTTGCAAACACCCATAGTACGGAATAACAAAGATTATATGCTAAAATGCCTTATTTGGATCAGGCCCAATTAACACTATTGTGAGGTCGGTCCCAATACACTGTGTGTAAGAGTGGAGTCGGGCCCAAAACACTGTAGTAAGGGTGGATTAGGCTCAGTAAACTATAGTAACGAGGCCCTACGAAAACTATGCATGTGGTTAATTCTGAGCCACTACAGCATCACTGCCAAATTAACATAAAATTTTCATTTTAAGACAGCAAATTTGTTTAGTTAAGAATGTTCAATTTATTTATGCTAAAATGTTTTACATTTTTTGGTGAAAATAAATTGATTATTTTAGTGGTAAATAAATTAAACATTTCAAAAATACATTTAAGTCACACAGTGCTATATAATGATTGAGTCCACAATTATCACTTTTAATAAAATTGTAAGAAATTTTACAAAATAAAATAAAAAAATTGTGAAAATAATTAATACTAATAATTTTTATATCTTTAAATTTAAAAATAGATGTAATTTTGTGGTGTAATGATGTGTACAAATTTTTACAGTCTTAAGATAATGAGTGTAAAAGATCAATGGTATATAGTATTTAATTTCATTTATAGGCTTTTCTTTTGTAAAAGGTATTAGAGTGTTATTAGTTTTTTTTCTAGCGATCCTATTTAATGAAAAGTGCCTTGTCATTATTTTGATCAAATTTGATGAAATTATGGCCAACTATTATTCTAATTCAAATAAACATCTATAAATTATGTGAATCATTAATTAAGGGGCTTGATTCTTTTCCTTTTTTTTTGATAATGAGAATTGTAAATATGTTAGTACATGAGTACGTTTCACGAAATTAAGTTTATTTCAATTAAAATATTTTATAAAAATCAGAATTTAGGAGCTGAATAGTTTTATTAAAGGTAATGAAAATAAATAATAGTACGATAATGGTGAAATTAGTAATGGATAAATTCCTTTTAATTGTATTGATTGATGAATGATGAGAATGACTATCATAACTTTTTTTGTTGCCAAATTAACTTACTTAAAATGAAATCTAACTTTATTATTTATATTTGAAAATAAATTATAGAGACACTTTTATTTGTTTGTAAACCCTAAAATAAAAGATAAATTAATATACTGAAGAGCAATGTGTAATTTAAATATAATTTTGAAACATGTATTAACCTGTTTTTATAAATCCTAGAAAAAAAAGGAACACTTTTAACGGTAAAAATAAAAAGGTTAAAAGCGTGGGATACTTTCGTCTTTATTGAGATGTCATGGTAGTACCCGTTAAGGCCCGACCCTCTGAACTAGCAGGTTAGGCGTAGCCGGATGTTTTAAGCGGGTGCATTAAAAGCTAATCGCCTGTAACCTGGACCTCGGTGCTTAATTGGTAGCGTTTTATTTAAATCTACAATCAATCGTATTAAATATATTCTATTGTCTCCTTTGAGGATTCGCCGTCTTAACTTTCTAGCAATAAATAAGTTCGATAGATGTTATAGAATAAAATAAGTCCAAAGCGTAAAATCGAAAAAATACAATTGAAATCCCAACAAACAAATTAAAAGTTTAAAAGTTGCATAAGGTCATTGAGGCAGCGTCAATATAATATTTCGTTCGACCGCTGACTTGGGCCTGTATCCTCTTTGATCATTCGGTCGTTCGTAGGCCAGTACGTCGTACGTCAAACTGTTCGTATTCTTGTACAAGCGTCGTAGAAAGCGTTTAAAGTTACTAATAAACAAGTTTATTTTGGGTATATGAAAGCGAAATGTATATATGAAATAACGTTAAGAGCCATTCTTGTGTAAAATCCTTTAATCTGTGAATACAAATAAAGAACTTCCGTGATCTTACGAGGAGTCTCTTATACTTGTTGAGAAACCACAGGCCCCAATCTGGCCGGATTGAAGCGGCCAGTGGTGATTGGGATGCTAAGATATCAAGCCATAATTGATAATGTTGGATCGGTGTTTATTAATTTTGCGATGCTCGTAGCGTTCAAATTTGGATAGAATTTGATTCGAAGCGGATCGATGAATGAGAAATTGAGAATTAGTAAGCGGAAAATGGGGGTGGAAATGGAAAATGGGAAAGTGAAGAAGTCGGCTGGAAAATGGGAAAATTGGATCGGTGACACGGAAAATGGGAAGTGGTGGCCAGGTGAAGGTCCGTGAATGAAATTGAGTCGATGAATGAATATATTCTTGGGCTTGGAATGACAGCCCATTTTTTATTTTTAAACCAATGATGAACTGTCGTTCTTCTTTATTTTTTGATTCGACAGCCCATTTATCATTTACTAAAAAAAAAAAAAAAGTCGGTAGGCCGATAAGCCCCTCGGTAGTAGGTTCAGACCAAAACTGAGTTTAATGGTCGAGATCATAATACCAATCATGAAAAATTAGGATTAAGCGTTTAAATCTCTACAACTAATAGCGGGTAAAAGAATAAAAAAATAATAACATGCGTTTCCTCTATTAGCGACAGTGATGTTTTGATGATTTGATCTAAAGCTATTGCTTTCTTCACCATTATTGATATTATTATTATTTCTCTCATCTGTCCTTCGATAATTCATCAGAGGATTAGTCAATCTGACGGTGGAAGATGGGAGCCGGCAGCGAGTGGATGTTGTCCGCCGATGGATCTGGTACGGTCGGAGCCGATGCAACTCGTCCAACTCATTATCTGTGGTCCGCTCACCTTGCTGTTTCTTATCTCGGTGGAACTCAGCTTTATCCGAATTCAAAAGATGTGCGTGATTCTTATTTTTGCTGTTTCTGTCGTTTTTAATTGATTTTGGTTGCCTGGGTTCCTGTGGAATGTGATGTAGTTAGGGTTATTGTTCTCTAGATTTGAGCACTGTGAATCTACTGATTGCTAGGTTTTGGCTAATTACGATTTCCGTGCAATGTGCTAGCTAGGGTTGCTTATGACGATAGTTTGTGCTTGAACAGTTAAGTTTGTTCAACTTTTGAATTATTTACAAAATTTGATCCAGGGTTGACTTGCCTTATTCTATTTACAGCAGAATGATGTAAAAAGCAAATATGTGGATATGTATTGAGATATATTATCAATAAGTGCAGTAAAATATGGTTTGAATCACTGTATTTCACAAATTGCTAAATCTTAGTTTCTAGTTTGCATCTTTATCTCATTGTGTAATTGGTTTATGTATTATTGAGTTAGTGGGAATTGGTGTTCATATTCATTGATGTGAGCATTAAGGTTGTTGAAAATTGTTATTATCAATTATTGCAGTTATTGGGTGTTGATTTACTGAAATTTTTCTGAATATTGTGATATTGTCCAATTAATTGTTGTGTATATATAAACATTAACCTTGAACGCCCGTGGCGATGGAACATAAAACTATATGATCCCATTACTTACTATCAGTACCAGAACTGCGCTCGAAAAAATTAATAATATACCCCCACTATTTTTCTTTTCAAAATTTCGCATATTTAACTATAAGTCTTAAGTTAGATGGATCAAACTGTTTGTGACATCTGAATAATGCTTTCTCATCCAATGAATTGCAAGTGGTTTACTTTTCATTCTTATGGTTTGAAAGAATGCTAAAGTCTAAAAACAAAATTATTTCCAGTGGAGTGTCTTGTTTGAATTTTGAATGGGATTGTCTGTATAATGGTTGAAAAGCTAGTAATTATCTGGAATTATGTCCGTTCTAAAGTTTTTTATAATATCATAAGTCTTTGGTGAAAAATTTATGCACATGTACTGCATGGACTTCACAATAAATGTAATTTATATAATTTATTTGCTGGAATTGTGATTCATCTGGGTTAAGGTATAGCAAATACCACATTTTCTTGAATGTTTGGAAGAAACAATTTTCTACTGAAGTCGTATAAGCACTGTATAAACAAATCTCAACCCTCTTTTTCTACAAAGACATGGAACAAAATGCAGAAATGGGAAAGGTGCCTGAACATGCTTTGAGAAATTAAGCTACGTATTTGACCATTAATATGGATCTTGTTATAGGCTTCATTTTTGGTAGTTAGCAGTTTCTTTGCTCCGTTAATTGCTTTGTTTTTTGGCTTTATGTTTTTTTAATGGAGTTCTGCCTTTCCTTTTGTCAATTGATAATCTGATTTCTTTCTCCTCTCAGCTCAACAGAAAAAAGCCCGTTCAGGACATATGCCATACAGGTATATACAGTCTAGTTTTATTGTCTCAACCCATTCCCATATCAAATTTTTCTGTTTTAAGCAAGTGCCTGGATGAGTAATGTGGCGAGTTAGCATACTGAGAGTTTTATTTAACATTGACATTTTATTCAATGTCGAATTAATAAGAAACTGTAATTTAAAGAATTGTATTTATACTTACCTGCTTTACTATGGTAAGGTGGTATTGCCTAATCTAAAATCTTAGTGCTTTCTTAAAAAGGTATAGAACCTTTTCTTCCACAGTGATTACACACACTGTCCATCTTAGCTTCTCCCATATATATGGGTTGGATGTTTGGTTCTTTGGGTTGAGATGACAATGAGATACAGATAGATGTTAGATTGTGCTTGCCTCATCAAATGTGTTCTGTTGGTTGAGAAGTGGAATAGTTATTTATTGTTTCTCTTCCCCTGTAGATTAAAAAGATGTTAGAAATGTACGTAAATTGAGATTTTTAAGGACCAAATGTCAAAGGCTGGGGAATTGCTGCCAGCAGCGAGATCTGTCACACAAGCCATTACTAGTTTAGATGGCCTCGAGGTATCCTTTGGCTATTTTAACTGCTTGACTCTCACCTCTTGGTGGCAAACGTGTTTTTAGTTTAAACCTTGAGTCTCATCTCATTTCCAGGTTAAACTTAGGGACCTTGAGCTGGTGAAATAAATGCAAATGGTGATAAGTTGTCTCTATTGAACTAGCGAATTACAAGCTTATTTCTGCATAAAAGTATGTTTTTTTCAATTTCATTGTTCATAGTTTTTGCGCACTGCTAATTTGCTGTCTGAATAACTCTTTGGTGCTATGTTTTGAATTAGCGTTGAAAAGTCGAAAGCCTTTACTCAATCATGCCTCTAGATGCAGACCCACAGTGAAATAATTTAGTTAGTTGCAATGTATAGACAATGACATAAAACATTTATCAGTCATTTTAACATTGCGGTAGCCATGTCAATCTGTTGGGACTAACCTGTACTTAGACAGAACACACATGATCAATGAGAAAGAGAATTTGTTTCTGGATTAGCAAGCAGATTTTACTTCTAAAGCCTAATGCATGTTTGTTTGTGAGTATTATGCAAACTAGATTTCAAAATCTACCAAAATCTAACCCATAACATAAAACTCTCTTACAACATCTCTCACCTTCTCCTTTCCCAATGACACACACCTTTGCTTTGACAATATAATAATCCCACTATTACTTACCTTTTCATTATCTTTTCTCTCAATCCTACCCTACTATATCTTTATTATTAAACACGCTTTAAAAGTCAAATTCCTTTTTTACTGTTCAGGATTTCTCAATCAGAATTTTCCTGTCCCATTACAGCCAAACATAACCTTTAAAGATTATACAAAGTTCAACCTTGATGATGTCTTATTTCTTGGCAAAAAATAGATAAAACTCATGAGCAAACATTACAACGTTGACTTTCCTTGTTGTCTACCCTTGGGATGCTTGGATGCTGGTCCAAGTTGTGAAATAGGCTGGATATATATTAATGATGAACCAGTATAGAGACAAAGTGAAGTTAATCTGGCTCATATGTATGTAGTTGAAGATGTTTCTTCTCGAAGCACTGAATTAAATTATTTTTGTTTATCAATTGGAGCGTAATATGTTTTTTTTCCAGCAAAGTAACCTCCATTGCATCTACATAACTAGAACCAAAGTTTTCTGCTGCTACTTTTAAATTTAAGCATGTATTATTTTTCTTATATACTCAGAAAATTGGCTGTAAGTTCCACATGTATGCCGTCATATTTTCTTAGGCTGGTGATTTCTTTCACTCTGCTAGAGCAGTGCTAGCTCTGCAGAAAGGAATACATCAAATCAAAGTGGTGAGAATCTTCGATTTCATTATTGTCTGAGCAGGTACAAGTTTCCAAAAGTTGCAATACATCTTTCCACAGAAGGTCTTTTGTTCTCTTATAGTGATGCAATGATGTTTTTGTTTGGAAACAACTACTGATTCATCCAAGCAAGTTAAGCTTGGATTTATCCTTTGAGGACTTATTTCCCAGGGAAAGTCTATGGCATTTGAGAGGATTTTTGTTCCAGAGCTACAAAGTGTGTGTTTCTGAAGCAGACTGCAGTTGATATGACCAATCGTTGATCATCAGGAGATAAGGTTTTTGTCCTTGACTTGTACTCTATATCTGGTCACTAACGTTAGTGAACAATTTTCTATTCTGTGAAAAGAGTTAGCGATGACATATTTCATTATGAAATTATGTTTGTGTCCTGCCTTTCTGAAATTGCTTGCTTACCAATTGACTTATTGTTTTTCAACTAACGCTTGATAAAACATATTTTGATTATAATTCTATCATTAATAATACGTTCTATGTTTAAAAACAGACGGAAGTTGGGCAGACGACCCCAAAAAGGTTGGACCGGGGAGTCGGACGGTCGGACCCGGATTGAGCGGTATAGCGTCATAATAAATATTATATATATATATAATATATAATTTTAAAAAATCAAAATCTAGGTATGATAGAGTAAAATATTTATAGGTTAATTAAATTTAGCAGAATTTAAATAAAAAGTTCAAAATCTTAACACAATTAATAATTCTTTTATTAGATTTGGATTCCGAATTCTCTTGAAAGTTTCAAAGCATCCTTTTTTTCAAGCCACAATTTTATGGCTGCTCCACTTTTTACGCTGACTTGGTTTTATTTTTTTTCTTTTATTTACAGCAATGGGCTTTAATTTCTTAATTTTGCTTAACACCTCCTTGGGCAAAAGGAAAATATTCATTTGGACTGAATTGATTTGATTTCTTAAAAACTCTATTTTTTTTTCCCTCACCCACCAGTCACCGACTCACACCTCTTCTCCCTTTCTCCTGCTATTCTGCCCCCACCATCCAAGCCCACTTCTCTTCTTTTCTCAAATCAAAACTCCCCATCTTTCTTCAGCCCCATAATCCCCCTTTACCACATTTCCAAAACCATAATCAATTTGCAATCTTCTCTCTCCCCATCTTCTGTAGCCGCCCTTACCAACTTTCTCACCCCAATTCATTCCTGTCTCCCAAGGCCCCACCCACGCAATACCGCGCGCCCACCGCGGCACATCTCGGAGACGTGGTGGTTTGTGGTAGTGGTTTGTGGCGGTTTCTAGTAGTGGATCTGTTGGTGTAGGTGATTTTAGTATTGTGGATCTAGTTTTGGTCGGTAATGGCGAATGACGTCCACGGGTTTTTGTTTTGGCTAGGGTGAAAACGGTTCAGTTTTGAGCAGTTCGGTTTTAGTGCGTGGTCAATAAGCGGTTCTCACCTCTATTGGGCGCTTGATTCACGGTCCGGTCGGACCGGCAGTCAGACCAGTTTTTAAACAAGCGTTATGCATACTGTTTATTTGTATCAACCTTTTCACTGGACTGAGTTGAACATGTTTTTCTGGATCATACTAATCCCACTACACTGGATATCGAAAGGACTTTTCAAATTTATTCTGTGCAGACTTATTCTTTAGAATCAGTGCAAATGACCTATGATTTTCAAATAAAGAGGTGATAATATTTGACAATCTAATTTAATAGATGAGTGAAAAACATGATGTGTCCGTTGATGCGTATTCTCTCAGATATTAGATATCATATATATATATATATATATATATATATATGTAAAGACCTTATAAGACCAGTTGTACAGGCCAGATGGATGATCAACTGAGAAACTGATTTAGGTTCTTATGATATGGGGTTGAAAGAATGTATTCATAGTTTTCTTTTCTGGAGACTAAAAGCTCAAGTCTTGAAAATATGCGATGCTTTTTAGAACCGTCGGTATTCTTATACTGAGGACCTGAACAAGCAATCTCAAATGATAAATGGGGTATATATTTACTTGTATTCTGTAGACACATGCCTCTTCGTCTGACTTGCATTATTCCGCTGTTTCTTCTCTACCATTCTACTTTCTCATACTATTGATTTCATATATTTGTTCCTGTTTGCATCATTTCTTATTAAGCTTTGCAGCCTGCATTTTATACATTTGATGTTATTAAAAAGTCCTAAGGGTATGTTGGTTTAGCGACTATCATTGGGACTTTGGACTTACCATTGTTAAGATTTAAGTAAGGATTTTTGAAATCCTATTAATCCCTCTCTCTCCTTGGCTTACTACCTCTACCTTTTGTTTTCTCCAATACCTCCCATCAACTACTTTTTATTCTCCCAATACACTCAAAATAATATGTATTAACCCATCAATCATCTTTCCACCATCACACCCTATAAAATCCACCAAACATACATCTTAACTATTCATCAAGATTTTTAAAAACCTAGGACTTCAAAGTCCGGTTCCCGTCCACTATAAGCTGCAAGCGAACATACCTAATATATATTGTCAAAACGCGAGCAGCGTGCAAATTTTGAATCAGGAAGCAGTATGCCCTCAACGTAACCTTAGTGAAATAAAATTGAACTGTCAGGGAATATTTACTCCAATTGAACTTAATAACCAAGAAGTGACTTACCTCTTATTAATATAAAATTCTAATAGTTCAAATAATAAAGCAGTGAAAATTATGAGGCTCCAGATAATAAGATTTTATTCAGCTGGGTGGGGATTTAATTATAGGCCTTTATTACATCTCTCATCAAACCTTTCATTATCTTCATTTTTTTACCCTAGAACAAATTTCAACTAAACTTTTTCCTCTTAGCTGGGTCTCTGGTAGACTGTCAGGCTGAAGACCACAATAGATGCAGGACTTGTTGTTCACATTGAGACTTGCTACATACTATTGGAGAACAATTGAGCAGTGGAACATCTTGGTATACCACATTGTTTAGTCAAGTACATGTTATATATCTTTAGTCAATAGCTAAGTGGTCGATAAAACTAATTAGCCAAACATAGTTCTCTGCATATTCTGGATGTTTTATATTGATTTTATGGATAAAAAAACCTTTGTCGTTCATTAAAGAATATACTCCTTGTTTTATGTTGATTAAGGTGAGGAAGGAAAGCCATTTTATCACACTCTGAATATGCTCCAAGTATTGATGTTACCAAGAAATGTCTCGTGGCAGAAGGGTGGAGTCCGTTTTTTGCAACAAAACAGGTTTACTATATGACATTTTCTTGGTTCCCCCTATCCCCTCATTTGTTTGTTGGGAACATACATATATATGAAATTGATGGGACACTTGTAAAAAGTATCTTAATCAAATAATACTTTTCTATTTTGAGTTGAGGTGAATTGCAGCCAGACGCTTGTGACTCCAATTCTAGGTTGAGGCCATTTCCAGATTTTGCATACCGTGAGATGCCACCAACCTACTTCCGAACCAAAATAAATTCCTTATCTTATCAGAATGAAATCGATGCTTATGGGTGAGTTTTCTCTAGATTGATGAAATTAACAAGTGGAAGCAGCGTGAAATCCACTGCTGGCAACAGAGTTGTGTCGTCTAATCCATTAAGTGCTACTCGTCAGGATATGCTAATTTTATCTGGATATTGGATTTAAAAGATGATTATAATTAAAACCTCTGATTGTTAATGGCAGCTCCCAAGTAACTATAAACACTTGGTAAACACATATTCTAGGGTCATTTCATATCTAATTTGTAAATGAATTGCCAGCCTAAATTCATCCAACTATATGATAATCTTTAATTTTGTTTGCCCTTTCATCAATGTAGCCATGTGATCGTAGGTGAATCTCAACATAATATCTATTGTTCCATCTAAAATGCCCAAATTGTTGTATGGATCAAGTTTACAAATCCTCTACGACATGGGTGCCAACCTTACAAATTCATGCATCAAATTGTCTCTCTGAGCATAATTTCAGAAACTAATTGGTGATCGTGATTATGGTGAATTAGAACATAAGAACACAAATAACTGAATCAATATGCAAATATGAAAAATCCTTGAGCCCTCTGTATTATTGTAAAATATTATTATATAACTTCTGATGTTCTTGTCACTTCACTTTCTGAACTGATGGTGGTTTTGTTTACTGACCTGACTATTTAAAAAAGAGTTTACTAATGCATCCTTCTGTTTTATATATATTTTCTATGGCAGGTAGCCGTGTATCAGGAAGCAAACCTAGGTGTATTCACTATTAGCTTCACATTCCCATTTTCTTTTTCTTGGTCATGTTGGTGACTGGGGGCATATATATACCTTCTGCTACATTATACTTTGTTATTAGAAAAAGCTCCTCAGTCAGGTGATTTCATAGTTTTTTTTAGTTAACGAAACCTATAATCAATTTTTAAAATTCAGTCTCATGTATGCAACATGTACACAAAAATACATTTTAGTAAAACATCTAGTACTTTTAGTGGAATTCTTCAAAAACTCTGAAACAAACTAATAATTTTTTTTTTTATAAACACTGTGCAACTTCAGGTGTGTATAAGTTTTTGTAGTGTATATATACCTGCTGAATTCATCAATCTGCCATTCTTAATTTTCATTTTTGTACCTTGTTCAACTTTTTATTTTTTTTTTTGCGTAATGGTTACCTCTTTGTCATTTAAATATTTATCTATGATTGTATTATTTACTTCAACAGTGAAACTGTATAAACCATACAAAAATGATGCAGTAATGATCATGTTTCTTAGTCTGCCTGATCTGTCAGATAAACCATAAATATATAATATAAAGTTATTTTTGCATGCTGGTACAGCTTTGTTTGATTTAAATTTTGAGCCTAAATGAGCTACTATTTGTCCTGGAAAGTTGATGATCAGGTCGCTTCGCTCAAGTTCAGCTACTGTTTAAATTATCACTGGCAATTTTTCTTGTAGATCAGATTGCCCTCATGTCTTTATATGTGATTCATGAAAAAGTGTTCTGAAGATCTTTATAAGCTTTCAACTGAAGTTTTATTTCATATTTGTCCTTTTCACTTTGTACCTGTTCTTTTCAAATTTTTGTACTGCAATATTCCAGTTTTCTTTTTTCTGTCGATATTATATCTTAGGTTGGACAATAACAACATATTTCCATCACCCTATATTCAATGGACACAATAATATTATCAAATTAGTGTAAGACAATAGATTGTTGCATTGAATACCAATAAGCTGTTAACTGGAAATCCTACCCATTTCCTAGTGATCATTAACTATCATCAATCACTTTTGGCATGTCTGCAACCTTTATTGGTTACATTACTCTCCATAATGTAAACTTGGAGACATCATGGAAATGACTTTGGTGGGCGTTCATGTAATTTTGATGATGGGCGCTATTCTCCAAATTGCCTGGGTTTCATCTATAATGAATTTTTCTCGGTGCCATTTAGTTATTTGCTCCGTATTATGTATGCCGTGATGCAACTTGCGGGTATCTGATTGGCCTTACTTAAAATTATTAATTTTTTATTATTGTTCCATACTTCCTCTTGTATGCTCAATGCTGAACTTCTGTACTGCAGTGAGGCTACTACTATGGAAGCTTGATCCAAGGGGCGGGGCACTTATCCATTTGGAGTGGATCCTGCATGGCATAGTTCACGCGGTGAACTACCATTCCTGAATTCATTAAAAATGAAAATGTCTATATCCTGTGATTTTGATTGAACCTGGGAATTATGATGAGTTATTTTAATGCCCAGTTTTTCAAGAACAACATAAATATATGGTAAGCTAATGATTTTAAACTGTTCTTGCTGATAACTCTCCTTTTATTACATCAAAAGATTATTAACATCTAGAATGCTCCTCCATCTGCATGTTACTTATGCTCATCTTATGCTTTCAGGTTCCAGTTTCATTCCCCCAGATGATATTTCCACAAATGGCCTGTTTGGCTATCTATCTCTCCTTATCATCATTAAATGGATCACTGGATCCAAAGGCTGATTTATACCATGTGATGATCTACATGTTTCTGGAACCTACTGATGAGCTTGGTATGATAGCTTTCCCTGGTGAAGACAGCTCAGGTTGAGTTATCAAAAATATTATAAGTGTTGATTCATTTTATTTTTTATATTTTCCAACTCATTGAAGCTTCGTTTTAGTTCTGTCCATAGCTTGCACCATACTTTTTGGCCCTTGTCTCTGTCCCATGGATGCCTTCCAAAGCCTTTCCTTCTGAAAGGTACAGCATAGGGTATGCAATTTAAGACACTTTTTTGTTCATCACAGGTTTGCAACACCATTCTTTTATAGTTTCTATCTGACCACCATGTTTTTGTTCCATGCTTTCTCGGCCAAGAGAGTCCTATACCCTTGCAGATGGGTGAGTCTTTGCAATCAGGAATAAATCACGATGATTCCCATGGTCATAGGAGTTTGAATTCAGTGAAATCTTTGTACATCAGCTCATACACACAATACGAATTTGCTGTGGCGCCCAGTTTCAAACACAGCTTCTTATCTTCGTTTATGGGCTCTCAGGTATGTCTTTTAACATTTGGGTTTTGAAATTTAAAACCGGTTCTAGTTGAGTTTGAAAAGTGATTTTAAAAAAGCACCACTGCAACACCTATAAACCTACTGTCACACTTTCCAACACAATCAATTCTCTATTTACACTTTAATATATTTAATCATGAACCATCATCCAATCGTACAATCACACTCCAACAATAATAACTAATATAATAATACCAAATTCTTTTCCTCTTACATTGATTTAACATAGCGTTAAATCTGGCCTATAAAATCATAACCGACACCTTACTGTTTATCAAGTTTAAAAGCCAGTTTACAAAGTCAATTCAAAACACAAAACAATCATCACCTAAAAAAATTGGTTTTCCCAAGATTTCCAGTTCTAGGCATACTGATACTAGATCTTAAAATGTTCCAGGACATATTAACCAATTTCGTGTTAACATTTATCGTCACCATTAAACAGCTAATGGAAGAAATGGAAGAGAAAAGCTTCTCACTTAACTCATTATATTAATGGAGACTGTGGACAAATTGCTTTACTCTTTTTACTACATTGTTTTTGATTAAAGTTTACTGGTTTACTGTATTCAAGTGGCTTCAATTCAGTGGTGGAGGTGGACTACTGGGCCCCTTGCCCTAGTTGGGAAGAATCTCTTACTAAGCTGTGTGTGGGTGCAAAGTTGTATTCCAAGATCCTAACTATAATTTTTCTAATGATTTCCAGCCTTGCCCTCTGGGTTGTCCTGTGTTTCTGTAGAGATTCTACTTCTATACTTGCCTGAAATTGGTTTATTTATTTTATTGGAATACTTATGATCTTGGCTCCTATTTTTTCTCCTTTTTGTTTTAACTATAGAGGATGGGAAAAGTTCAACCTCAATTATGTGCAGTAGTACAACTAAGTAATCCAGTTATTGAAGTTGCTGTGTCTTAACATCATAAATCTAGAGCCCAATTTAACAGATTGGGAAAGTTGCATGTGGAAAGTACGTCCTTATAGGTATTAGTGGATCGTTTTGCTATGTGTCTACAATGTATTAGCTAATTTTTACAGTTGTTAAAGTTGCATTTAGCAAGTTCTGGATATAATTGAAGATTACCAAATAAATTTGACCATCTGCAGGTATAACAATGTAATTATATATCAATTGGGGGCATAAATGCTACATTTTGCAACTGTCGGGTGTTGTTGGTGATGGGCTTACTGTTGCCTTCTTACGCATTGAGGCTTCATTGGGTGGGTTCAAAATAAGTTTCACGGTGATGGATGCAAGTTTATCCCTTCTCATTTGCTTTGCTTGATTACGAAGGAATAAAGGCGTTATACGACGGAGGTGAAATAAAAGATTGGCCGTTGAATTTCTTGGATTCTTTTCGCCTTGATGTTACGGATGACAGTTATGCTTTTAAATGTGTATAACTTTTAGATGGAATGCCTTCTTTCTCTCTCTTCGTTCCACATTTACGTTTTGCCATTGAGAAAAATAAGCAGAAGTTGTTTTGGCCTGCATTTGCATTAGTATTAAAAGAACATAATTTATCATGTATTATTTTATTTATGCAGCTGAGCATGCATATCCTTTGTACTAAACAAAGGGAAAAAGTTGATATTTAATGGTATCGTTGAGATAGATTCAAATTATGATGTTTTCTTCCTATTTTTCCAAAGCATCAGAATTCAACTGACTTATATCAATCAAAATTTCTTACCAGTTAACTCATTATGAACATCCTGCTGAATTCAATCTTGACTTCTATATACTTCTGTGCGATCTTTAGTGTCAATCTCGTGTCCTCTTTGCCCGTGTTTATTTAATTTGCTTCTTTTTATGTTTTGGTAGTGAATTAGTGGTACTAGTTGACAGGATGACAAGCAAAAACAATGGATTAATTTGTCTTCCATTTATGGTATTTGTGTTGTTATATTATAAATATATCTTTTTGGGCACCATGCGTTGATGAAAAAGAGTTGTTCTCTGTTAACAAAATACACTGCAATTTAAATGTATTATTAAAATATATAACATTTATATGATAAATAAATTGCATTATTTAATTTAAAGCAATTCGTATTTAATAAAAGTGCGTTTGAATTAAGTCTGATTGATACAAAAAGCAGATTGAGATGCAATTGTTTAAAACGTAATTGGGTTATGAGTGCAATTAGTGCAGACATTGTATCAACTGTGCTTATCCTTGTTTGTCTTTCTGTTTAATTTCTTATAAAATGCATATTTGTTTTAAATACTTAGGTTTTAAAAAATAAAATAAAGTGATATAGTGTTTGGATAGAAATAATTATTTATTAATATTTTTATATGATAAAATGATAAAATAAATATATAATTAGGGTTAAAGGGTTATTTATTAATATTTATGTGATAAAGTGATTTAGATTTAAAGAAATATAATAGTATGGAGCGTCATGGAATCGAAAATTAAGTTTGGAATGATATTTTTTACCGATGTTTCCTTTACTTTATTACTCCTTTTTGGGCCCTTATATACTTTGACATCTCTTTTGACTTTGAAGAGACAAAGAATAAAAAAAAGTAAATCTTAATCAATGTAACAGAAGGTTCTATAACCATCTCATTTTCTTTTCACCAAAGATGAAAATTGTTGACTAACTTTAAGAATACCAGGGCTTAAAGTTTGAAATATGTGTAGCAGAGGGAAGCCACATTGTTTCGCATAAAAAAAAAGGCGTTCTAGTAACGATCGACAAGGCAGCAAACCCCCCGATCGCACAAGACATAATTTAAAACTGTCCTTGTAAATAAACATGATGACACCTCTTTACGCCGTTGGTGAAAGTCTTCCTGTACTCCACATCTTACTGTGAAGTGCTAGCAGTTGAAACCGCCGAGTCCACTCCGCCAAATGTTGCGGCCAGTACGACAGATTTGTATTGTCTTTTCTCCCCAGTTCTCCCCACGAGTTCTTGCCGATAATCCAGTATGGCTTCTCTTTCAATCGGATTGGTGCGTACCCAGATTTAAAACCAGTTAACAGCACACCGTGATCCTGACGCTTTGAGCATATGTATGGGCATGATGCTCCTCCAACATATGTCTGCATGAAAATAGCATTGATAACCCTGCATCCAAGAAAATGAAATCAGTGAACTGTTTGAGTTGATAATTTGATAAACCCTAACATGAAGGGAAAATACTTCTATTCACTGGTTTGCACCATTACCTTCGCGCGTTAAATAGTAAGTTGTTTTACTAAAAGCGTGTTAATTTGTCGATTATTAGTTATTTTGTTGTGTACCAGTTGTCCAATCACTCAAAATGGAGAAGCACAAATGAAAACATATCAGCAGGTCTTGAGATAGGATGGGAAGAATACCCAGCCAGAGGACCATTCTTGACAAGATTTGCTGTTGTTCTTCATCAAGGGGCAACGCTCGGTTAGCAGCCTTGGCTTGGCAGCGATTTGGTCTTCATCCAAATTTGCAAGCTCTGATCAGTTCCTGTGTACGGATAATCCTCCTCTCGCATAAGCCACCAGACTTAAGTGCACATATTCAAAGCACTGTTCATCAATCCTACGTTGCAGCCAGCGTCACAGGAACCTTTTTTCTTCTGGATCACACTGCAGAGTAGTATATGTGTATTAGGAACAGTGCCATAGCATAATTTATTTTGCCAGGCTTGAAATATACTCTAAAATTGAGGTATAGATGAACTAATATTAGTTTAAACTTCATCAGAAATATATGATGATCATTTGCACATGGATATTATTACATGTCAAATGCAAACAAATGTATTAACCAATTAGAACTATGCTGTTTTTGTATGTGAATGTTCATAAGCTTTGAACCAACATAGCATCCAAACATAAATTTTAACTTTAATAGACCAATGATATGAAATAAACTTATCAAAAATTCATACAAGAACAACAACGTCTAGAATCACTAGTGTTGGTTCACATATCTGACTGACTAAACTAATTTGTCAAACAACAGCATAAGTTATTCACTATTTTTTTCAAGAAATATGAGTATGAGGTCAACTAAAACACCGGAGTCCGGACCCCAACATACACTTGGAACAGACATACAAAATATCAATCAAATTGCAGAAAAGACATACAAAATATCAATCAAATTGCAGAAAGAGGCTAAAATGAGCTAACAGGGTTAACGATTTAAACCTCATGATCACCGTCACCAGCTGTTGCTCGCTGAAATCACAGATTTCGGTTGCAAGAAGTTGGCACCCTCAGTGCTCCCGTTGTGCTAAAGGCCAGCACGATCCACAGAGCCTGATCATAATTGCATCAACAAATTATAAACGAGTGTTACAAGATCTAAGTATCTAACCAACACTGTCACTGACACTGAGTACACATCTCGCAATCGACCTTGTAATTTTACACCTACAAACTACATCGAGCGCAATCCGGGTCAACACCTTAAAAAGACAGAAATATTTATACAAAACCAGCTTTACTTGCCCAAGGTGCAGGAAAATAGAACAGATTCAAATAATTTCACACCACAAAACTAAATAAATAACGTAAATAATAATAATCAAAAGAAAGGTATAATTCATAAAAACGAACCGATTAACAAAATCGCAATTAATTTCAGCTCAAAATCAATCAAATCAAATTAATCAAGTACAAAAGCTAAATTAGATCATACCTGATTTCTTAACCGGAGTAACAGCCCCTTCTCTGTCAATCAAAGTCCAAATCGGCCGCAAGGTCTGTTTGGTAGGCAAAATCGGCGCCTTGAGCGTCGAAGGAAGACGAAGAAGCCGCCTGTTGAGTCCGAAACTGTTTGCGGAACTCGCGCGGCGTGAGATCGGAGAACTGCGTGACGCCGTGCTCCCGCCGACGGATCGATCTTCTGGTGCCGCCTTGCGCGCGGCGCAGGTTAACCTTGAACACAGACAACCTGTAATCGTGTTCCTGCTGCGTAGGGTACGACTTTCCGGTTTGCTTCTTGAAGATCGAGGTGGTGATCGGCGCTCAACAACTCGTTATCGCCGCCGACGCGACTTGCCGGATTACAGGATCGTCGCTTTCAGGGTCATCGGCGATTGAGCACGTCACCAATCAGGAAACAGAGGGCAAAGCGTGAAGCCATGGCGAAACTGAAAATATCAAGGACTCGTTATTCTCTATACTGGTGAAAGATATTTATAGAGATAATGGGGTGTTTTAGAAGTGAAAAAAGGTGACGCAGCCAATGACGTGTAGATACGTGGGAGAATGTTATTGGTTTAGAAAACGCTAGATGGTTGCTTGCGCCAGTAATGGTTAGTTGGCTCATATAAAATATTCGAATCAACAATTACTATATTCAGCGAAAATAAATGACAATGTTTTAATATGCTTATATTTTTCTAAATAATAGATCAAAAAAGGGCACAAAATCTAAAGACAATAAATAGTATGAAACCGAGTTTACGTTTTGAATTATTTTTCTTTAAAATGAGTTTGTTTATTAGTATTAAAATGATAAAATAATTTTTAAGAATGTGTATGATAGATCCACATCTACTTTATTTATATATATTTTTTTAAAATTATTTAATTATTTTAAATATTAATAAAAAAATTATTAACTAAAAATAATGTGAATAAAAAGTTGAAATAGAGATAGTATAATTTATTTGTATTTACATTTATTGTGAACTCGAATTCCATTTGAAAAGTAATGGATAAGACCAATGAAGTCCACAACTTGTGAGGGAAGCAAACCAGTATTAATGTCTTGTGTCAATGTATTTATTGATTTTATATTTGGTGGAAGTCATGTCGTTTTAAATAAATAAAAAAATTATATATTTAATATAAATAAATTACAATTTTAATAAAATAAATTATATAATTTTAAAATGTATTATAATTGGCATTCTGGTGAATCATCCTGATATTTATCGCTTTATATTTTAACAATGATAATATGTCTCAAATATACCAAAAAGTAGGTACCAATAATCATAGGGATTGATTCAATATTTTATCTCCTTTTAAAATTAATATTTTAAGTGGGAAATTAAACTGTCACGGTCGATCGCTTGACTTCGTAAGATTAGAGAATTCACCCGCATTACTAGCTCAGCTAAATCTTGTTATTAAATTTTATTTTAGTCTTGATAATATTTTTAATATCTATTAACATACAAATAATAATATTATGGTAGAGATCCTGATTATGTTTTATCATCAAATATACCGTTATCGATTATGCAGAAAGTGTATAAAATCTCATTCTATGACTTTGTAAAGATCACCCCGCAAAACTAACTCAAGATAAATCTTAGTGATTTCAGTTAATTTTTAAATAATGTTCTGAATATTTATTTGCATACAAACGAATGTGATCCTGATAATGTATCTTTTCTTTTTAGGTATAAAATCTCATTATAAACATTGAATCAACACGAATTCCTCAATTTACTATTGGTTCTCTTTGAAAGTATTCGATCTTATTTAGTTCTCCATTAGTTATTTATAAATAAATTATTTATTAGAAATAAATATATCTATAAGCATATAAAGCAGTAACTCAATTTTTTTAGTCATCAAAATCGTTATTGAATATAAATATATATTAAATGAAGAATATCTTCCAAATGTGATCTAATAATGTGCTCCATTTTTTACTTTATTCCACATTTATCTGTTTTTATTAGCATTAGTGACAAACCTTAGATTCAACAGTATAGGATAAAATTAAATAATTCCTTTTACTTCTTCATTTATTTGCAGCCTACAGGCGGGCCTCAATTACTAAGGCCCATTAACTGGCCCAATTTGAATAAGTCCCAGTAACGGTAGGCCCACAGTTCTATCGTCTCTTGTTTGGCCCAATTTGAATGGGTGCAAAATTCCGAACCAATGATGCCTGAGATGTAAATACAATTTCGTTTTTGAATAAGTGGTGTTGCTCATAAATTTTGGATATTTTATTATGTTTCAGATCAGAGTATTGGATTCAGATACAATTATAATTAGTTACTTTTTTATAGTAGGGTCCGTTTGCTTGGGCTTATACACCCACCCGATTAATGGGCTTATAAGATGTATTAAGTTGTTTGGTTTATAAGGCAGCCTATGAAAATAGTAAGCCGCGTTCTGATTTGCGGGCTCAAGATGTAGAATCCTTTGGAGGTCGTCCGATAGCCAATAAAAGCGATTAAGGTTGCCCAGTTAATTGAAATGACATAAATGCCTAGGATATATAAGCTTCCACCCCCAAAATAAAAACCCTAATTCATTCTTTTACCGCCGCTCGGCCTTTGGGGTCCTTCGTTCTTGGCGAAAAGTCGGTGAGAAACATTGTACAACAAATCTGCGAATCGGTTCACGTTTACAAAAGTGGTAGCGACAATTTTCGACTCAATATCCACAGTCAATTCGCTAAATTAATGATTCATAGGTTTCACATTCGGATTTGACATATAAACTCTACTTTTAGCGAAGCCCTGAATTCGGATTTACGGATTTGTGCAATGATTTAGTGCTTTTCTTCCCTTTTCTTGCAGTTTCTTGGAAAAAGTTGGATTTGGTACTTGATAGTTTGATTGTTAATTTTTTAAGAGCTCGGTGAAAATAAAATTCTTGATTGAATTCGAACCTTGGTTTAGCTAGCGATGAGGAGATTTGTTTTCGTTTGGGGAAGAACTCCTAAACCACGATTAATGAGTATATATCACCAGCGCCGACAAGAAAGAGGACAATTTTGGCGTTCAATATTTTGGAAATGCGAAGATTTCGTTCGAGAGATCGATATTTTGGGAATTTTGGAGGGTCTTATTTTGGGTGAGGACAATTTGGTAATTTTATGTTATACTCACGAAACAATATGATCAAACCAAAGCAAAATTTACGGAAATAATAAGTGTTTATATGACTCAAATTGTGAAGCAAACACCCATAGTAGATGGAAATATAGTCGGATCCATTTTTGAAAGCGACCAAATAAAGGAGTATCTAAAGCAGGCCCTAAAGTGTTAGATGAAATAAAAATTGCAAAAAAAAAAAAAAAAACTACCGGCGATAAGATTATAATAAGCGTTTAAAGATGCTTTTACACATCTTTAGCGAAAAAAATGTTATCATATAATTAAAAAAAATATAAACCTAGTTTAATTCCGAATATTAAACAATAGATGTAGAATCATCTATGGAATGCCAAACTGTTGAAAAAACCACAAGGAATCGGCTTAACGTTTATCTGATTCACAGTGCGGTACATGGTCCAGCGTAATTTCTGTTCTTGATACTCAACATTGCATGTCGAAGCTTCGCCTCTCGTAGATACTTAGAATTTGTGGCTCGGTCATCTTTGAAAAACATAAGATAATTTAACTTTTAAGTTATAAATTCTTCAAACTATTATTTTAAGGTATTTTTGTTATTACTTTAAGGTACAATTGTACTTGTAAATCGTAGTATATTTCACATTTGACAATATAATGTCTGAATTCAACTCGTATTGCAAGTACAAAATAATTTTGTAGTTTAGAGTAATTGAATCTCTCAACTTTGCTACCTTAGGTAATGAACCCAAAAACATAATTAAAGTAAAAATTGCATTATTAAGCTAAAATAGTAATGTTATTCTAATTATGCTAATTAAACTACTCACTTAGTTGCCAGGCCTTCAATATTTCTCCATCTCCAATGGTTATATATACAGGGCAGATTGGTCTTTCACGGTGTGTGCAAACTCGATTTATAACATTGTAAGCAATGTTAGACACGATTTCCTAAAAAGGGAGGAAAAAGGAGCAATATATCAAATTGATAAAAATGTAATGGGTGATTTGATTTAGAGGGTGTTTTAGAACTCTAAAAGTGTACTTTAGGAGCAGCTATATTTAAAATTTGAGTGAAGCGGGGTTGTTTTTAAAAACATAAGTGATTATAGTCAGCTTGAATTGTGTCTTAAAAACAATTTGGGTGTTCATTTCTCTTTAGTAGTTTAAATAAATTCTCGTAAACTATAAGTTATAAACTTCAAAGAGGATGTTTTTTAGTAGCTAATTAGTCTTTTTTTAAACTTTTAACTTTTGCAAACTATATCAGCTTTTTTTTTAAATTTTCTCCAAAACACTATCAATTTATGCTATTAATCACTTTTACCGCAATCACTAATTTTAGTCCTTCTTTAAAACCATAAGTTTTTTACAAACACAATTTTTTTAAAAAAAAATGCTTATAGAACACTTCTTGTGTTTTGTAAATAAGTACTACAGATCGCTCGTAGGCGTGAACATGACCGGCTAAAACAGGGTCGACTTTGTTACTTGACAAACCATGCCTCCAAACATGACTCATGCTTTTCTCCTTCCATAAGAAAGTGATATTTTAACTATTGTACCATGGGGAATGCAGCATCACTATACAACCATGGTGTTTCTGATCTCTTCACTTTTTGGAAGCTCTTTTTTTTCTAGCCATGTATATTGAAGGTGTATTTCCCTTAAAATCAAGCAGGAAAACAAAACCAATTAGATAATGTCACATATTCAAGTTCGTTGTACTTAAGTGCCAAATAAATTCATGTTAAATCATAAATGTATTTTATTCGGTTTACTCGTTATAAAAGCAATTCTTGTACATTGAACAATATTAATTATTTCTTCTTGTTGTATTAAGCTGTTTTTTATTTAAAATTATTAGAAATTATGTTTTTAGGACTAACTTTTGGGGATAGTGTTTTAAGAATGATAATTTTTCTGGGATTAGAAATGTTGGACAATATATTTTTAAATTTTGTAAATATAT
This sequence comes from Stenogyne calaminthoides, assembly GCA_037126765.1. NCBI lineage: Eukaryota > Viridiplantae > Streptophyta > Magnoliopsida > Lamiales > Lamiaceae > Stenogyne > Stenogyne calaminthoides. The sequence continues at coordinate 28,677 of JBBCBC010000200.1, forward strand.
ATAGGACAATATGTTTAAAAATCTTGTAAATGTAGGGCAATAGAGCACGAATTACCTAGCTAGACCTCCGTGACACAACCCGATTTGGGCGTATTTGGAAGCGATTGTCCTACAATATTTATAGATTTTAAAACATATTCTTTATATTTCGTATTTTAAAAATATATTGTCACTCGTATTAAATATCGTAAAATTATTTGTCGCCCAAAATGAAGTGTAATGCAAGCGGGTGCACATTGAATATTAGTTGTTATTTATAGTTAGTGATAATAATTATATTCTTTGAACAAATATATTAATCGTGTAATACAAGATTTGGTACACACAAGTATTTCCACGTTATAAAATTAGAAGGGAAGAGTTGTTACCGTAAGCCGAATATGAAGACAAAACAATGATATGGCAAGCTCTCTTGATGATAGAGTACCATAAGGAGATGTGCTATCTGATGCTTTATAGGCACATGGTAACGATGCATATAAGGCTTGAAAAGGCTTCGTTTCCCCTGCGTGCATCAAAAACAATTCATAAGTAAAACAAAAAGATTACAGGGCTGTTTTTGAAACACTACTTTTGTAGGAACACTTTTTTTTTTTTTTTTTGGATCACACACTAACTTTAAAAAAAGTCTTCCAACTGTTTTAAATATTGTTTCAAAACAACACTACATCTCAGAATGGCGAAGTTTTGAAACTCACAATTTCAGAACAAAATCGAGTTCATGATTTCAGCTGTCCAAATCAAAGGTTGATAAGCCACTTCGTTCCACAAATCTTGCCCATGTATCCCATCTTGTATTATCGCCAGTTAAAGGGTAATTGTCCAGCATAAGAAAGGTCACCAACAAACAGAACAGTTTGTCCCTTTGTTGGATTTTTGCTCGTAATGTGTTAGTGTTCTGTTCGAATCATAAGTCTCTTAAGGTCCCTACAAAATACAACACAAAAAAATATGCAAAAAAAAAAAAAATTCACTAATTTAATTCAAGCTTTCATAAATATGGACTTTTCAACTAAAATGATCTTTGATTGAATATTATAAGACAAAAATTTCAGCAATTTTGACTCATTGAAAAAAAAAAATATACATTTTCATGGTATGAGTTGATATTTCTCATAAACTTAACTAATATTTTTTTTAACATATTTTTCAATAACTTGCGGTAAAAAAGTTACCTTATGTTTAAAAAAAAATATTGTCAAAGTGTTACTCTAATTACAGAACCATTTTTTTCATGTGGACAAAATCCTATAAAACTGATTTTTGAGAAACATAGATGGATGGAAGTAATTTAGTATTTACATGTGATAGAAAAGTAGCAAAAAGTACCTATAAGACCAAAATTGTAGGGAACATCAGGGCCAATTTTGGCGAGGGGTGTAGTGAACCAGAATGTTCTTGATGTGCTACCTTTGCCAATCTTGTAGTAGTATTTCGTATCATGCTGTGAGTTAATAATGTCAAAATCAACAACAATTTTAGTTGGGGCATATAATGTGTACATAAAACAGGGATAATTTATTATTTTTAAATTCAATTGAAGTACAAAATTTAACCTTCAAGTGGTTAATGGTGCAATGATGGATATAGCCAAGTGTAATTAATAGAACTTGTATTTGGTCAACTTGCCCTTTGCCTTATGTATGTGACGACTGTTTCAGCCCAGTAATGAACTATTCTTGAACCTGGCTCCTCTGCGGTGACCCATGATACAATCACTGCTTTTTCCTACATGATCTCCTTGATTTTATATGCCTGAATTTAAATAAAAAAGTCAACTTCAGAAAACCAGCACTGTATTGAATAACTAAAATAGGATTAATTTTAAAAAACAATAATTTAAGCTCAGTTCAATAAATCACCAAAAACCCTTTCAAAAAAAAATAAAAAAAATCACAAAACTGAATTCAATTTTTAAAATAGTGTACCTCACTATCGTAGGTCCCAACATTGCTGAATTTGAATTTATAAGCCGATTTAAACTTTAATCGTTACACATAATTATTTAATTAGAACAATCTAACTCAATTAATATATCACCAATAAACACATATTAACATTCATCAATATTTCAAAAACTGGTTTTAAAAGTCAATTAAAAACCAAAATAATCAAAACCTTGACGGAATTTCTGAGTGTTTTTCAATTAAAAAAGAAAATAAACAAATTGCATTTTTTTTTCTGGGAAAATATCTAAGTATTTAGAAAGGGAAGAACCTGTTGAGGCGCATTATAGCCCGGAGGCGGCAGGAAGACATCGCTATCGAGGGGCATATCAGTACTCTTGTCAACTTTCCTCACAAAACTACTGGTGATTCCTCCCCCACTGCATAAGAACTGCAGCATTCATCACCGTAACCACTAAAACAGCCAGCACAAATGCACCCATATTTTTATCCTGCGCACCAAAAATATTCCTACAAGAAGCAACTTATAGAGTTGATTTGAAGGATCATAATACAAATTATCGAATATTAGGAATAAATATACCTAGTTTGAGACGGAATATTTAAGATTTGCGGTATATCTATAATTTTATGAGTCAACTATGTATGTATCTCGAGTTTATGGGTATTTTTTAATCTAATGCAATCACACAAATATCGTATTCGATATGTATTAATTAGTTCAGTTAATCTTAAAACTTTTGATTTTATTTTTATTTTTTGAAACTAAAACTGCATGCATTAATGACGGTTTTGCCATATCGGCAATAACATAAGTTGCAACGGTACAGGAACCGCATATGATAAAGTAAAAAGTTTTGGAAGTCTTTCTTGTGTGAGAGCAAGTCTCGCGGTGGGCGCGGTGTAAATTAGGCGTGGCAGTGAATACTTTGAAAGGTGAATAAATTTATTTAAATAGTCTTAAAATGCATCGTAAGCTTAAATGCATCGGTTTTTTCTTAAAGTTTTGATTTGACTATATTTTTAAAATAATGTTTACCTAATCCATACTATATTTATGGGTATATATATATATATATTACACGGAAAAGGATATCGGAAATAAATTTTAACACTTATCTAGAATCATATCATTACATTTTTTATTTTTATTTAATTTCTTAATCACTAAAATTTTTTATACTATGAAAATAACATATTTGATTTTGTATATATTAATTTAATTTCCATAATATATTTAAAGATATAATTTGTTATTATCTATATATATAAACAACTATATTAAAAAAAATTTTCGACACATGTATATAAATAATTATTTAATTTTAAAGATATTACTTGTTTCCAATCAAAATTTCACATGTAATTTTAAAGATATTACTTGTTTCCAATCAAAATTTCCATGTAATTTTAAAAATAACTTATATAAGCGATGCAAGTGCGTGAGGCGTGTATATCAATACAAATCACACCTACCCTCTCAAAATGTTAAAGCGTCGATGTCCAACTTATCTGCAGTCTGCGCGTGAGATGGCGCCAAATGCAGTGTCGCCGATTTTTAATTAGCTAGAGTTAATATATTAAAAATATATAATTATATATTAAAGAGTAAAATATCTACTCTATTTTACACCAAAATTTGAATACACTTGTCAACTATCATCAATATAAAAAAATTTATTATTTACTTAAAAAAATTAACATTGTTATTTAGAAAATTATCATTATCATTGAATCTATACTAAGTACACATAAATTATCATTGTTATGTATAATACATATACTAAAATTATCATTGTCCTTTATGTTATATTAAATATCCTTTTCATACACCACATAAATTATCATTATTATGAAGTAAAAGTATTCTTATTCACATCGCGTTCGCGGCTTCATCTTCTTCATTGCTTATCTTCTTTTGCATGATGTGAGGATGTGGCGACATGATCTTGTTGTACGGAAGCGATGGCGTGTCTCGTCGGAATGAGATCTGTTGTGCGGAACCTTGAATAGTGATGGAATGAATTGGTAATTTTAGGTTGACCCGTCCCTCATGTGGGTCATATTAAATTAGAGTTCGTAGTGTGAACTTGGTTATAATTTTTATTTTATTGTCTTGTGATGTACGCATGAATCGAGGATACATGAACTTTATCAGTTATGTGCAAAATCTACATTATCTTAAAAACTCTCGGGAGCCTGTTTGTTTCTTTTTTGTTTGAGGGACTTGAAATCTGCATGGGGATTTGGAAGGATTTAGTATAAATTAAAAATATATTTGTATTTTGTATATGATTGGGAATTAATAGATTTTATAGGATTTGATAAAGTAGAATTTTGAAAATGTAGTTGATAGAAAGAATATTATATTGTAAAAATAATGCGAAATGATTGAATGATTGTTTAATTATTGATGTGTTTTGTATATTATATTTATATAATAATAATAAAGTAAAAATGAGGAGATGGAGTATTGAGTTGGATATATAATAATAATTGGAAAGTGTGTGATAGATGATTGATAATGTATTGAAAATTGTGTTTAAAAATAAAATAGGTGTATTATAAGTATTATAGAGTAGAACTTTAGAGGATTTAAAACTTATCTGAAATCACGATAATGAATGGGATTTGGATTTAAATTCTGGCAAACTTTCCAATAAAAGCAAACAATATCCTTCGCTGGCAAAAATGAAGTATTTTTAAAAGTGAAATTTCTTACGTAATAATAATAAATTTTTGCATGCGGTGATAGATCATCATCGTCTTAAAAAAATCGAGTTCGCGATAAATTGGTTCGCATAAATTTTGTCCAAAATTTATTATTTAAACTGTTTCGTTCGTTTGTAACTGAATAATGTTAAAAAAGAAAATCTATTTTATTAGATAGAGATAGAAGATAGATCTTTGTTAATGTAATATTTGTCAAATGAAAGAAAAAGGTTGAATGTAAGGGACTTTAAAAAATAAAAAAGAAGTATGCACAATTCTTGTGATTTGGAATATTGTTATTGTAGGTAGGATCCCGATGTTTCTGATTTAAAATATTATTGTGATATATCGAAAGAAAAGTGTCAAATTATTGTGACGTATCAAAAGAAAAGTGTGAACAAATTAATGGAATTTGGGAAGTAGTCTTATAGAATTAAATATTTATAAATATTAATTTATAAGTATAGTTGATAAGTATTGTAAGTATTAATTTATAAGTAACATATAAATTTCATATATCAAAAATTATGGGAGAAAATTAAAGGATTGAATTTAAAAAATACAATTTGCAATTTATTTAACGCATAAGTCCAAAGAAATTATAATAAAGAATACAAAGTCATATATTAATGTGCAATAATTAAAAATAGATCTTTTATTCGAATGGGCCATGACTTCTCTACAAACAATCTCTTTGACTATTTTAAATTGAAAAGTGATTTTTTTTTTAATTGAAAATTTTGAAACCACAAATTAGATCCTTTAATTTTCAGGACTATCAATAATAATGTTGCATAGATTTTTTTTTTATCGAGCGAAAGTTAGAGGTTAGTTGTTAATAGTTAGTATCTGTAGTAAAATCTTTCATGGCGTCGTCAATCGCGCTATAAGCTCGTAGCCTCAAATTTGTTAGGAGAATGGGGCAGGTTTACCGCTCTGAATAGGGGCCCGTGATCGGATAAATTTAAACAAGGGTTCAATAATGCGGCATAGATTGTCATTTTCGTGAAAATTGAAATACTAAAAAAAACAATTTAAGATAAAAAAATTAATGAATTTGAGTTAATATTGAACTCTATTTAAAATCAAATATGATATTATTATTATGCGTAAAAAATATCGTTTCTTTATATTTATATATTATCACAATTTAAAAAAATAGAATATTTTTTTTTTTTGTGACAATTTTATACATAAACATATAAAATCTATTTCACAACAATTGATAATAATACATATTGAATTGAAATACAATATTAGTAACTTAACTGAATGAATGTTATCTTATATAAAAACTGGACTATATATTTTTTTAGAGTGTTATGCATTATACTGATTTCGAGTCGTCGTCATTTATCTTTGCGTTTCAAAATTGTCTTTTGTTATATTGAAAAGTCTGATTTATTTTACATAAATCTGTATTTTTAAGATATTTTAAGAAATTGAGGAAGAAAAATAAACCTATATATTAAGACAAAAAAAATTGTATAAAGGTAGTAGTATAAATAAAAAACATGTCTCATTTACTATATTATATAATCATGTGTTTATAAAGTTCTAACTAGTTAAATATTATTTTTAAATAAGTATAATTTAAATGTAAAAATGAAGCTTCATATCATATATAAAATCATTCCATATAAAAAAATTCATATAAACGGTGAGACTACATTGAAAAACCTGAAAATTTGACATTTAAGCAAATTAATGCAATGTAAACTCCCACAAAAGTCGTGACTAATTTTTCATTTTTTTTGCCCTTTTCCCATCTCATCTTAGTAAAATACCAAATGGAATTGGGAAGCGCTTAGCACTTCTATTGGACTAGATTGGACAAGGCCCACAGCCATGCCCATTATTCAAAAGCAATAATTACTCAATTATCGGACCAAACACATCCCAAGCTCACTACATATCAGATTGTGACTTTATTTTCATCTCTTGGTTTTAGTACCTGATTTGGAGAATGTCCTAAAATACTTTATTTTTAAAGTTAGTAAAAAATGTGGTGTTTACAAATTTTAATAAAGGAGCAAAAACTTTAATTGATTAAGTTATCTTCTCACGAATTTTAATGAGAAATTATTTTTAAATTATAAGTAGAATTTACAAGCACACTCCTTAACTTTAAAAAAAATAAAGTGATTCTAGATTTTTTATATTGAATTTTTCAAACACAGCTTTAGTCAACTTTAATGCACTTTTCTACACAAATTGGCTCAATTGTGACAAAATTACGCACGTCGAATAATAATTGTATTCAAGTTTCTTGTATTTTTCCCTACCTTTCAATGAGGAAGAATATTTATGCCACGCTGAATCCAACAGAAGATAAAAAGATAGAGATATTCAGTTTGTGAACTTGCGTAATAACCTTTTTGAATAGATAAATTCTCTACCTATGTCTAAACGTCATCTTGAATTTTTATTATCGGGGTTTCTGCTCATACATAAATACGCGATTCTTAAAATTATTTTAGAATTTTAAATGCTAATAAAAATTCTTTCGTTAAAATAAAACCCAAGAAGCGGTTTGTGTAAAAATTAACTTTGAAAATATTAAATTATGGGTTACAGTAAATACGTTTTTAAACTTTTTAGAAAAAATAGAAAACATCAAATGCATGAGGATTTAATCTTCATTTCTCGGTCTCGAAAAAAAAAAAAATCTTCATTTCTCCCTAAGCTCTAACTTAATCTAAATAAATAAATCAAATAAAAAGTGTAGTGGGACCGGGCAGTCGAACTGAAAGCAATTTTTGCCAAAATAATTTAAGTTCAGAAACTTTTCTTTAAAAATTTAAAAAAAAGTGATCTTGCGTTTAGAAAAGGTGAAATCTTAAATAAAAGTTAGATACGCTAACAGTTTGTGAAACGCAATCATAATTAGTCATTCTCATTAGTCCACAGGAAACATCGTCATAAATTATAAATTCGCAAATGGCGTTTTGAGAGGAGCCAGGATCAACACATATTTATTGCTCTGCAACATCAATCTCGACGATAATTTAGCCGTAGATTAAAAAAAAACAGTTGGACCCTTAATTCAACCTATCGTATATCCCCATATATTAATATTAATATTACCCTTAATTTTAGCATAGCATTCATCTCAAATTCAAATTCTCAATTCGCATATTTATTCCTCTCTTTTTTTCTTTTCTTTTTTTTTTAATATTTCTAACAAGATGAGTCCTTCAAGAGCAACATTTTCTAGTGGCTGTTCTGGCCGCTACGGTTATCAATGCTGCAGTTTTTGTGCAATGGAGCAGGAATCACCAGCACTTTTTGTGAGGGAAAGCTGAGAAGAGTGGCGATATACCACTTTGATAGTGATGTATTCGAGGTGCCTCCAGGGTATGTCACTCCTAACAGGTGTGACATTTTATTTTAAAATCTGTATTGAAAAATTTAGTGGTGTTAATTTGATTTGTTTATATTTGAATTCAGGTGCATATAACTCAGGAGATCATGTAGGAAAAGCAGTGATTGTATCGTGGAATTCTAACAGAAAGCCGGGTTCAAACACAGTTCGTTTTTGGGCTGAAAAAGTAGGCACAAAAAGAAGTCAAAGGGTAGCTTCGAAAAAGTACACATACTACGATTCTGCTTCTGGTTATATTCATCATTCGCCATTAGGAAATTGAAGGTATAATTTTGAAAAAAGCATATGTTTCTTAAATAATTATATATTTGTACGAAAAAATTGGTGATTTATATGTTCATATTTGCATTTTATAATGATTTTGACATGAATTAATACTTTTTTTTTATGCAGCATGATGCAAATACTATTACAAAGTTGGAACTGGAAAGCATCTAGAACCTTCTGGTTCACCTACATACACCCCTGAAGTTGGGCCTGATGTTTCCATATACTTTTTGGCCTCATGGAGGTATTTATTTTTTCCCCCAAAATAGAATTTATTTGTGACAATGTTTAATTATAGGTGATCTGGTTAGAATTCAATAATTCTGAAAAAATTATTAGAATTTCAATCATGTATCAAAGTTTTTGCAAATGTTTAGTGGTGATATATTGGTGTGCACTAGTTGCGCAGTGCAATTGATACACAACTAATACTGTTTAATAAAACAATTAATACATGGGCAAGGTTCGTTGAAGCGTCGCTTATCAACCTTGGATTTGGACCGGCGGAAACCATGAAATTGATTTTGCTCGAAATTGTAAGAATCTCAATAATAGTTCAAGACTCCTGTTTGAATTTTTTTTTTTTTTCATTCCGACTAATTGATGAATTACGATCACTTGTTGGTACTCGTAAATTGAAACAGAACCGTTGAAGCCTTTTTACTCATCGTTATCACGCCCCGTACAAAGCATCGAATACTTGGCTCCTTTTGGTACTCTAAAAAGAAGCTTCTGCTTATATCATAGTTTTGTCTTCATATTCCGCATACGGTGAGAATGCATCTTATTCTGCAAAACATACATATTTGTCTTTTAAAGTATAATGTTATGCATATGTTAAAAACATTCTAAATTGCTTTCTTTTAAAGGTAAATACACTCCTCAAAATCAGTGGATCGAAGAGGTTTCCGAAAATGAATAGGTCGGAAACGCCGTGGCTGATAGTTCTGATGCATTCTCCATGGTACAACAGCTACAAATATCACTATATGGAAGGGAAAGCATAGAGAGTCATGTATGAACCATTGTTCGTCAGTATAAAAGTTGACGTCGTTTTTGCTGGCCATGTTCACGCCTACGAGAATCAGTACGTTCTTTTATTAGAATCGAGCTAAGCACCCTAACTTATTCTTCTTTTTTTCTAACAAATTGTCTGAGATTTTTACCAAATTGCAGGAACGTGTGTCTAACGTTGCTTACACCGCAGTGAACGGACTTTGCTCTCCGACGATTGACAAAAGTGCCCCCGTGTATATAACCATTGGCGATGGAAATATTGAAGGCTTAGCCAACTCCGTAAGCCTCCTTAAATTTTGTTCCGTCTTTATACAGTGGTGTAATATCTTCTGTTATTTATAACATAGTTATCGGGCTTTCTTCTCTTTTTCTATCTCGTCTTACATTAATTGCGTTTTTTCAGCATGGCGGAGCCACAGCCTAAGTACTTTCCGGCTTTCCGCGAGGCTAACCCGGACATGCAACGTTAAAATATCAAGAACAGAACACCACGCTTTACAGCTGGCACGGTAATCACGATGGATACGCTGTTGAAGCTGATTCTTATTGTTTTTCAACAGATTTTGGCATCAGATTGATGATTCTACAACTTCTGCTTAATAATGACAAGTGACCTTTTGATTTATACTTTAGCTTCTCTTATGCATCATTGAATCGAAGATTCTGCAACTCAATTTTTATTCAATTTACATTAAAGTTGAAGTAACGACATCGTTTAATGTTTTTGTGCAATCCCGATATAAGAGATAATCTGCTATCAAATATCGAGATCACCAAATTATTATTTATCGTTTGAAAATGATTAATATTTTTTGTTCCGTTCATAAATATGGCTAATAAGGATGATCTCTCATTTCAGATTTGGGATTCACGTTGTGACCTCTTTATTGTTCTGTTTGAGAACATAGAAAAGTATACAGGAGTTGTCATCGGCTTTGAAATATGTTCTTTGTTAGAATTGGTTGGCAATTTAATGTGTGATATTGTGTTTTCAAATTTTCTTTCAAAAGAGATATTGTGTTTCAAATTAAACTTGACGTAGGTTATGTAGTATTAATATTTAATCTGGGCTTCGATGTCATTTTAAATATAATAACATATATTAAAGATTTTTTTTATAAAATATGTTAGGATTCATTTTAATTTTCTTATTCTTATAAAATTTATTGAAATGTTATCTAACAATCCCAATTTGCGCATTATTATACTGTTATTTTTTCTTAGATTTTGACGAAAATAACCTTGATTAATAATTATATTAACCAAATCATGACATCATTCTTATTTGTTGGGCTGATGAATTAGTTCTATTTTCATCATCTAATTAATTATGATTTATGAATATATTTTATTTTATTTTGATTAAATCGTTGTTTCTTGTGAGTTACTATTCCTCATTATAGATTACATAACTTTTCCAAATTAAATGATTGTCATCTTGGTCATATATGAAATATAGGAAAAGATTTTTTAGACCGTAATTTAAGTGTAATTGTGTTTTTAAGATAACAAATATTGTAACAATTTTGTAAGGATTGCTTTTTCTATTAAATATACTTCCTATATTTCATAAAAATTATGCTCAATTTTTGGGCATAAATTAAAAAAAAATAAAGATAATTTTGTGGGTAAAAATCTGATAATTTGAATAATTAAGTGATGATTAAGATGAAGATAAAAGTGTTTGTGTCATAAATGATAAAAAGGAATTAACACGCTTTTGATGAATGGAAAAATAAACGTAAGCTGTTTTTTGGTGGACGGAGGAATATTAGTTCAAATGAAAATAGGCTAAAAATTCCTGCGACCTTCGTTAGTCGAAGCGGATCAAGCGGGTACTGCGAACGTTCAATCAAAGACAAAATGAAACTATTTCGGTTTATTATTCTTATAAATGTAAATATGTATTATTATAGAATGATTATGTGTTCTTTATCTCATGTGATGAGAAAGGGACATTTATACTAATTCAATAGTGTAAATTGTGGGCTTTGAAACTCTTAAAAGCAGTTAATCGCGTCGAGAAGGAGACGATTAAAAGCAAAATGAAGCGGATGAAAATAAAAATATTGTTTTGTTCATACGAATCGATCACACATTTCCCATTATAATGCTTAGCATTTTTGCGTGTGTATAATACACAAATTTCAATATCTTTGAGATAAATATATGCTGTTTGAAAAAATGAAAGCGGGTGTTATTTTCTTTCTGATAGCAATATGTTTCAACACGGAACTCCATGCAGATTATTATTTTTGCCTTTCGTGAATTTATGAAAACTATGTTGACTTAGATTCGATCTTAAAGGATCGCGTATTTCGCCCCAAAAGTGTTTTATCTTGAACCTCGCTATTGATTCGTGATTTCAATTTCACGGATCATTTTTACAAGTAATAAATTTGAATAAATTTGAATTGTTATTTTTTTGAATTTTATTAAAAAATTTTTTGGCTAGATTAAATCGCGCATGATCGCGTATTTTTATACTCTATATTTATGCGTTGGAATATTTCATTTAAAATTTTATATCTATAAATGAAAAGAACACTATAATCTTCAGAATTCACATAATACCTTTGTAAAGTCAATTAATATTTTTAATTTGGAGGTATATATGTGAAGGTGTCATATTACATGTAAAATCATTTTCACAAATTTATTTTGTAAAAAAACTCTGATTTAGTTTCACCCTAGGCTAAAAATGATCTCAAGAATTTTATGAAATTATATGAATGCGTGTAGACTATACAGGTTCTGCACCAAGCCCAACGCAAACTTTTTATCCATCATTGTTCAAATCGAAGGTCGATCGAGATACACTGCAATTCATCTTCGAAGATCAAAACTCAGCAAACGTAAAGAACCGTTAAGCTCTTCAATCTGCATTCAATTCCCGAACAAGCAGCTGACAATTTACAATATCATCAAAAAATACAAGCTGTAGTTGATGAACAACTGAAACTTGGTTCAAATTCAATGGCCGATCCTACGGCCAACGGTATCTCGACGGAAGATTTGGGTACGAAATCGGAGAACAATGAAAAAGAAAAAAAGATTTGACTTAAGATCCGGAATTTTTCAGTTGCTTGCCTTCAGCCTTCGCCTCCGATTCCGATCGATCCAATTACAAAGGAATTCACGCGCCTCCTCCTCTACCGCAAAGGCGCAGGCCGGTTTCTCCCGCCACCAAAGGTGTTATTGACGCCTCGTGTATTACAATTATCATATGCAAACTGTGAATTATGCATATATGATGGAATTAGGTGTTTCATTATATTTCTGGGAAGACATCGCCATTGAAGCAGCTTCTGTTAAGCTTTTTGTTGTTCATGTTTTGGATTGTTGATTCAATTATGGGATCTAATCGTATAGAAATATTCCTTGCATTTTAACCGTTAACTGGGCAAAACAGTACATAAACGCACCTTTCACAATACACGTTTACAACAATAATCCCAAACCAAGATATAGAATGCTGTTTCACCTGCATTTGCTCATAGTTTGGACTGCAAATTATTTAATACGATGTAACGTGCAGAAACACTGCCAGTTATTGTTGACAAAATGCAGCGGGTGATGAAATCATAGAACTTATTCATCTTGCAAATTGCTTAATTAAAGCGTTCAATTTGGTTATAGTATCTATCAGTATTTGTGAAATGAATCAGGTATTTGAATGCTGTTCTGCAGAGGATTGTTATATCTCGTTTGTTAAATGGTTAAGCCCGAATGCTATAAGCTAGTACCATTTTACCAACTTGAAAAATCTCATTATTTGTCTCTATCAATTGATTAATACTTAGGGATGACTTTTCTTCTGCATTTTATCCTCGGGTAACATTTCCTTGATTATATTTTTGTATTTCTTGAATAAGTTTCTGCACGTAGCTCATATAATTTTACAGAGTTCTCACTTCCATGATTTTGTCACTGATTAAATGGTCCTCGTGCTCTGGACTGGAGATGTAATGAAAAGGCTATGTGGCATTCCGTAATTATATTAATAAATGAAAATTGGGACAGTGTGCAGACACCGACTTCCTTGAGCACTCCAGAAACAGGTTGCTAATTCTGCTTCTGATATCGATGACAAGCGACAAACTATTTTGTTATAATTCATCTTGTGCTTCTCTGTGATGTGAGGTTATTATTTAAGTTTTTCTTCCATCGATTCTCACATCAGGTTAATTTACTGGTTGATGCATCAGTGGAACGATGGGTACCATCTTCAAATCCCCTTTTCTTCATACTCTGGGGCGAACAACTGGAGTACTAGCAGGTGTATGTACCCTCTCTGTCAGTCTTTCCTTAAATTCTTTTTACAACAAAGTCCTGGGAATGACTGAAGAAGGTAACAGAATAGGTAATAGGTTATTGTATTCCCCGGTGTCATGCTGTCAATATGAAAGAAAAAAAAGTGAGTTGAGTTGCTGCATGACTGTGCCTTTGTAATTATAGTAAAATAAATAAACAAAAAAATAGTACTCATTAAGATGTTTGCGAAAGGATCTCATTCTTATATTTGGACTATAAGAGCTCTTATTTGTAAAAACCAATTACTTATCTACTACTTTATTTGGCAATGTATAGGTTCTCAGTGTTTCCTTTTCTTGTCTTGGTCTCATGGTATTTAGTATTCTTCTTGCGTGTTTTGAAAACTATAAAAGGCAGACTAGTAGTCAATGCCTTTCTCTGTGATCATGCATTATTAAGATTTTGTAAATGTGTTTTTATGCATGGTTGTATTATATGTGACTAAAAATTTGTCTATAGGTGTACTTAATTTAAGCTGTAGGGTAATATTTTTGGTGGTGATGGCTGGTTTCTGAGAGTGCCCCTTTTTTTGTAACCTGTCATATATGCATTGCATGAATTCTTCTTTTTTTGGTATACTTAAATTGGATATTTTTGATATTTGTGTAATTGATGGCCTTCATTTAAAAGGTTTAGAAGTAAATTATTTATAAAAAGGCTCAGGTGCTAGCTTGTAACAAATAAATTGGAACTTGAAATAAATGAAGTTGGTTTATCAGTAGCCACATTAAAATTGTAAATTCATTCAGATTGCAGATACCCATATCACTATATGCTCTTCTTGATGTATTTATAGGATGAAGTTGCAAGCACTAAGCCACAGAACAATTGTCAGTTCTAGTAAGCGAGATTAATTACCCGCGTAAAAGGGTGAACCCGGCATATTCCTTTGTGGGATGCACTTCATCTTTGACCAATACAAGGCCATGGGTAGTTTCTGACACTAAAATCAGATTCTATTGCGTCATCACCCTTTTCCAGAATTTATTTGTGTTTTTAGGAAGCTTATGGGAAAACCTTTTTTTTTTTTGATAGTTAAAATTGATAAGGTTTGGCCACCAAGTTCAGAATCTGCTTGCTTATGGAGCACATCAGATGGAAGCCTGACTGTGTGTACCGTGTCTCACTACCATCAGTTCTGAATCAGTTACTTGGGGCACACAAAAGATGTCACAGGTTGGATTAACTGGTACACTAACATTGTAATCTTTCTATACTACTAGTTTGTATTTTGTTGTTGCAGAGCACTTGTTTCATCTGCATTAGTGAGGGTTACATGTAGCTAATTTGATTTATTTCATTTTGATTATATACAGAGGTTTGTAGTTTGAGCTAGTCAAATAATTTTCCACCAGTGGGATATAACACCTTTCCTTTTCAGATTTTGACTTCTCAGCCAACAATCAGTACATTGCATCTGCCTCAAGTGATAAAGACAGTACAGTATGGGATATCTCTAAAGGGGTTTGCATGAGGTGATTTATGGAGTCTCTTCGCCCAACTCTGCATTAAGCTTTTAATCCTGTGAGTCGTGAAAATTTCTAAAGTAATTCCATTTTTGTTTACAGTCAAAATAATATTTTTATTTTATTTCATTTGTGCAGGTGAACAACAATTTTTTTTCTTTCAGTGGGCAGCAAATAAAGAAATCATGGTAAATTATTCTGCCATTTTTTTCACCAAATACATCAAAAATTCATGCCTCTGAAACCTTAAAAATTTCATTAATGTTTCGCCGATCTTCAATTCTTCCTGCTTTCAGCAAGAATATGTCGGGTTGGTGCCTGAACTTGGGTGTGTTCCTCTTATATACAGATTGGACAACAGTAGGTGCAAAGTTAACTTTCTTGAAAACTGCCTAATATAGAATATAAATACATTATCTATCTGTTATTGCTGAATATATTGCTTACATCTTAAATAAATGGCCTTAGCACACCCATATCTTTTCCATGCACAAGTAGACAATTTTATGACTACTTATTTCTTCTCATTCCTTTGCTACTTGCATTACAGGTGTTCAACTTTAGCACCGGTAGAAACAATCAACCGTCAATTTTGACGGTGAGGTGACAGCTATGGACCATGACCACCGGTCAGCTTATTTTCTGTGGTGATGCTCAGGTATGCACATTTTGACGCCGAGGTTTATAAGCCGTAAGACCTAATTCTCTAAAACCGTTTTTCATCAACTGACTGCAGGGGCATGTGTACACAGTTACTATGAACTCCCGTGCAGGTGCCCTCTCTCGTGCCCCCGCCACAGTAAAGCCAAACACAAATCTCGATCAGTACTGTCCAATAGAACCTTTTCTTTGCTAGCACGGGGTCAGTGTTGCTTACTTTTCTCGAGATGGAAGTTTGTCTTTCTTCAGGTTACTTCAACAATTACTTGTATCTATAGAGTAGAGGATTGGCAGAGCGTGCCTGGGTCAGAAGGTAGAACTGGCTGGGCCAAGTTATCCTGGTAACCCTGGGTGCACAGTTGCATTGTGCAATTGAATGCACAACTGATATTCATTGAAAACAACTAATCTACTGACCAACTAATCTCTCTTTTTAATAAAACTAATACCATTTAGAAATGCTTGAGTTCTTGGCGGTGGTGGTGCGTGAAATATTTTTCCATTACCTTTTTCAACAACTTAAAATGGGTTTTCAGCCACAGGAAAAACAAATAAGCCGTTCCTTCGACCCACTAGAACTGCGTTTAGAGATGTTTCACATGAATTCAATAATCATTGAATACCAATAAATATGTGTTATGTGACATTTTACACTTTGTTTTACATACATAGGTAAATTGGAAAAGCAAAACTGGAATACAATAATTAATTCTCTTAGACTAGTGCAAAATAGCAATTATTCACTAGATATTTAAAATGGAATTACCAAATAGGCCATTTAGGACTGATTATGCCAGAGTTTTTCTCGGGCCAAATTTAAGCCTAGATGACCTTATCCTAGCCTTTACTTGATTCTAGTATGAATTATATATAAAATATATGGATATTTAATACAGTGATTTGATTGATTGCATTTTGGTGCTGCAGTGTTTCATTGGGTACAAGGTTATGTAACCGTTTATTGCACTGAAATTGATGCCCGCGTTTACATAGCAGTGATGCCTCTTTCTGCCCTTTGCTTTCCCTCCACCGAGAATACATAGGGTATGTCTCCTGATTATCAATTCGTCTAAAATTTGCAGAATCTGATGATCTCTTTTTGTTAATTTTTAGTTGCTGGAAGTGAGGATGCAAATGTATACTTCTACCGACTTGACTTCGACCTCGCCATACATGTGTAAACAAACTGCAGGTTCATCTCGAGAGCAAAAATTCAAATTTTTATGGTTTCTTTAACTATATATCTCTACAGTTTGAATAGCGATGATTTATATAAATTTGCAGGGACATAGCTTCCCCAGTGATAGGCATTGCTTGGAACCATGGAGAACTTTTTTGGCTTCTTCTGGATTTTTGGTGGTTCTGTTATTTGTATGGAAAAAGAAGATAAAAGTGAAAGGTATAGATTGTGGGAATATTGTAGTGTCTTTTCTTTCTTTTCTTTTTCCCACTGCAAGAAAAATTGAATACACAAAAGGAATGGAGAATTTTTTGTCACCTATACTAAAACTCAAGGAGTTAAAGACCCACTATAGGTTGTAATTTGTAGTACAATTTGTTTAAATATTTGTACCTTGAGCGAAAATAAAAAGTAATGCAAAAACTGCAGAAGATGTATTTTGCGTTCTAAAATTAGAAACGCTAGTCGAAGTGAAATCATTAAATATCATCAAATAAATTGTATATTTAGTATGCATTAGCCATTTTAGTCCTAGATAATTGTATATACGACTATGAGTTTTGCAGAGTTGGTATGTATGTCGAATAGTTAAACTGGTATTTATTTGTTTTTTGAAAGCTATGATTCAAAGTTAAAGTGTTTTTAAAATTTGGTATATTACATTCTATCTTTTAAATTGTTTTAAATTCAAGTACATAACTAATCTAGTAATAATCTAAACTGTATAATACCCTATTTCATTATCACAAGTTATTGACATTTAGATACATTTATTTTAATTTTTCCTCCCTAATTGAGGAAGATAGTAGTTTGAGTCCTCTCTCTGTCTGGGTCCAAATTATATCCTTGACTAAAAGTCTATATATAGTACGATTAACATCTTTTGTATTTTTCCGTAAAAAAAAATCTTTAATATTTTATTTTTTATTTTTTTAAGGCCAAAATGATCAAATATGTCCATATTATTTGTTTCAGGTATGTATATGCCTAATTCTTTTTAGGTACAAATATATAATAATTAATGCTGAAAATAGTATTTTGTTAGAACTTTCAAACATAATCTTCCATGCCGGATCAATTCACAATTAGCCATATAATAATATGCCGTTGAATAACTCCTTCCCTATTTACCCTCTTCTATTATTAGTATATTTTTTATTTATTTTTAATTTATTATAACATACACTGAAGACGAAACCTTAAGGTTGGCACATCGAATCATTTTCATTGGGTCTAAAAGTTCGTATTTTTTATTACAACTCACACACGAGGCATAAAGATATCATCCAACAAAATTAAAATCACATTATACTGTTCATAGTTATTCAGCTAGTGATGTGATATACAAGATCGGTTAATATAATAAAAATAATACTCCTACATTACAGATGCAGTTGCTAATTCATCACTGCCTCCATAAAATAAAATAAAGTCTGGTATGATTCATTTAAAAACTCAGTTATAAAATATTTTGTTTATGATATATAAACAAAGAATTTGACATTATTTTAGAATTCGTTTGCAATTTCCTACAATGACAGAGATATTTAAAAGAAATCCGAAATGAATTATTTAAGTAAGTCATAACTATGTATGATGTTTGAGAACTAAATAGGAGAATAACTTATCTTCAAAAAAAAGCAATTTAAAAATTACATTGTCTAACAAGATTACAAGATGGGCTGGAAAGATGTTTTCTAATTTTTCCTGTATATGCATTAGGAAAAAGATAAAAAAATAAATGAAAAAAAAAATATAGGCGCAGTTCGTCTTATGAAATTTCATTATTTAAATATCGTTATTATTTATAAAATCTTTTTATCTTGTAAAAATAATAGTTGTTTAGAAAATATTTTATATTATTTTTTTAATTTTTATCGCGATAATAATTCCCTATGATTATCCGATAATAGAGTTAAATGTATTAAGTTGATTAGTCTTCTTTGAAATAAATAAAAGACTATGTAATGTATCTATTAGCCATCAGGACCCACCTATTAGCTATGGAACCTTCCCACCTCACAGCTTACGTCACAGGGAAAAAATATTTTTTTTAAAAAAAAAATAAAATTATGACTTTTACCATTATACATATAATATATTCAATAAAATACAATGACTAATATATATATAAAAGAATGGTAAGTGTTGTATCGTTAGGATCTTGTCGTTTATGATGTATTTTAAATTATCTGATTTATTGTTTTAAAATATCTGATTTATTTATCTGAATCGTATGAAACTTTTTCTAAAGAATTTATGATCATTACAATTAATTTATGAGTAAGATTTTCATACCTAAATTTATAATATGTGCAAATACCTTAAAATAAATAATTCAAATCTCATGGGATACTTTATTTTTAATAAGTTTGAATAAACTGATCTAATTCGTGTAAATTTATACAAAAATTATTAATTTTTCTTTTTAATAATTCGGAATCAACCAACCTCTTTTTGAAGATTGGGCACTTCAGTAATTTACAATAATTAAATTAATTCACGTCAGAAGAATATTAACGTGTCTAGAAGTCATACTAACTAATACTTTCTGATTTTGGGAAATATGAATATATCTACAACGTGTAATAAATTCAAAGTGATCGTATATATAATTGTATGAATCGCTTCCAGTGGTTAGAATTAGCTCTCTGGAAACTTTGGGTCTCCGAGTTTAGAAAAATTCCCTCTTGTGGTGGTCCACCTCTTGGGGTGGTGGTTTGGGGATTCTGGTTTGAATTGCCCTCTTGTGGTGATTGAGGGTTCAGGTCTCTGGTGAAATGAAATGATGGAGGTGGTGGTTTTAGAGTTGCGGTTTGGGTGTCCTCTTTGTAGTGCGGTTTGATCTAATGAAATGAAATGTTGTTGACGTGTCAGGTGGTAAAAAAATTATAGTAATTGATTATGTTAGAAGCTATTATAATTGATTGTCTTTAAAAAAATTAAAATGATATGTATATATGATCATATTCATTTTTAATATATATAAATTTATATTATAAATAAGTTTTAATGGAAGACAATTTTACTCATTCAAGATTTATTTATAAACTTCAGGGGCATAGTGTAATTTACGGTTTTAGGGTAATTTACAACTGTAACATACACAAAAGGAGCAAGCATCTTTGCAACAAAATTGTAATTTACTCTATGAAATTCATATTGGTGTCGTGTATTTGTGTCTGCCATACTTGTTAACAAACAATTGGGCCCATTCAATTATTTAAGTTATAAATAAAAGAGTTTTGGTTATTAAGATTAGAGCTCAACTACTGAAATGACATAACCTCCCTCTTATTCCCTATTATAATCCCATTTTACGGAATTTACTATATTATCCAAATCTGTTATTTTAGTGGAACTATATTCTTAAATCTGTTTTTTAATTGGAATTACTAATATTTAATCTTCAATCATGATTCATTGCCCATATAATTTTAAGCAGTGTGCTGAAGCTTGAGAGGCCAAAAAGGATTGTGGTACACAAACAATCTTATAATTAAGACATATATTGTTGATGAGTTTATTTATAATATATAAAAAAAAAAAGGGTTGTTTTTTTGTTAATAAGATAATCTATAGTTAGACATATCTTGGGCAATAGTCTACTAGTAATTGTGTTTTTAGTAGATTGTTTGCATATTGATCTTAACTATTTGTAGTACAATGATATTTAAAT
Organism: Stenogyne calaminthoides; assembly: GCA_037126765.1. Classification (NCBI taxonomy): domain Eukaryota; kingdom Viridiplantae; phylum Streptophyta; class Magnoliopsida; order Lamiales; family Lamiaceae; genus Stenogyne; species Stenogyne calaminthoides. Next base: position 49,264 of record JBBCBC010000200.1, read on the forward strand.
TTTTGATTTTTTTTTTACAACAAAGTGCATAATTTGTTTTATTGTGACATGTAACTAGTGGGGGAGAAAGAGTGTAGAATTATAAATTCGTTTTAAAAAATCTGACTTAGAATCATTGTACTGATTCATTAAAAACCTACTCCTATTTATATGTCTAGTTTCATTTGAGAAATAACCAATATCCATACAAATGTAACTTTTTCTCCAAACAGTGTGTTCGAGATGAAATGCAATAATCTGTAACAATTTGGGTATATATATTTATACCATCACAATTAGATTGTATCCCGATTGTTATTTAATTTCCGTGTTTTGCTTGATCAATTATTGATAATATATAGAAATGATAAAAATTTTTGAGGAGATATGATAGATGAGGATATATTTATTATATTTTTTACAAAAATATTTTTTCTAACAAATCTTAATAAATAATTAGATTCATTTAAGCCTAATCGATACTTCAGTGGAAGAATTCTAAGTGGTAGAAGGGTATTATTTCAATTTAATTGTATGATATGTAATTTATTAGATGGGAAAAAAGCCTTGATTGTATATATTATATAAACGTACGTTAATGATCGAGTGTAACATATAATAAAATCTGAAAGTGGCATACGAATAATGTCAGATTGATTTAGGAGATATTTTTATGGCAGTGTTAAATGGGTTATAACAATTTTTAAGCCAATTAGTTATTATAATTATCCATTTCTTTTCTTTTTACAAAATAATTGGTTTGATTTTACAACTATTTTTCTTTTTCAAATTTCGAAAGATCAGATTTGTCAAAGAAGTAAAATCTAATTAATTACATTTTATGTTTGGGTGCACAGAAATTACAAGACATTCATCCAATTTATTCCTCCTGTTTTTGTTGCTACGCAAATCTCCGTACGTGTTGTAGCCTAGCTAAATAATCATTAATACTCATTCTCTCTTATTCTTATGCAATTTAGATCTTTTAATTATCCCGCAATGCCAGTAAAGCAGGTTCAAATCTTGCAAACCCTAAACTAAAATCGAAGATTTTTAATGAGTTCGAACTTTTAAGTCGTACTTTCTAATTTTATTTTGATAATTTCACTCCTAAAATGGATTTGAAAAAATATGAACACACTTTTCTCTTTATGTAAACTGCATTGGAATTTTTATGGAATAATTAGTGTGGATACAAAATTTTTGAATCAAGTTAATAAAAGCGATATAAACTTTTTAAAATTTATTAATAGGTCACTGGTGCGTATCACGTTCAAAATTCTATAAAATGTACAAATGTATATGTTTATGTGCATTCTTTTTGTCTATATATATATTAATAAGTTTTGAATTGTTAATTATAATGATTAGTCGGACAATTTGATCTTTCATAATATTAAACCGGAAATCAACGTAAGGAGTCATTGGGCATAAGATTTCTTTCAACAATGATGTTTGAACCCAACTTCTGTTTTTAAGTTGTCATTTTACTGATCTTGGGGATATTCTTTTACTTGGGCAGCTGTGGTGTTTTTGAGTGTGTGCTGGAGCATTTTCTTTGTAACTGAATTTTGAGGTATTTCTTATACTCCTTTTGGTAATAAAAACTCCTTTTTTTTTAGCAAAAAAAAAATTGTAATGATCATGCGAGAACCCTTTGGGTATGTTTGTTTAAAGACTATTTCGATGAGCTTAGAATTTTAAAATGTATCGTATTATAGTTTGAAATTAAAATTATCTTCAAAATCATCTCTATAAAATCGCTCTGCCCTTATTTTTTAAAATTAATCTGATCATTTATTTTTTATCTCGTAGCTAATATAATAATGTCTAAGTATCGATCGTTTTAAGCGTTGATTTGACGTAAAGTAAAATCGTGGCCAAAAATCTCCAATAATTGCATTTTTCTTATTAGCGAAACTTTTAAATTTATAGAATTCGAAGTAGTAAGCTTCTCCATGTAGCTTTCAAATCAGGAAGCAAAATATCATTTATTATCGAGTGGATCCATGTAATGCTTGCAGCACCGTTAGACACATATATTGTTAATTGCATCATGCAATTACTGGGAGAATCCATTTCGCTTTATTATGGTCGTTTTACAATTGATTTTCTTGAACTCTGTGAAAAGTCGTATTAATCCTGTAAAAGCAAGTCCACGTACTCCAAAGTGGTTTATATCTTAAAACAATGCGTTTTTTGGTTAAATATCAAACTCTTATTCTTAGTTGGAGGCAAGGTTTATTTTATTCACTCTGTCACATATTGAACAATAATGCCCTCTAATTTTTTTTAGAGTAATTAGTCTTATTTCCTTTCTTACAAATAGTGAGCACAAGTGTATTAATCGTTTTTAGGTGGGGAATTGAGCCAATGTTGAAGCTTAAACTTGGTAGAGGTGAGCAATGAAACCAGGCTCGGATCCCGGGTTAGGTATTTAAAAATTTAAAAAAAAAATTTAAAATTGAAATTAAAGGATTAAAAATAAGAAGCCGAAAAAAAAAAAAAAAATTATAATGAAATTTAAATAAATTGGGTAAGATAGGGAGTGAATGTGTGCCCGGCTTGGTGTATTAAAGACTACAATATTTATGTCCCAAGGACATATATATCTCTTGGGTCCTTAAACAGTGATGTGTTTATGACGCTTATTTTTAAAAAGATTATGTGCCATACAATTTTGGCTAAATATATTGTGTAGGCATCCTATTTAAATCTCTCTTTTCTTTTCACTTTTTGGCATTTATTCTCTTTTCCTTTCACAATTTTCACAAGATTGATGAACTTCAACAACCACATTGGACGATCTTATCGAAAATGCTGATTAAATTTAAAAGGAGAAAAAAAATATGTGTTAAAATTTAAAAATAAAAAAACATGGACTAAATTTAATCATTTTGGCCCTTTTTCGAAAAAATATGGTATCGATGGTATTGACCAATATTTCCCTCCACTAAATATTAGGGCCCTAATTGCCCTAAAAACAATAATTAACATATTAATGTAGTGCTTAATATGAGGCACCTAATAATATACATGAATTAATACACTAATTGGTTCCAAAAAATAATTTAAAAGAAAAAAAAAAAATTAATGATGGAAACCACATGCTGGGGCCAATGATTTGAGGGGCTTTTACATAACGTTAGATTCTTCTTCTCTTTTCGAATCCCCCATGCTTTTATTTCAGACAACAGTAATTCTTTCTCCCTCTTCTGATATCTCTGTAATATGGCTTTGCTGCTTTCTTTCTGGGCTCTGTCTACCTGACATCCTTTATTATTACTATTTGCTTCTGGGCCCCTCAAACTTACGTAATTGCCCCCACGCCCTTTCATTTTCTTTCACATTTTGCCTCTCCCATTGCCCCATGCATGATAAACGTGTATTATGATTTATGACCATGAATTCGACATATAAGAAACTGGTAACAATTAAGTTGATTAAATAGAGATAATTATGGAGGTTAATTTGCTCTTACTCATACATTTATTTATTGAAGTAATTCAAACTAATTTGGTATAGTTTGACTTGTTACTTTTGGTTGGGTTTGCAATTAAATGCAAAGTTTGACTGCTAATAATCTTGATATTTAATCAATTCAAGGCTTCAGTTTAATTCCATGATATAATTGTGAAAAAATATTACTCCTTGTCTTTCTATTTCCATAATTTGGTCCCATCTTAAACTGAATCGATCCATTCCCACAAGTTCAATTAGTTTTTAAGGTAGGACAAAGTGTTGTATGTATCAGCCATCCATGCACTTCTGATTAGGGGTTGAAATAGGTGATTTATTCAAAAGGGTCTATTGCCCGATTTACTAAAGCATGGCTTCGAGCTTAGCTTCATTTCGGATGATTTCGACACATTTTAATAAATAAAAGCTAGAGAGTCAATTTTTTAAACCTATATACTTAAATAAGCGAAACTTTTTTGTAGATGCTTTTTAAAAGCTAATAGATCTCTTGTTTGGCTTATATAATTGTAAATTAATATTAATAAATTTAATATTAGTAACTAATATTCATATATCTAGTATGCATATACAAAATGCGTATTACGATAATTATTAAATTTTATAATGCTTTAAATATTTTTAACAATTATTAACAAGAATTAACTTTATAATAATTTTATAATTGCTTTGTTACTTATGATTTGGTGAAGTATTTAATATTGTTATTTGTGCTATTAAGACACTTAAAATTTGAATAGGTCGCGATTTTAAATTTTTTTATGATGAATAGTAGTTTTAATAGGATTGTAAAAAAATATTTTTAAATAGGCTTTTAAAAGCTTTCTAACTTTGAGCTATTTACTAAAAAAAATCAGGCCTAGCCTATTAAAAATGTCATGAAAAATAGATAACATATGGGACTTACCCCCAAAATTAAATATCGGTAAGACTTTTTTATGTAAGTATGTTGCAGTGCGACCTATTCCCCCTACTTGGAATTCAAGTCATTTATAATGGCGGCTTGTCTTATTAAGCATCTGGCTTTGTTTTATCTTTTGAAGCTTGATTCAATTTGTTTTTCATGGACCAAGATGAATATTTCATTATGAAAAGTTGAATATTTCATAAAAATAAATTAAACATTTTAAAAATAGATTATCTGGTGGCATCTAGTATACAAAGAGACCTCCTCTTAAACTAGAATTTTCATTGAAAAGGTTCATTGTATGAACCTGTTATTTCAAATAAAACTTGTATGATGATATGAATGAATAAAATATAGATTTTTGTTGGATAGATGTGTTATAGATCATTCATGGTTTCCTTATAATTTAAAAGTAATAATGATAATACTATATCATTATTTACATAAATACTAATAAATTATAACTAATTTTCACTAAATAAAAGACCAGATGTTGAATTGATCAAACCACTAGTGATGAATTAATAACTAAATCATTTGGATTATGGGTCTGAGCATGATGATTTTTTTTAGACCAAACAATCCATCCGTGTCAATTTCTCTTAGCTTCCTCTATAACTGTAATTATACACAACCAATGACCAACCCCTGCACACACCACCCAAAAACAAAAAAAATGGGAGGAAAAGATGGACAATATTTTACAGAAAAAAAAATTATGAATAGAACTAACTAATTATACTTTAAATTTTAAAAAGCAGAAGTTATTTGTAAAAGTTTAAAAGAGATTCACGAGCTTTACATTTTATCATAGCCTTTACATCATATTTTTTTGTGTTTTACCATTTCAATCACCAACTATATCATAAATAACTTGCTTGGTGTCTTTCTCTCCAAAAATAAAACTTGCACTTGGTGCGACATGCAAGTCATTGCAAAAATAAAACAATTGTGACTGGATGCAAGAGGTCATAAAGGTTGTAAATTAATTAATTTATAATTCTTCATTTTTTTAAATAGTTTATAATATCAGCAATAAGGTCAGACGGTCATGTAATATATGGGATGAGGTTTTGTCTCATATAATTTTTTAATAAATAAAAAGATTTTTACATTATATAAAATAAAATTATACTATATTATATTAATAAAGTTTTAAATGGTGATAAAATTATGAAAAGATAGAATAGGTTTCACGAGAAATTGAGGTTAGCGTTATTTCTCTTTTTGAGTATTCTAGTTATGTATATGTATTATCATTTTTGGTTGTCTTGATTTTTAACCAGTCATATTATATACATAACAAAAATAATATATCTACCGACCTAAATATAATATAAATATAATCTTTGGAAAGAAAGTTGTACATTTTTTGCAAAGATATAACACAAATGAGATTTATTTACCACTAACTCTACTACGAAAAATAGGTTACCAAAAATATTAAAAGAGGGTAATTGTTACCACAAATATGCTTTGAACACTAAAGAAAAAGATGCCCTTGATATCCAACTATGAACAAACACCAAAAGAAAAAAAAGCCTATCAATTAAATTGGTGCTTAGAACATTGAAGAAAAGAAAGTTGGCTGGCATATGCAACTCTTTTGGTATATGCCTACGCCATTAAACAAAATTAGTGAGTCATTTATAAAATACAACATTTTAATTTTATATATATATATGTATGACAAATTTAATAAGTCAGTCTTAATCTTCGATAAAGAAATATGAACACAAAAAGTTCTTCTAAATTTATAAATCATGTAGCATTTATTTCTAGTTTAAAATGATGACGATAATTGAGTGGAATATTTATGAAAAAATAAAAAATTGAAAGTAATTATAATTTTAAAAATTGATATGCTTTGGAATTTATTTCGTGAAAATCTTTTCTTTATAGACATGCGCTAGGTTCTACAGTAATATCGTTTTATGTAAAATTCGCTTTATAGAGTGTGTATATTTATAGTAAAAAGGATTCAAATCTTCCATGCTCTTAATTAATATCCTTTAATGATAAAATGCGATTCCTTTAATCGATTTTAAGTATATTAAATTATGAAAACATTTATATATTTGCCTAATTTTAAGCATAATTGAAATTTCTCTTCCCTTTTTTCTTTTGGGGGCCCAATCAACCCCGATATGTATATATATGCGTGAGGTTGGTGTTATATAACGGATATAACCATTTTAAGATAAAAAAACTAATATTATTTAATAATAAAACAATAATATTATTTAATAAGATATAATAATATAAATTAAATATTTTAATATTATTAAAAATACACACAAAAACAAATCGGCTGCACAATAAAACCGGTTATATAACGGTGTCATAATTGCAAACACAGAGCCAAATATAAAAATACCAAGACTAAAAGGACCGAAATAAAATACAAATCAAACCAAAATTAGGTGCACAAGAGACCAAAAATCTAATGACATGACTATTGGTTACTCACAAGGAAAAAATCCAAAAAAGTTAAAGATTTTCCTAACCATTACTCCATCGAGTGCGTCTTTCGGGTTTTAAGCAGTTTTTTTGTCTAAGTCTTTGGGTTGCTTTTCACCAAAAATTGAATCTGTTTTAATAAACTGTCAGCGTCGACTTTATCGATTTGTCAGCAAATCTTAATAAATTTGACTCTTTCTTTGAACTTTATTGTTTTAAAATCTTTAAATAAATTCTTCTGATCATTATTAAAATAAATCTTTATGAACGTTAAAAAAAGTCTTAAGAGCGAGGACGGGAGGTAGTATAATATTCCATCAAACCACTAAAAATAGAATAAAAAAAGCATATAATTATATGGTGGATATGACCTTCCATTGATTATGCTTCATCTTAAAGATGAAACTTGAAGAGATGAGATGAGAGGGGTTTGGGGAAACTTTGGGAATTATAACTGGTGGTTGAATTGGCACTCCATAACCAAACACCATCAACGGCAACAAACAATTAACCGGAATAAAGCAGCAACAAATCCTTCAGCTTCATTTTATATATATAATTTTTCTAAAGAAAACAGAAAGATTTGGATTTTTTATTATGTGGGGTTTGTGAATAGTGAAAAAAGAAAAAGGACCCACTTTTAGTTTTACTGGGTTTTTTTTTCCATGTTGGATATATAGATAGAAAAGGGGAGGGATACTTTTTGATTTTATTATGGGGTCTCGTGGGAATAATAAAGATAAAAAATTACATGATGAATGAACATATACAGAAATATCTATAAAGATGAAAAGAATTGAGATAAAAAATTGATAATGTTCTTGTACTTTCATCTTTGAAAATTTTGCAACTCTACTATACTAGACAAAAACACACGATTTTCTTTTATTTTTCCTCTGTTTTTATTTCTTGGGGTTTTTATTTTCTTTTCTTTCTGTTTCTTGGTTTGAAAAAAGAAGATTGATGATCGTGTTGGATTCTTGGGATCTGTTTGTTCCTACAACTTATACTGAATTTCAGGTTTGTATGATTTTTTTTTGGTGTTGATTATGTTTTTATTGAATTCTGGGATCCTGTTATTGTATATGTTCTTTTTGTTATTCTTGAATTTGATGATATTGGTGCACAATAATATATATGGGTTAGTTATAGATTGCTGGTTTTTTTCCTTTCAAAATTCAGTTTTTTGTTGGTCAATTTTTTTCATTCCTGCTGCTTGATTTTCGGGTTTGCTTCTGTGATTTTTAATTTTGGATAAATAATTGTTTATTTGTGGATGAAAGTCAAGCAACTACCAATAAAATGGACAACTCCTTGCCTTTTTCTTGATCAATTTCTTTTCTTACTTATGATATATTACTATCTGACCTTGTATGTTGAAAAAACTGGGTTATATCATATATGAGATAGAAGATTGTTCCTTATTGTGTGTTTGTTCTTAGATTATTATTGATTCATCAAAGTCTTCATTGATTTCTCATAGTAACATTCATATATTTTCCAAACTAAAACCTCTAATTTAGTATATCAATTTTTCTGCATACTTTGTGATCTCCCCAAAAAATATCCAGGCCTCATCGATTCTGAAATCGAGCTTCTAAAAAGCCGAAAAAAGAACAGATGAGCTCGTGTTTTCCACGTGCCAAACAATCAAAGAGATGCTTCAACAATGTTCTACTTAAGGACCACCTTCTTCTCATTCAAACACCAATTCTTCAAAACACCATAATGTACATGAACTTACGCCTCTCGTCTTCTAACAACCTCTACTCCGATCTTGAACTCACAGTCTCTCACTGGCAGCTGCGTAAGCGTGCCCTCAGTTCAACAGCTTCACAACAAAGTCCTCCTAAACTTAGGGACGGCTCCCAAGCTTTGAACCAGCCAATGGAAAGGCGAAAGAAGCCGAGATAATGATGATGCAACAACAAGCAGCAACAACAAAGGGTTGTCACTTAGTCTCAGCACACACGTGCCATCGGTGTTCAATACCAAAACGAGAACAACGATTTCTCTTCGATTATGGGGAGTAATCCTCTGTTGCACAGTGAGGACCGTGGTAGGAATGTGAATTTTGATAATGAGAATAGTTTTCAGAACAAGCAGTCGAGGAAAGTAATGATTACATGCTTTCTAGCACTAGGACGAATGATGGTCCGGCGTGGGAATGGGATGGCTAGTGTTTGAGAAGGTGTTCCTAATTCTAAGTACTTGAAAGCAGCTCAAGAGCTTCTTGATGAAGCTGTTAATGTGAAGAGAGCAATCAAGGATCAAAAGGAAAAAGTGAGGTCAAAAAAAGACTCTAAGAGGTTGAAAGGGCTTATGATCCTTCTTCTTCAGTCGGCCCGAACGAGGCTTTTGGACTTCTGAAAAGCAGGAGCTGCAGAATAAGCTGACGAAGCTTTTGTCCATGCTGGATGGGGTAGTGAGCATAAGTAGGGTTGTAAATGAGTTATGTTCAAGCTTGTTTGATATTATTGAGCTTTGAAATTTGGCAATAACTTTTGCACCAGTTTCATCGTGCAATTCAAGTGCATCTTGAAATGGTATTAGTTGTTTTACTAAAGGTATTAGTTTATCGGTATTAGTTGTTTTCACCGACGATTATTAGTTGTTTTTATTGAGCGGTATCCGTGCAACTGGTGCCTTGAGTATTACTGTTTGAGCTTGTTTGATAATGAACTGAGTCAAGCTTTAGTCAAGCAAAATACAAGCGAACTCGAAAGCAGTTTGATATTTTTACACCTGTTTATCTCTTTTTATCGAGCTAGGAGTCAAGCTTCAGACTTTACCAAACATAAAGTATGTTCAAACTTGTTTTGATATCAATATCTAACCGAGGTCAAGCGAGTTTTCCCAAACAGTCTCGAATTAAGTATCGAATAACTTGGTTTCCACGGTGATTTCCAACTTATAATTCCACAATGCAGGTTGACGAACCCGGTACGAACAGTACTACCATCAGATGCAAATCGTCGTGTCTTGGTTCGGCGTTATAGCAGGATCAGGAGCAGCTAAGCCGTGCACACATCTCGGCGCTTCAAACAATTTCCGTCACTTTAAGCTGCCTCGTGATGCTACCAGCGGGCAGATTCAAACAGCCGCGAAAAAAGCCGCCGGGGAAAGATGCTTCTTCAAGCGATAAAGGGTAGAATGTCGTCTCAGGTACGTGGATCAGCAGCTCCGACAGCAGAAGCTCTTCCTTGGCTGGGAATGATGCAACAGCATGCTTGGAACCTCAGAGAGGGACTGCCCTGAAAGTTCCGTTTAGGTCTTGAGGAGCTTGGCACCCCGAGCACTTTCTTCATCCGTAAGTTGGGAAAAAAAAAAAGCGTCGTGTTTGTTTTTGCTTTATGGGGTGAAAGTTTGATTGTTCATCTTGTGTTTTGTTGTGAGATATCCCAAAAATTCTGAGAAGATCATGCTTACCAAGGCAGACTGGATTGACTAGAAGTCAGGTGGGAATAACTGCACTTTGTGTATAATATGCATCATGATTTTTTTCCCTGAGTTAGGAAATCTTATTTATGTTCTCTCCCAATTAGAGTTTTAAGTTGTTTTTACTTCTTCTTTAAGACTTTACTCTTGTATGCCTTGAAAGAAGGTGGTTTTCAGGGGTCTCTTTTTCCATCCGATAAGTCTTTGTTATGATGTGTTTATTGATTTACATTTCTTGTGTATTTTAAAAAGTATTAGTTGTTTTTCATTAAAAAGCATTAGTTTGTCAGTATTAGTTGTTCCTCTCAAAAGTATTAGTTTTATACTATAAAGTGTTAGTTGAAAATCAATTATACAGTAAAACTGTTTTAAATAATATCAACTCACTTCAGGATGGTTGAATGGGTTGTACATAATCAAACTTAGTCGAGTCAATTCCGAATTTGATCGAGCTTAATTCTTTTATGCTCGAACTCAACACTGATTTCAAACTCAGATTGCTAATCTAAATAGTTTGATTGATTATCCTGCATTTTTGTTGTTGATCTCAGGTCTCAAACTGGTTCATAAGTGCGAGTCCACCTCTCAGAAGCGATGGTGGAGGAGATGTACAAAGAGCTTCGGTGATGCTGAAATGGACTCAATTCATCATCTGAAGCGTGGCTATAGGGCAGTGGTAGCAAACAAGGCCTCAGCAGAGCCGGGCTGCAAAAGGCACAGCCCCGTGGGGGCCAAATCATGGAACGAGATGTGATCAAATGAAGGGCGTAGACATGATGGGGAATGGGGCCTTAGATTCCATTTTCAGGCCGATTATGGGATAGGAAAATGCGAGAGAGAGGGGCAGGCAACGACCCCAGCATTATTTTCAAATACTGTTAGCGAGATTCTTCCGGAAGCATACCGTATGTCCGGGACTTGAAAGATTTTGGCGGTGTGCGGCGGCGGTGGTGGGGTGTCGTTGACGCTAGGGGTTACAGCAGGGTGAGGTGGCGGTGTGGCATGGTCTTAGGGTGACCACACAGAATGGTTATATTCCTCTCACAGAAACCGATGTATATAACACTACAGGTTCTGGTATGGAGAAGCGAAGGCTGCAGAATTCGATTCTTTGGATTCTGGGAATCGACACCATGTCTCGTTCTTCACTTCTCCCCGCGCCGTTTACGTAGCGGTTTTGCTACTTTGGGTGTAGTTTTGTGAATCTACGGTAGAAAAAGATTGGTTGGTTTTAACAGTTTTATTTGTAAGAATTGTTTGTGATCATTGTTCTCATGCCGTGGAAGCGGAATACGATGATTCTGTTGTATTGTGATAAGGAATAAAGGCATCTGTTGGATCCCTCGAAGAGTTGTAACTCGAGTACAGAATGACATGTAAGAGCAAAATTTTATTTCAGTGAAGAATGTGGAGCATCTGTATACTTGTATTTGTTGGTTTCATTCGCAGCTGGAATACAAATTACACCTAAATTCACTCATTTGAAAAACATTTGATCTTACTTCTCTATTTGAGAAAAAGAAATATTTCTTAGAGCGGGTCACGGTGGATGAATGAATTTTCGTCCATTCATCCATTCTCTGTCCTCCACATCCTTCCACATTATCTATCTTAAATATTAGCGTTCTAAATAAACTCTCACAATGATTTATTTGTCATTTATTCATTCATTTTATTGTGTATGGTCTCATCATGACTTCATTAAACTTTATTCATATTATAATTTATAAGTTTACATATATTAAAAGTTTAAATAAAAATAAAATATGAAAAAATTACTTTCTCTATGTCATCACATTCCTTTTTAAAAAAATACTTTCTCTCAATCCATTACGTTGGATGGATAACACTTTCTCTCAATCAATGAACGTCCACAATTATTTTAAAACCAAGCTTTCGTTCGTTCAATGGTTAAACACTCATTGGATGAATGAATTGTCGGATGCTCTTATGTAAACGATACCCCCGGAATCGTTGAAACATTTCTTTGTTTTACATGTAGTTTAGTTATTAATGTGAGAGTTAAATGAAGTAATAACATGTGGTGTAAATAAATGAGAATAAATTTAATTTTAATGTGGAAAATGTAATGACATAGCGTGTAATATTTAGATACATTAAAGATAGAATTATATTGATATAGTTGCTTTATTTCCAATTTTATAAATATTACAACGAATCAGGACGAAGACCTTTTTGACATATATTCTTGATTTCGGGACGGAGTAACAACTAATAGTGACAAATGAATAAATGAATACTTTATAATGGAAACAACTAAAAAACTAGTTTTATGTGAGTTTTTGCCTTTGAGAAATAGTTAGCTGTAGGCCTGGACGTTGCGTAAGTATTAAAAATATAAGTTTAAAAACCTCTCAACTGAACTAACAACTCATTTGACTACCATTCCTACCAAATGCATGAAATTGACTCTTTATAAATACAGTTAAAAAAGGTTAACTTTAATTCGACATTTAAGTATGCATGTTTTGCACATTACCTACAAAATTTATTTTTTTTTTTGTCACGCTTTACTACCTGAACTCAAGTTCTTTGCACATATGGACTCCACCAGACATCCATTTAAAGACGTGAAGTTCAAAAGGCAGAGTGACACGCAAAGTACTATTTAGAATCTCATTTACGGCACATGTTAAAATTGCATAGCTGCTGCTAACCGGTTTACAGGACAACTAGTTTTAAGTTAACAACAACTAAGGGCTTGAAAAAGGACAAAAACATATCCAAAATCTTAGAAGCATTCTTTCTTGTCCAGCATTATGAGCGATGCTTTCGACTGAATGCTGTAAAAGATTCATGCCTAGATTACCAATTGCATCACAGCATCACACAAAAAAGCAGTCTCATATCCGAGGGCTCAGCTACTATAATATACATATTTTCTCCAAATTTACCTGAAACCAACCACAATTTAAAAAAAAAAAAGTTACATACATGAAAAAGGAAATGAGATTCAGTTACCTTTTATGGGCCTTGATTACATCTTCTTTTTCGCGTCCAGTTTCCAAAAACATATCTCCGCAATTCTCAATATCAACAGTCTCCATATCAAGGCTTTGCTGACCTTTACTCTCATCCCCTCAAACCACATTTTGGCAATGGACTCCTTCCTAAAACAGGTAGTGTGATCCTCCTCTTGGGTGACCCAGAAGAAATTAACCTATGTGTACACCTTCCTCACCTGGCGGGTCTAAATGCCCGTCCGATTGTAGCGGGTCTGAAGCGGGTTCAAATGAACATCAATATAATGATGCGTGAGGCCCCCACCAAAAGATATCCCTTCCCCATGCTTTGATGGAACCAAAAAAAACTCGGACTTGAGGAGAAAGGTTAAATGTATCCATGTAAGATTCCGTGTTTGATGTCTGATCCCCCGTAATCATGAACATCTCCTTCCCCATGCATGCAACCCTTCACTTTAAAAGTTATTCTCTCCAAAAATTTCAAAGGCAAGAGATACTAGCTAAAAACTAATACCTTTTCACCACTTGATTCTCAGAGCTGGGTAGATTGAGATAGAAGTTAGTTTTGCACCTTCTTTTGTATTTATTTTGTCCATGATGGAATCGACTTTTTCTCGCCCGTCGATTCTATCCTTTTACCAAGAAGTCTTGGCTAGAGCCTTCAGCTTTGGGTGGAGATAAAAGAGCACTACCTTGGGCACCTGTGAACTTTCTGAGGACAATTTGGTCAGTCTTTGACTTCAGCTCTTTGCCAGGGCTGAGCTGGAAATACTGAAAAAGTCCACAAGACCGGAAGTTCATCAAGGTTATCACCCTATAATAGTGCAGGACTTTTCTTGTCATTTCACGGAGATCTTATATCACAGTCATCTTTCTTGTGGGATTTTGGGTCTTTAACAAGACTGTGCTCTATCAACTCGTAAAATCATTGTCTCTCCGTTTTTCATCAAATTCCTTCTACTGGAGATTTCTGCCTCTCTCAGAATCGCCTCCTTATGGCTTTGAAGTCTCATCTTTAAAAACTTTGGACGGACAAGATTTAAAATGTTGAAAACTTCTTTCATAGTTCTGATAAGTGTTCCAGATAGAACCACCTTTCTTGCAGTTTCAATTCTCGAGGGAGGTCAAAATATCAATATCCTGATTCGGAGAGTGTGGCCTTCATCTAAAATAAATTATTTTTTCAGCAAATAATTTTGGCAAGCAACTGCAATTTTCCCATCATCATTATCACAGATTATAGGAGAACTGCTTATATCCTAAAACAGTATGCTCCTCTCTTTACCCTCTTTCAAAACTTCAAGCTATTTGTGAGCGGCTATCAGCTTTAACTAGTAGAAATGCATTACAAAAGGTAAGTCTTCAACTTGCCAGCGAATGAATTCCCTTTTCCATATTGACAAAATGCCCCTTGGGGTACAACAAGAGGCCTTGCAGCTGGATATTTTGGCATAAAACTCTGAAGAAGCCCAGTTATCATGAATGTTTTACCAGAACCCAGGGCGTGTGCCATTATACAACCACGGGATTATCGTCACTAAATTGCTTAGAAGGAAATTAAATCCCTCAACTTGATGTGGTTTCATCTCCTTTCTGTGGCGTGGGTGGGGATGAATTTCAGCACCAGTAAAATGCGGCTATCAGATAACTTCATCCCATCGAACAAAATGTCAATTTGATCTAGCTCTCTGGTGGTTAAGCCCTTCATATCTGTAAAGTTCTTGTAGTCTTTGTGCTCTGTATTCAAAAAATGAAAATGTTGGACAAAAATAGAATAAAAGCAAGCATTTGAAGGAAGGGGAAATAGCAGAAAAAGATGAAAAAAAAAAAGGCCCTAGGGGTGATGGCTAGAAATGCAAATGGTTAATTCTGAAAATGATAAGGTTACTGGGCGTAAATTCGAATGCGAGTTATTTAATTTCAATTTTGAGCACAAATCAATTTCAAACAGTCATAATTTTACTTATTTAGACCTATATTTTTGTAACACCTTTCTTTTTCTCTTTCTTCATAATTAAGCTCCTCACAATGTGCATTCTTCCCTCATGCCCCATATAAAAAATATTTAAAAATTGTGATATTACATAAATGTTATATAATCATCCACATATCCTGATTTTTTTTGACTTCATTATTTTTCGATGAAAGATGCAGTAGCACATGATTCTGATCAATGATCATATATTCAACCACTTTAGTATGTCAAGTTAATGTGTCAATGAGATGTATCTACAATACATAATGCTAATTGCTAACTTTCAGGAAAAGAGATAAAATACTCATAAACAACCAAGTACCAGAATAAATAGAATGACAATACATTACTAAAGCTTACACTACACAGAACTGAAAGTCATACCTTTGAGAAATTATACTCAATGATGGTTTCAATTCCCTCTTAATAACCCCACAAATCGGCATACATCACCAATATCATCTTTAATTATAAAGAATGCTCACACTCTTCTTCATCCTCAGCATTATATTCATCCATCAGAGCATCTTCAGTGGTATCCTGTCACATATCAAAAAAAAAATTGTTAAACACATGTTCTGTACGCTATTTTTAAACATTAGCCACAAGTTAGTATTTTTAGACTGATAATGCTCAGGACATAAATAAATGATTGTAAAAACAAAGAAACAACTAGCATAGAAGAAAAAAAATCCCTTACATGCAGATTCTAAATCACCTACAAATAAGAACTAATTGATAAATTTTTAGCACTTTCCAGGCTTTGATATTTTACCAAGTGATCACTGAGAAAGTACTGGCGTCCAATCTATTCATTTGTGGTTTTTCAGAAAATACTTTCAGACACAACAAATTCAAGAATGATAGATGAAATCACATCATCAGTGTCTTCTGGTAGAATGGGAGAAGAATGATCACTATATCTAGAGAGTCCTAGATAGGGGTGTCCAGTCACCTAAATCGAACTGAGCCTAATTTTTGGTTAAGCGAAAAGCCAAGCCAAAATAGACACACATATGACATTTCAATGAATTTATAAAAAGTAATATCATCAGTGTTCAATTTCTTTAAGCGAGACCAGAACTAAGAGCCAAAACCAAAATCCAAGTTTTTGAGTCTATATTACCATGTGAATCTAATTGTTGAAAGGTACAGAGTTCTTCAATGTAGATCTTTTATGAAAGGTTCACAATGAATAGTTTATTTGTATATATCTATGTCTATCTATCAATCTATCAAACAAAGTGTGAAAGTAAACTATTTTTCATATTTAACCTGAAGGGTTAAATGCTCGGACTCCATTGAGGTTTTCAGTAATATTTTAGCTAAGATACTAAGCAATCAAAATCAAATACATCAGGTGAAAAAATGGCTCAAATATTGATTTTGCAGGTAATGGGTCCCTTGTTTAAGGACTAAATTTTTTAAGGCTTCAAAGTAAATGAATATATGTAACACCTGTATCACAGATAAAAAGATGAAAAAGACTCAGGGATATCGATATTGAAGTCTTTTCAATTTATATCTTAGATTGATCGAGCATTTATCACAGGCCAAACATATTTCCAGACTTTCAGCGACAAACTATACATGGAACATTGCCCTATACAAGAACTATGAACACTTCATAGAAACACATAAAACAGGAATATATATAAACACATGTATGTGTGTGTGCATATATATATATATATATATATATATATATATATATTTAGTAGTCTGTAGGCACTAAGCCCATTGGCAGCCCTAGTGATTTCTGCACACTGAGCAATCTCTGATACTGAGAGGCTAACAAATTTCTATAGTTCAGAAGATTTATCATCATTGCAAAGTATAACATTCACAGCATCACCTGAATTTACTGAAATGGAATTGCGAAGAGAGAATGCCTTTGAACACTCTAATGCAACTTTCATCTCATTCCAAATGTCATCAAACCATCAGAAATAGCTTCCAGGTAGCTCATCATTTTTTCATCTTCATCATCTGTACCCCATATACACCTTTATCCCTTTCTAAATCAGTTTCACATGCACTATGTGCATCTTGTATATCATCATCTGCTTCTCGAGACTTTGGGCTCGGCCAATTTTCCCCTCCTGAACAAATTAGGATGTTATAAGCTTAATGACAGGAGAAGGAGATCAAACCATTAAGGTGATGTTTGTTTTGGGTTTTTAAAAACCAGGTTTTTGGATTTACAAATCTAAATCGGTTCTACTTGAGGATTTTGAAATCTGGTTTACAAAACCACCATATCAAACACCTATAAACAACTATCACACTTTTCCAATACAATTAATTACATTTTAATATATTTAAATCATAACCGACATCATCCAATCATTACAATCCTCCCAACAACAACAATATAATAAAACAACATCATTCACTCTTATCTATTTGATCGACATAAAGTTAAATCTCATCATACTAAAATCCCAAAACAAACACACACCTTACAATTTATCAGATTTCCAAAAAATGGGTTTTAAAAAATAACTGAAACCAAAAACAACACTGGTCAGCATGGAAAAATCACGAAAGTTCAATTGAAAAAACACCATTGTCCACCTGAACACCCGCACCCCCCCTCCCCCACAATGAAAATGTAAGCCATGAACAAATAAAATGTATGCCATGGATGTCTTACATAAAAGTGCAACCATTCTTCTTGAAAAATAATTTTCTAGGAGAAATGTAATAAGTTCAGATGATACAATTAGTGATGAGATAAGTTGGTAAGGCTCAGATAATTACAGATGCTCATTACCAGAAAGTCCTTCATGAGAGAAAACTTCCAGAAGGTTTATCCTGCATTAGAAGATTAACAAGCTTTATCCTGGATTTGAAGATTAACGGAAGGTGGCTTCAACTCTGCTTCCAGATAAGGAGATTTGTGATTCTCAATTCAGCATCATTATCATCATCGAATCGATAATAACCACTAGCCCAGCATGATCACGATAGTTGTGCTTCTGGAACAAGTCTTTTTCGTTCCATTACTTTTCTTCATCCTGATCATCATCAAGGTCAATTACAGTGGGATTAGCTATTTCAGTACCTCAACTCCAATTTATTTTGCACATCAACAAATGCAGATTGAAGTTCAGGATTAATCATATAGAACAGGTCCAAAACTGCATTCTCCACTTGAAAGCTCCTCGATTTCTTTAGTAAACACTTCCATATTTTCTAGAATCCATCTCTTTCAGCAAATTATTTGTGGAGAATGGGTCAGAATGATCCACAACTCCTGAAGAGTGTGATTTTCTTTGTTCCTCAGATTCAGATCGCCATATGAAGCAGGGAAGGCACTGCACTATACCTATTTCCTTCATGAGCTTTTTATTTTTTAGCGCCTTTTGGAGACCAAATCTAACAATGAAAAGTCAAACACAAAGCACAAAAAATAAGTCAAATTGGGCATAATTTTACAGGGAAAATAAAAGCAATTCTTTACATATAACTGATTTTAGATGTTGGAGGCAGTCAATTGGTTCAGAGTTGCAAAATTTTTCCAAATCTACAACTTTTGAAAAGCATGAAAAACTAATTATTGATGCCTAAGTTTCTTGTCTCCTTTTTCAAGAAGGTGGTTTCTTCTTATAAGTCTGTCGGGAAGATACTTCAGACATTTGTATAAATCATGCAGTTATGTACTTATCGTAAATTGGCAATATGTCAAATAAGTATGGTTTACAATTGATCAAGTTGAAGGGTCTAAGAACTGCTGAGAATGAAGTTTAAATACATGTTTCCTCTCATTTCAACAATTACACTTGCATGTAAAAAATTATGCAGGGGCAAATGCACAAGTACTTCATACAATATCATATCATTGCCCATCGATTGCTTAATATTCTTCAAAGTTCTTGGAAATAATTGCTGAAAAACACCCTACTACAGAATATTCAGTTCATATTGAGCCAATTGATCAACAATGAGCAGTTGATACTTTTAAGAAAAAAAAAAAAAATACTGTGGAGACAATTTTTTTGAAAATTCAACAAAATGCAAAGACTCTAAATAGCTAGAAGCTCAAGTTTAGGTAGCTATATAATATAATAACCACAAAAACTATTTAAAAAAAAAAAAACAACAACAACACAACCTAAATAAAAATTGCATAAACAGTGAAGAAAAAAAACATGTAATGTGCTTATGGAGACGAAAAAAAAAAGTATATAAAATTAAGAATCGCACCCGTCGTACTGACGGCCGGATATCTTTTCGAAACGGATTCCGGTTAATTCTTTCAGAAACAGCATCCATATCAAACTATACGCACCAACAAGAAAAACGCAAAATGTCAACTATATTTCAGTATATATAGCATATGCATGTCCATAATTCTACCGTATAACATTAATTAGCACAGATATGAACAAGAAACATAACGATGATCGAAACCCCCAAAATACGAAACAAAATTAAAGTACAATTGAGAAGGAGTTAAAAAAAAAAAAAAAAACAGATAACGAATTGGGACGAATTACAGGTTATCAAAAACTTACATTGATTCAGGTAGTACAGATGAAATTGAATGATTTCTTTTTCTGCTTTTTATTTTTGAGCAGAAGGCTTTGTGTTGCGAGAACTCCTGAAAGTGGACAGTGGACACCTCAGCAAAGGGTGAGCCGAAAAATGTTCAAAGGAAACCAAAATTCTCGAAAGGTTGAAAGGGGTGTTTGGTTAGTTAAACAATCTTTTTCTTTTTATGTTTTTATGGTGTATTTGATAGTTTTAAAGGTTTAATTGTGGATAAAAAATCATAATTTTTATTTAATTGTAATCTAGTCTCGACAATTGAAATATTGTAAATTAATCCTTGTTTTCTTTCAAAGTCTCGGTCGTAGTAGCGTTTTCTTATTAAACAGGATTTAGTGGAATAGTGATAAAGTGATAAAGTGGTGGGTTAGGAAGAGTTGTTTATTAGTATTTTATATGATAAAGTAATTAGTAATTGGGATAGAAAATGTTATTTATTAATATTTTATGTGATAAAGTGATAAAGTAATAAAATTAATGTAAAGTAAGCTTGGGTTTTTAACTACATCAGTTAAGTATTATCTTGGATCATGATAGTCGGGTTAATTTGAATCATGAATCTAAATCTAAAAGAACTAAAATTAATGGCTTCTTCATTGTTATCTTGTGTAATGTACGTCTTGTGTAATCTTTGAATCTCTTAATATATCTTCGGGTATTATGTCGTCTTTTTTCTTGTTATAATAAATTTAATAATTTAAAACGTAGAATTATAAATTTACTAATTTATCCTTATTTAATTTATAAAAAAAACTATTTTAATTTAAAATCATTAATTCTATATGTTAAAACAATTCAATTCGTAGTTCATTTAGTTTTTTTTTTCCGTCGTCTCTTCCTCTTCCCCTTCAAAAAAAAAAAATAAAAGAAAATTTCTGCACAAAGTCGACTCTGCACCGGGTTCAATTTCCAGACTAGGGTTTCCTCTAGTACCACCATTAATTATCTAGGGTTAATTCAATTCAAGATTTCATAATACAGACCACTGTAATCCCCCTCTTCCCCCACCCCGCGACTTCAGAATTCAGAGGCAGAGCATCGCCACCCTGCCCCGCCTCGCCGGCAGCCACCCATCTTAGTCTCTTTGTCTATCGGTCTCCCAGTCTTACATTCCTTATTGTTGCCGATCTCGATCTGTCTCTGGTACGTTTGCTTTTTAATTCAAAGCGAATTTTAATTGCAAAGGATTAACCTGCTTGAGCCGACACTATTATTAAT
The DNA here is from genome assembly GCA_037126765.1 of Stenogyne calaminthoides. NCBI lineage: Eukaryota > Viridiplantae > Streptophyta > Magnoliopsida > Lamiales > Lamiaceae > Stenogyne > Stenogyne calaminthoides. The sequence continues at coordinate 70,256 of JBBCBC010000200.1, forward strand.
AAACTATAAAGACAAGTTGTATTAACAATTTGAGCTTGCCCTTCGTAGAATGCTACTTTTTTGCCTCAGTTTCTTTATACAGTTATTCCAACAGATTTGAGTAGGAAATATATTGATTAGTTGCAGCACTTATTGCTGAATAAAGAAATAAAATTCTTACAAGAAAATTATATATTCCCGATCTCTTAATTTTGTAGTAAAAAAAGTAGGATAAACTCAATGAAGTTTTACAAGTGTGGTTGAGAATGAGTTGATTAGGGTTTTTTAGCAGTATATAAAAAAGACTTGCATGGTTAATACGATTAAGAAAAAGTTTCATAACTTGCATCGAAATCTGTATCAAAATTACTTTGATCCCTTGGAGATCAATTTTTGTTAGCATTGAGTTCGTGGAATGTATATCTCCTTTTCTTTTCTATGTAAAGTGTAGATAAATAACCATATCCTTGGGAAGCAATATAAGATTATAGCTTGTTATTTTTCAAGTTTTGGTGTTTATTGCCTTTGCATCATAACCATTTAGTTTCTAATAGCATTAACAATCATATTTGTGGCTAGTGTAGCAAAAAAAATGAGTTCAGTAAACACTGCAAGTGATATTTATAAATTGAAGCTGCAAACTCCTGGATTCAAAATGTTGTATTTCTTTCCCAGAATTCCTAAAATTTATTTGCAAAAAAAGATCATCAAGAGAATAACTAGGAAATTGAACTATGTTTACCTTTTCATAATGTTTATATAATTTCTTATTGCTGAGTCTACTTCCTCTTTAACCTATGGAACCAAAGCAAAATGTTGAAAAATCATTTGTCATTGCAGAAAACAAAAACTCAGCAGAACTATTTTAATATATACTTACAAAATTTAGAGTTAATGAGATGCATAACATTTTCCTTAAGCTATATAGCAAACAGAAAAACTTGTTAATGAATGTGGGTTATAATATATGTTGTAGTATATATTGCCCTATAAAATAGATGCAATAATCTCGAGGAATCAATTTTTAGGCAATCTAGAGTACAACTGTTAGGTGATGTAAATTGAAACCCAGGAACACCTGAATGATATTTTTTGTGAGTTGTTCATTGGGTAGTTCAATCTCTAATGTTGTAATTTTATGTTATATATCTATACTATAGTTGAGTCATTCCCTTCCCACCGACTTTAAGCATGTCATTAGCCAAAAGGTCATAAGTGCACATGTCATATTATTTAATTCATTCATTAGTTACTGTTTCATAGTCACCTTACTAAACAAATGTACACTTGGTCTTGTTTTCCACCTAATGAGTCATTTAACCAAGTTTTTTATATCAAGGGTAATTTTTGGGAAGATTGCCATAATAAGTAGTAAATCAAGTTCCTAATAAGTAGTAAATGGAAAAGAATAGGAACTGTAATTTAAACTCCCAGATCACTACCATATATGAACACATTTGCAAAAGCAAATAAATTCTAGGTCAAGAACTTACAACTCGTCAAATCAAAGGCTCCAGAATGGCTCCATAAGATGCAATTTGCATCGATTAATTACTTCAGCACTGCGCTGCCAAAATTTGTCAGTAACTTATCAACCTAAAATTATCTCCTCCTTATCCTTAAATAAAGCACAGGGCAACTCCATTTGTAAATGCATAATTAGAAGTCATTTAGCATCATCTCAATTTTCAACTCATTTGTTCATCAGTTTATCCATATCAACTAGTTATAGGTTGGAAAGACACAAGCATGACTAAATTATAAATAATGATGCAGGCGACAGCTTTTAGAGATTATTGAAACTTTGAGAATTGTTTTCTTTGTTTAGTAAACCCAGCATTCATTTCACAAATCAACGTTGTTTATGCATTGCTCATATTGATTTGGTTTGTGTGTGCCTCATTGTGGCATGGAATGAAGTGCTTTTATAATATCATATTTCATGTTTTTCACGTTGAGCATCTATCTTTACCAAAACACCTGTATGCTCATTGTTGATGATTATGGTAGAGGACCTTATATGCTCACAACAGGTGATGATTAAGTTGTGTGGAAGTCGGACTCATTAGAAACTCATTAATGAAGTTGAGGGTTGTGAAATATTTAGAATGGAAAATTTAAGCAATATCTTCGTGCTACACCGTGAAAATATATTCAGTTGGAATTGTTGAAATAATCGATTTTCTCTATATTTATAGGATCATTGCTTCGAGTTCACTTGGCCGAAATGTTGTGGGGCAAGCACATATAAGTTGTCGGATAATTTGACAATGATTGACTATGTGTTCGAGAACTTCGATGATTATCATAAAAAAAAGTTTGGAAGCTCATGCCTCAAAAACCTTTTGAAGTTGTGGAAAAAGAGATGTTGGATACCAGCTAATGATAAGACCGTGCAAACACACAGGACCAATGAAGTTTGGTTCAATTTCAAATGAGAGGTTGCAAAGATTTGGTTTACAAGAATTAAGTCTTAATTCTTTGGATTAAATCTTTGGAGATGTGGGAGAAATAAATCACTTATTTTGTTGAAGTTTATATTAATTTAAAAAGCACTTATTTATATTTTTCATTACATTTCTTATGTTGAAGATATATATTTTTTATATCGATATGGTAGGAAAATAATGAATTTATAGTATATATGTGATAACGACATACGTTCGTCATAACAATAATATATGTTATTCAAATTTGGTGAATTTGATAACTTATTTTTCTAGGTTCTCATTTTGTGAATATTAGAATGTATTATTAAAAAAAACACTAAAGGTTTTTAGTGAAATTTAGTTGACTTGAGTAAAATTATCCAATTACATCACTTTTACATGAACTAAAATGTCTTTATTTAAAAGAGCATAGTCAAAATAAAATTTCATTTCTTCATGCATTCCTTTATAAATTTTAACTAATTATTAACTTCTTAAAAAATTGGGCTTCGTGTAATACAAATGTCTTATTCAAATTTATAATTCACTCGTAATTGGTCATAACGTATTTTGTAATAACGATACATGAATTTATAATAATTTCAAGCGCTTATTTGTGATTTGACGTAGATTTTTTATGTTCAAAATAATAATAATAAAAAAGTAATATGATGAAAATAATAATTTTGTAGTTGTATATGTCAATTCTGACATCGTTCGTCATAATGACATATATATTGTTATTCAAATTTCGGTGAATTTGATAACCTATTTTAGGTTCTCATTTTGCGATAATAGAATTTATTGAGTTGATTCGGTGAAACTATTAAATTGCATCACTTCTACATGAACTAAGGTGTCTTTATTTTGAGAAGCACAATCAAAATAAAATATATCATTTTCTTCTTTTATAAATTTTTACTTAAATAGTCATCTTCCTAAAAGTTTGGACTTTGTGTAATAAAAAAAGTGTCTTATGGGCTTTTTGTCCAAAAAATTCAAATTTTTGGTTTTTACTCCTAAGTGGACATAACAAGATTTATTTTTTATAACGACACATATAAGTTATTCTTGTTTATCTTGATTTTTAAGTATTTATTTATGTTTTTTTCCGTACATTTTTTTATGTCAGCGATAAATTAGGAAAATAATGAATTTATAGTTGTATATATCAATAACGACATGTCGTTTCATACTTGATGTATATTTTGTCATTCAAAATTGAGTGGGTTTGATAACTTTGTTTTTTAGGTCTAATTTTGTGAATATTAGAGCGTGTTATTAAAAAAAGAACTAAGGGGCATGATTGGTATAATGAATGGAATTGCAGCTGAATGAAATGAATTAATGAATGAAATGAACGTCTGAATTGAATGATATAGAAATAATCATTCTTATGATTGGTATGACCTATGAATGAAATATAAGTATTGTTGAATACGTTTAAGCTTTGAATATTATTAATTACTAATTATACTTTAATATTAATATTATTTTTTATTATATATATATATTTTTAATATATTATTTATTTTAGCTTTTTAATATATATTTTTAAAATAATATCTTTTATAATTGCAAAATAATAATATTATTATTGTGTTTATTATAATACTATATAATTTTAGTAAACTTATATATGTATATTAATATTTTTTTAATTATCGTTGAAAGTATGAGTTAATAATTATTTGTGTTAGATATAATAATCGGGATGTCGAACATCAAAAACTTGTTTGATGTAAATAATAATCATGCCGTTAAGGCGGAGATTCTTTTTGTTGCATGACCGTCGGAAGTTACTTCGGCGACTACCGAACAAGAAAACAGTCGGTATGTTCGAACTCAAATCTCTGGCAAGCGTCTTAAAAGGCGTGAGCGAAAAGTCAACGAACAAAAAGATTAATTGCGGCGATTAAAAAAGCGTCTCTGGGGCAGCGTTTATAAAAAGATCATCCTAGAAGATGAAGTCGGAATGCGTCGCAACACCAGGAGTTCTGCATGGTCGAAAATCCGCGTACTTTGCAATCGACTCGTACTTGACAAAGTAGGAGAAATGGAAATAAAGGGTTAATAAAAATAATCCGGAAGGAAATAGCCTACAAAAAAATTCACGAGAGGTGAGGAATAGAAAACTAGAGTGTTAAATCACGTATATGAAAAACCACAGACTTCGTTCGATAACTGCATCGATTCATCTTCGTAAGATGTATCCCTATCGATGTAAGGCTCGATTAGTAAATCACGTCACGGTAGCCCCAGGAAGTAGTCTTTTATTGTTATTTGGGTCAACAAATCCATCTTTATTCTTGTTTATTTTACGCGTTATATGTTTTTGTTTGCGAGTCGTAATTAAATTAGCCACGTAATATTCATCAGCAAGCGAAAGCGACTGACAATTGGTATTGAAAGGAGGTGCCGGAAAAATCAGCACTCATACCACGAACCCTTAGTTGGCCAGAAGCGGAAAAAGAAATATAATGCCTGATCTAAGACAAGCGGAGGTCAGACAAAAGCTGGAGTCATATGGTAGAAAGAATTGTTGTCGACCTCATGGTCGGGCGTGAGTGGTAATCTTGAGGATGTGATGATCGGCGGCTACCATGATCACTTTCTTCTGCGAGCCTGAAAGAAATTAATGATTGGGAGGCTCAGCGGGGAAGAGCAACACTCCATCGCTGACGACCAAACCAGCTAAAAGCGCCATGGTTCGTAAAAAGCCGATGATATGTCGGATGATGAAGCGACCCAAAATTAGACCATCGGCGTTTGCGTTTGAGGCTCTCATGAACCCGAATGTCAATGATAATAAGCGGCGGGATCCGGAAGAGACATCCGATGAGGTGTAGCGTTCGGATGCTTTTAAACATCCGTGCAAGACAAATATCGGCGGGAACAAAGTTATACATCCATCATGGGTTGGTAGTCAGGACAAACTTGGAGATTGCCCGTCACGAGCATGATCCGGAGATCCTCGTGATGGGAAGCTTGACGATCTAAAATCGATCCGTCGAAATTTCGCGAAAATCAAAAAGCCGTCGATGGAATTACAAAAGCCGTCTGGCGACTAAAATTTACCCTCGAGCGGCGCGTACCTTGTTCGCCCGTTATCTCCGGCGATCATGGCGGCGGCGAAGTCGAATTCGCGAAACCCGGAGCCGCGATTCTATTTTAAATGAGTCGGATCGCCATCCGTCTCGGTAATTTTGGAACTTTATGATGTGATGGGGGCCTCTGGTCTGACGTATGATCTGCGTCATTCCCGTGAATTTGGAGATCGAGCACATAGGTGGTTTTACCGCTTTACATGACATCCGTCACATCTTTCGCTGTTGGGGCCAATTTTTGTCCCATTTCACCGTCCATGTGTGCTGCATACATTGGCCAAAACAAAAGGTTGGCATTTTTCCCAATTAAAGGTGAGTCGTCGGTCATACATAGAAAGATTTGATAAATGTTTATATGATGGAGCCCAGGTTGAAGGATCTGCTAAGATCCATGGTGGTGGGAGTGCGACTTTAAATCTGTTGAACGTGTGGAAGGCCGTGCATCAAGATTGGCCGAACTTCGTACTCGAGTTTAGAAGCGGCGACTAAAATTATAATTTATCAAGATTTGCTCGCCGCAATCCTAATTGAGCGAGCTCCACCGCCCGGAAAAGCTTTGAAAAGCAATGAATGAAGGGAAGTCAGATCCTCAACCTCCTTCAAACCTTTTGAACAAAGAGTGAAAGAATGTCCGAGAGTCTTTTAGGCGTTTAGAAACTATCTTTAATCAAATCAAGATCGGGACATGTTGGGCCGGGCGAAAATAGTAATGGATAAGCGTCGACTTCAATGCTTCCAAATATTGTAATTATCACGATATACATCGGGCATAATCTGAAAATTGTCGCGATCTACTCAAAATGACTTTAAAATATATGAAGAAAATCGTCTTTCCAGTTCTTAAAAAAGCGTGAACGAGGATTATGGCGAAAGACCGGAAGACCGAAAAAGCGAAAAGGCGAACAAACATTTGCCGGTGATCGAAGGATCATCTTGAGAGACGTCTGGCGAAAAAGGGCCTCCCTACGTTGGAAGAGGTCGAAAGTCAAGAAATCCAAATGATTAGATCACGAATATGGTCGCTGTGGGTGGATGTTACCAGCGCAGCGTTATCGAGCAGACGCAAAAAGATGGAGATCGTGCCATGCAGAACATCCATCGGATAAAAGGTGGCGAACACATCATCCGGTTCCCCACCCACACATGAAATCATTTTTCGGAGGGCGATCTTGGATTTTAATTATAACTCCCCACAACGACTTCTTAACCATCGGTTTCGTCTCCCGGGTTGAAGGTACATCGCCTCTTAGTTGATCTTTGGGGCTTATGCAAACATTTTTTATTCGTTAGTACCGCCGGCGGATGGAAAAAACAAGTTGGGGATTTGGCGGTTATATTGAACCATGTAATCATACTATAATGGGCTTTGGGAATCTATGACCTGACCACATGGTATGATTAGGTTAGAGTCGAACTAGAATCAACTTTGAATCCGAACATTAGGCGAACTAGAATGTTAGATTTTGTAATCGTCGATGTTCGATCCCTTATAACGGGTTTCTAGGTGCTTGGATTTATTCGAGAATTCAAAAGCGGCTTTGTTCACGTATTCTTATTGTGTTAAATTTCCAACCTGAGATGGAGCAGGGAAGTGTAAGGAGATCAAAAAACAAAACAGATTGTTTGCTATCATGTGTGCGAAAAAACAAAATATTGTTAACATGATGGAACGAGCGGGGAGATTGGTGGAGTCAAGCGGCGAGAAAAACATCGTCCCAAACATCTTCCGTCGAACACGAGGTTAAGGCGAGCATAACCAATCAAATACTAAAAGGCGCGAACATAGAATGTGGAAAAACAATTGATTCCCCGATCTCCCGGATCAAATGAATATAGATCCCAAACGAAGCGAATTCGGACTAGAGCCTCGCATAGGTTTTTGAACTATGGAGATTGATGATGAACCGGGGGACCCATTCAAGACCCTCGGTGGAAAAACAAAAAAAAAGTGGCGACTCTGTTGAGCAATTGGAACCAATCAATGTCGACCCGAGCGGACGCGAGTTAGTTAAGTGTTCATTGGTTGAGAATTACTGAACCAATCCGAGCGAGTAATTACTTACCTTGACGAAATTTAGATGTGTTCGCGTGGTCACACGAAGATATGGTTGGAATAGATCGAGCGTACGCCCTGCTCCCTCAACCTTGATCAAACACAAGCTCAGGTTGTCGAAGAACGCGAGAAAATTTAGTCGGGAAAAATATGCGGCGATGAATAGTGAAATCAAAAAACTTCGACAACAAATTGATCCGAGAGGTAAAATGCCCAAAATGGCTGCGAACCACATACTCGTTAAAATCAAATGGATCTTGGAGCGTGTATTGATTTTTTGATTTGAATAAAGCATGTCAAAAGATAATTTTCCAATGCCCCGCATTGATTATTTGGTTGATAGTACGGCGGGCCGTGAACTCATGACATTTATGGATCGTTAATTTGGTTATCACCAAATACCAATGCATCCGGACGATCAAAAAGAATCGAGATTCTGCGATTGAAAAAGAATATGTCTTTATTGGCGGCGCGTGCCATTCGGATTAAAGAATCTTGGGAACAGCATATCAGCGTTTGGTGAACAAAATGTTCGACGAACACATCGGTCCGAACAATCGAGGTATATATCGATGATATTGTGGTAAAGAGCGAACATAAGGAAGACCCACATCGCTTCACCTCGCACAAGCGTTTGATATACTAAGAAAATATAATATGAAGTTAAATCGAAAAATGCGGTTTTGGGATTCATTCAGGAAATTCCTCGGACATATGGTTAGTCGGCGGGGGATTGAAGCGAATCGTCAAAGATTCAATGATACTCGATATCTGCCCCGGAAATGTGAAAGAGGTCAAAAGTTAACAGGACGATTAGCTTCCGTGTTCTGGGTTCATATCACGAAAATGGGGACAAATGTAAACCTTTCTTTGATGCATTAAGCGGAAAGTTTGATGGACGGCATTGCTAGAATGCATTTGAATCATTAAAAGCAACCGCCTGCGGATACTCGAGACCTTGTCTGCTATAATCTATCGGCGAACAACTCTATTGTATCTGTTTTATCCGAACATGCAATTAGTCTTTGTCTTATCGTCTGGCGAAGAACCGCACATTTGCCCATTTATTATGTTAGCGAAGTGCTAAAAAAGGCGAACTCCGGTATTCTCCATTGGAAAAATTAGCATCGCCCTCATAACGAAAGTGTGCGAAAATTGCGACCATATTTTTCGACCTTTCGGTTGAGGTATTGACCGCATTTCCATTGCGTAAGTCCTCCACCGACCGGATATGCCGGGCGGATTGCTCAAATGGGCGGTGGAATTAGAACTGAGTCGGCATTACGTCGCTCCCGACATTGCGAATGAAAAGGTCAAGTATGGCCGATTTCATGGTTGAATTGACATATCCCAAATTCTGACCGAAATTGTCGATCAACCATGGTATATGTATGTTGATGGATCATCAACAAGTTTAAAAAGGGAAGCGGCGTAGTTCTCGTCAATGACCAGCAAACATTTACCATGACCATCGATTTGATTTTCAAAAGAACAAATAAATTTGAATATGAAGCTTTGATCATTTGGATTACAAATGGCAATGACAATGGGAATTCAAAGGTTGATGATCTAAAGTGATTCTCGGTAATTGTTTATCAAGTAAGAAAGAATATGAAGCCGAGGCGAACAAATGACTCAATATCAACAAAGCAAAAGAGTTTGCTCGAGCATTTTGACCAAGTTTTCATTGAACAATTACCGCGAATGGGTAATTCGTTCGCCGACTTTGCTGCACGGGTAACAAAGCGAAGAATTAGCGAACACGCGAATATTGTGGTCGTCCACGGCTATATCGCCATCGGTTGGATTACGATTGCCCAAATAACAAGCGAACAAGAAACTTGGATGACTCGATAATGAGTTATTTACAAAAGGACTTCCGCGAAAATAAAGCACAAACTACTCGTCTCGGATTCTGATGCGCTTTCGATATACTATTATAGGCGAGCATTTGTACAAAAAGCTTCTACTTCCACTTCCTTTTAAAGTGTATTACTCTGAAGAGGGACATGTATCTGCAACAAATCCGTGATGGAGTTTGCGGAAATCATACTGGTGGGCTGTCTGTCTCCGCTCAAAATAATCGAGCAAGGTTATTATTGGTGACTCTTAAAAAAGGATTCACGTCGTATGCCGTGCATGTTATCAATGCGGTACATGCTCCACTCATTCATAGCCCTTTGAAGATTTTAGTATCGGTTTATAGTCGTGGCCATTTGCTAAATGGGGAATCGATTTGATCGGCCCATTTCAAGCTGGCACATCCGGGGAGTTAGATATCTTTGTAGTAGCCAGATTGATTATTATCTTAAATGGGCGGCGGGGCGATTGTTAAAATCACCGAACAAAGGATGTGGAACTTTGTTTGGAAAAACATCATCTGTCGATTTGGGCACAATCATTGATCACGGATAACGGCAAACAATTCGATGGAAGTGAATTTAGACAAAATTGTGCTTTCGGGGAATTAAAAAGCACTACTCAACTCCATATTATCGATCGAATGGTCGAGTTGAGATAGTTAATAAAATTATCAAGCATACCGCCGAAATTTTAGACTTGATAATTCCGCGGAGGATAAATTTGAAGAATTGCACGATTTCAAAATATTGTGGGCTTTAGAAACAACTTTCGAACATCAATAAAATGCGGAGACCCTTTTTGCTTTAGCATTTGGTGCGAGAAAGTACATTATACTGAAGAAATCAAAATTCCAAGTCATCGAACAATGACTTTTGGGAAGCATATTAATGACGCTACTTTCTCTGAGTTGGACTTGTTGGAAGAAAAAGAAATGAATGATGATTTCAAGAATCTTATGTAAAAAAAGAGATCGAAAAGTTTTATAATTCCAAAGTCCGAATGCGGAGATTCAATGTGGGAAAATTTGGTTTTAAAGGCGATCGATGGGGGTACCATGTGGTGTGTTCGGTCGAGCATGGGAAGGTCCTTTTCAGAGTCACGGAGCGTTTATCAAAGCGGGGCATATGACTTGGAGGACTGAATGGAGTCCCATTGTCTTACTCGTGGAATGCATCAAATTTGAAAAAATATTATCAATAAAAGCGAGCATAATGTCGTCGCATTTAATAAAGCGAAATAATGTTGACCGAACACAATCGACCATTCAAATAAAACGAGCAAGATGATCAAAAGAAAGAATATATTATTTTCGACACTTTATCTTCAAAAAAATGCCGACAAAGATTTTTGATAAACGCGAGACGGTCTGACAAAAGTTGTCGATAGAAGATGTCGGTCGGCCGCAAGTTGATAAGTGGTGGCGACCCATGCGCAGGGTAATTTAATTTTTAAGCAAAAAGAGCCAGGGGATGTCAAAAAGCAAAACAGAAATAAGTGGTGGCGGAAGCACCAGTTATCTATGAACCAAAGACTAATGTCAGGGACTTGGGCTTCGAGTTATAAATAGGGGCATACTTATAGTTAAGAAAAAAGGAAAAAAGATGAAGAAGAAAAAGGAAAAATACTGCAATTCTCGGAAGGAAGATGGTTTAGTATGCCCCCAGGGCGTGAAAGAATTGGCTCTCGATTGAGAATCATTTATTTCAATCGAACATCTATCCGGATCTGAGTTTTTACCTCACATTCATTCTGAAAGCGGGTTGAGGCAGATTTGCGGACTCAAGACTCGGAAAAAGTCATGGTTACCACTCCACGTTACTCACTTGCTTATGCGATAATAAACCATAAAGAAGTCCACCATGCATCCCCAAAATCTTCTCGAAGGTGGGGATGTCATAGAATCCATTGAAATAAGATGCCGATCTTGGACTTTCAGCATCTCTTTGGGGGACGAATGGGCGCGAGTGAAAAATTTTGTCAAGATTTATTTTTAAGCGGAAAGCAGAATGCTTCGCCACATGCTCACGTTGACGCCAGCGATAACCCGCAACTTGTCGGGGAGGACAAAAGCTTATCTTCTTCTTGCTTTGAGCATGTTACAAAATGAAAGGGTAAATGACTGATGTGCCACATCCTTGTCAACATCAATTCCATGCAAGGCGAAGGCGGTTCACTCAAGATGGGTTTTAAATCCAAAACCCCGATGATAATAGTTGTGTAATAGATAGTCTTCTTCAACTATGAACGATGTAATAGAATACAAAGTGTTGCAAAAAGAAAAAGAATGATATATGTCTTTTTTGTTCACAAGAGTTTCTAGTTCAGACTCTATTTGAGGTCGCACTAAAGCCGGACGACGAACAAAGACTTAACGAGCAGCCCAGTCTATGTTCACGGATTTAACGAGCAGATTCTCGATTCCGCAAAGAAAAAGCGAGTAATGGGTACGTGCGAATAAATGCATAAGTTTAATTAGTACTTACAGCACCAGAAGACGGCGGGTGACAAAATACGTGGTCGCGATCTAAATAAGGCGCCCGAGTACGAAGTGATCGCGACTAAATAAAAGACGATCAAGACCAAGAGGGGGGTTCATAAAGTAACCCATCCGGTCGCACCTAAATAAGACGATCAACCGATTGCAACGTCAATAAGACAATCAAAACCGAAAAGAAGTCAGGAGGCGGGCATGTATAAACCTAATGTTGAATTCATTCAAGAAAAGAGGCAATGGCGGAAAGCAATAAGTTTAACGCAGCTTAACAACAAAGCAAATATCAAGCAACACAAGTATCAACATTCATCCTCAACAAACAAAAGTTAGAGAAACAATTCAATATGAAATCCATTTGTTGTTCAAGAAATATTGGGACAAAGAAGAAGTATCAACAAGAAGCGTTTAAAGATATATTGTTCAAATTAAAAAGTGAAGAATTTAAATTACACAAGTCTACAAAAAGAAAAAAGACATCAAGCTATAAAGTCAAAATTAGGTGTAGATGGATGGAAATATCCGAACACATTATGTTTGGGTCCTTCCAAAAAGACTTAATGTTCGGATATTTGATGCTCATTGGGAGGCGCTGCTTTTGCTTTCGATTCTGGGAGGTTCTTTCGCCCAGATCAGATTGGTCCCAGATTGATCCAAGAAGAGTTTGATCGGCAACCTCGAAAAGAAGAATAACATCCGCGTTCTCCTCTTCATCCGTAATCGGGTCGTCGATTTTTGATCCGCCGGGAAAACGGAAAAAGTCACATTGCACCATTCAAACCGACATTGGGAGGTCACGATCCGGAGGATTATCAACCAAAAATCTAGCTGAAAGTCGGATAGAGAGGGGGCAATTTGCTCATTGTTGAAGTGTGTGGCTTAACAGATCGAACGGCATCAAAAAAGCACAAATGTACGAGAAATTAGACATGGAGTCAATATACTGCGTCATCGTGCGGCGCCTTAGAATTTTCAAGCCCTAAACGGGTGTTGGTCTCTTCTGGCCGCGATAGTGTTGGTCGAGCTTCGTTCCCTCTCGGCTTTCCATTTTTCAACATCATTCGAAGTTTACTGGCTTCGGTATTCATTTCATCTTGAGCCCTTAGGTATATTGATTACCTCCCCGAGGTGATCTAGAGCCTCTCTTTGCGTGTACGTGACATCCTCTTGGTAAAGCGAGCATTCTTGAAATTGGGGAAGCATCCTCTTGAGCCGCTTTGGGCACCGAAACATGTCGGTTTGTTCTTGAGCCAATTTCAACTCATCACGGACCTGTTATTTCGACCACCTTATCTTCAAAGTTCTAATCGAAGCCAAATAGTTGGCTTGAATATTTAGCAGATTGAGCATAAGCTTTCTCCATAGCGACCAGGTGACCTGAAGCACCATCCCCAAACGCATGTTTTCGGGGGGTGGGACAGTAGACTCCTCCAGTCGAGTAGTCCATGTCGAGCAGGGAGTCCGACAAGCTTTTTGAACATGTCTTTCAGACGCGAACGCGGAACTGCGAACACTTCGGCAGCGGTATAGTTCTTTAGATTGGGCATTAAAGCGACAACCCGCTTAACCGCAATCTACACATTTGACAAGTGAGTGAGTAGATGTCAACCAAAAATCAAGGCAACATACGTAGGCGAGCAAAAGTGTGCACCATCGCCGGCCGATTTGGATCCATCGTGAATGATCATTTCTGGAGATCGGAGCGGGATCGACGGAGTCCATGGTCGGGCCCGGTGGAGGGAGAAGATGTACAAACTTCCATTTCGACCAATCTGAAATGGGACCAACAACAGGCGGCCGCTCCCGGACGCCTCGACAGTATCCGTCGACTACCCGACAAAGGTCCTTGTTTGAGTTTTCGGCCGACCGACATTCGATCGACCCCCATGTTCGATGTTTCAGCCCGATTCGCCGACTCCACCCTTGGTCTTCATATGGCATGTTTGTCACGACCCCCATGCTCAAGCGAACAAGAGCCTTTGAGCTCGGCTTGACTCTCGGGACTGATGAGTCGTTTAGCCCTACTTTCGTTTCCACTACACGCATTTAGGATTGCAGAATTTGAAAAAGAAGTTCTGTGGCCTTTTTCTTGAGCCATCTCGGTATGCTCGGATGTACTCACAAAGAACGGCCAGCGGAAAAAGCTATAAATTAAATGTCGAATTAACGGATACCCGCCCGAACAAAAGGACCTGAAACATATAGAAAAACAAAAAGTAATCCTTACGGAAGGATCCATCAAAGACAACAAGATGATGATGAGGCACGAACAAACCTCCTTTCTTTCTCTGCTCGGCGGTATTCAAAGTTATTCTGGATCTTCGAACGAGGTTCGAGATCAATCACGCTTATTTCTTTGAAATAACGTCGTTTGTCTCTTATCCGCACGCGTGGAATCACGAAATAAAAAGTGAGTTAAAATCGGGTTCAAATTGAAGAATGAAAATACAAAATCACTTACTTGGTACACTCAAGTCGATGGGGATGTCCAAACGAGCATTTCGCTCGCCTTCAGGAGGCGGACTTTTCCAATCGCCCTTCACGAACGAGAACTTCTCTTTCCGATCCGATTTTATTCCGGCACATCCTCGATGATTTTGCACTTGGCGTTGGCTTGCATAAACAACCACCCATATTACGCCCGCCGGACGTGTCAAGGCACTAACAAAGCAAGTTATCCGCCGAAGGATAATACCTTCGCTTCATTTTGCGAACAATGTCAAAAAAAGCGATGATTATATGCCATCCGTTCGGTTTTAAGGCGGTAATGGTGATATTCCATTCCACGAGCAAGCGGGTAATTGCAGGATGGAGAGGAAAACAGGAGACCGGCCTCCATCGTATCTAGATTCGGCAACACAACCCTCGGGGGTTGATCGGCCCTTCATCGGGACCAAGGTGCCGAAAAAAAAACATCTTAGGAGTTTCATAAATCCTATGCAGAATCGGGCGAGCATATCTACATCAATTATGCTCGCCATTTTGCTCATTGGGTACTCGTTTTTCTACACTAATTCTATGGGGTTGTTAGGGCGACCAAAATTGTAACGAGTATTGTACTTTATATATGTTGGACTATGAGGAACACCAGCGGGTATACCAAGTTAGGAGTTTTCCCATTATCTATACCTATGTTCGATTCGGCCAAATTCACGATTCATCAAATTTCCCCTCATATAAATTATCATTTCTAATTACATCAACATTATCAATATTACTAAACCTATTTTGAATTTGGGGCAAAGAATCATCATGGTCGAATTATCCGACGAGTCATTATGCGACAAAACCCTATCCGACCTCGTTTGGGCAATTTAATCGAAGAAAAAAACAGGTAAATGGTTCTTAAATTGCCAGCGGAATCCTAAATTCAAGCATTTGCCCTCCAGATAAATTTGGCGCCTAACGGGGAATTCTACTTATGGGGGAAGACGGGGAACTACTTGATCGGATTGAGCAGGAGGAATTGAGCAAGAGGCCATGATTATAAAATAGTAAGAGAAATGCAATCGTTTAATTGTAAATTTATTCATACAGGAACGATGAACCCTTCATAGGAGACTTTCGAATGCGAAGGTGATAAAAAAGAAGAAAGAAAGTGGAAAATTTTTGAAGTGGAGAAATGGGATTTAAATAGACACGGGCATTAATTCGAATTTCAAATATGAATTTGAAGCGTTTCAAATGCCGGGGCCCAATCAATCTTAACAAATGCGCCCAATGTAGAATACAAAGCGATCTACCGGGGGGTATTGTTGTGTTCGATATAATAAATCGATTAATTAACATCAAAGAGCCGACACGTGTAATATTGAATATAATAATCACATAATTGGGTAAGTTACTTTTTGTTCGCCGACTCATCGTAATTGTTCGCAAATTTTTATCGAACAAACATAACCAGTCAATATCTTGAACTCAACTCTCCCGAGGAACCCAAGAGCGGCGAACATAAATGCGACCCGAGCACGAAGATTAATTTCGACGATCGATAAAAAAGCTTCTACGAGATAATGTTTATACAAAGATGAATCTAGAAGATGAAATCAAACGCGATGGCGACATCTCTCGAATTCTTGCATGATCCGTAAAAATCCAAAGACATCTTTACCAATCCAAATTTCATGCTTAATGAAGTAGAAAAAATAGGCGAAAAAAGGAGAGAAAGAAAAGGAGAAGGGAAACGGAAAAAAAAAAAAAAAAAAAAAAGGAGAGAGATGACCTATAGGAAATCCTCGAGAGGTGAGGAAGAAAAAAAAGAAGAGTGTTCATCCACATATCCAAAAAACCTAGAACTCATTTACCAATCAAAGATCGATTCATCTTCATAAGGTGTATCGGGGCGACGTGTAAAGCTCGAAATACTATATCCCGGCTTGGTATGCCCCGTAGTAAATATTTTTTCTTTAACCGGGTCAACAAATTCATCTTATTTACCGGTTTATTTTACACGTATAAGTTTTGTTTGCGAGTTGTAATCAAATCAGCCACATTATACTCTCGATAAAAAACGACTCGCAACAAAGATAAAGGTTTCATTGATTATATGTTATCAGTTACAGATTACAATGAACTTATCAAAGAAATAAAACAAAAACATAAAGAATTACAAGTCTTGATCTTGGTCTTGATCTTCATCTTGCTCGAACTTCCTTTTTTTTCTTCTCACGGACTTTTATCCGATCGAGCATCTTGACACTTTCATCCGACCGAGTTCGAGTTTCTTCGACCGGACCTCACGATCCTTGGGACATTTGACCTCATATTGAGTCTCAGTTTCACCTTTCTTCGATCCACCGAGTCACTTCTACCTAAATTTATTTGATTTGTCCGATCCGATTAATTCATTGATTAGATCAACACATCTTAGAATAACATCAGGTTTTTATATCAGGTTTAGCATTTCAGATTTTAAGCGCATCTGATCTCAATCACGTCTGATCTTGATCATTTGCCCATCTTCATATCTGATCTTGATCACGTCTGATCTTGATCAGTCTCATTTGTTCCTCTTCTGATTTGCAACCTTTTCTTCTGATTTGCTGGCTTTAGCTTTTCTTCTTTTCTGATTCTGCACAGCTTATCAGTTCACTCTGGAACTCATCTATCTCATCTGATCTTGATCAATCTTGTCTGCAGCCTCGTCTGATCTCGATCTTCTACGTCTGATTCCGTGAGTTC
>JBBCBC010000186.1:0-100000 GCA_037126765.1 Stenogyne calaminthoides
CAGCTTGTTCATTTAGCAGTAGCCTAAGCTCAACCCACTGCCAATGGAATTTTGCAGTTGCAGGGTATCCAAAACATGCAGGAGCTTATCCATATGCTTCTTTGCATTTTATCCATATTGTTTTTTCAACTCACCTTGACCAGAGATCCAATTCCCACCATCCAATTTAATCACAGGTTCTGCCATTTGATGAGAGCCTAGAACGGAGAGGGACCAATGCAGCAGCTTTCAAGCTGCTATCCAAACCAGTCGATTGCAGCATCGATACGAATTAAAAATCGAGTGTATCTGCAGATATGAGATCGTATTAGCCATGAGTGTCATATCTCACGAAAAGGGCGGTGGCTTTATAGCATCACTTATAGCAACAACCAATGAATGACACAATTGATGGAAATCTTATATCACAAATGCAAATACCGAATAGGCTGGTGGAAAGACCAGGTTCAAAGATAGCACCTATAGCATTCTTGAGATAGCTACAACTGAGGCTTCTCCTAAGAGCTCCACAATAAATCCATCACACACTGTTCTGCAGCTTCCTACAAGAACCCTAAACCAGTTCACAGAAACTTCAATCAAATTGTCCACCTTAACACTAATTGAAGATATGTGCAAAAAGTCTTACAATAACTATCACCAGAACAATAAGAAGCAGTATACCGGTGAAAATAAGGCATTAAACAGTACCAAAAGCAGCGAAATTGACCATTTTATCAAACTTTAGATAATCCTGAAATGATAATTCGATTTCATCTCATCATATTGTGATCCATATTCACGCCCCTCGTATAAGGAAAATCTAGGGTCTCTAAGAATATATTCTACAGAGAAACCTTACAGTATAAAAGCCCAGATGCCAGTAATCTAGCTGTCATTCTGTGCCTACACTAAAAAAACAAAATCATAAACCTTTTAATTGCTCTCTTATTATTTAAAAGTTGCTAATGCCTTTAACTTTTCAGCAATTAATCAGTAATTTACTCATTACTATTGCGGCTCCAGCCGTACCAGGTTCAAAAAAATAATTTTTTTAGGATTTCGACTCACACCTATCTATGATAGGAGAAATTAGCATGGTGAAAAGACTTTATAGTTTTGATGGTTCTACCTAGTGCACAAAAAGGTGGATGAAAATTGACATCATTTTTGTAACAAAATGTTGCTGAGCATCGACAAAGAAGCTACAAGACCATCATTCCTGATACATTCAGCTCAGCTCAAGACGACGAAAAAAAAAAAAACATTTACTTACACAAATGCACCATCCAGGATACGGGAATGATCAACGGGGTCAGGTTGTACATACCAGAGGAAACAGTCGTCTTCAGATTCCACCCAAACACCAAGGCACCTGTAAAGAATGAGTCTATGAGCAGCAGCCAGCCTCAACAAAGCAGTCAAACCCCCAATTCCCTCAAACTATAAGTTAACCGAAGATATGCAAGAGAGACGAGATAATAGAATCCGGAGGCAGCAACTCCTTTGCCAAATAATTCAAAATGGAAGTTATGTCCATCGTCTCAGCTATCCTCGTCTACTGCACCAATATATGTGAGGTCTGTTCTCCTCATTCTCACTGCCCCTTTAAGCAAGTAGGATGCCTTGAAATTAGCTGGGTGAAGGCTGACCCGATCCGGCCCCATCCTCCATAATGGTCCATCTATCAACCTCAATGTCAAGGTCCTGTCGTGAAATCTATGACTTGATTTTTTCATACTTGTGGGACCACGTCCTGAGTTCTTCTGAGGTACATTCGAACAGATAAGATTTAGTGATGTTACTGGATATATGGGTTGAAGACAAGAGATGGAAGTGCTACCAGATGGTATAAGAATCAGGAATGCAGTATGAATGCGCCCTCGAATTGTCTCAGGCACTTCCATGTGATCCAAGTCATTCTGCATTAGTAAATTAGATGAGAATAGTGGGCAAGAATTGGATTTTGAAATTAAACTGTTCAATTCCTACGAACTGCAATTAGGGGTAGTTATAAAACATCGAACTGTTCAATTCCTAAAAAGAATGATTATGTCAAACCTGTGGGCTTCAGAGAATAACGGCGCAGCATCTGGTCTGAAAAGTGATCTGGTGAGGATAATTTTGAAATCATGTCTGTGAACTACTTCTTTCATGCTCAAACCAACTCTTGAAACTCGAACGCCATTCATCTTTTGACAGATCTTCCACTCCATTTGGGACATCTAAAGCCAAAGTCCCCTTCTAAGGATCTTGCGGATTCAATTTCAGAACTCTGTCTTTCATCACAACTGCACTTGAAGGTCTTTTACCATTCAATAACAGTAGCTACATTGCTATACTTCTTCAAGAGGTGGCGGGCTGGCGAAACCGAAAGCCTGCCCTTAGAAGCCAAGAATGTCGACATTAAAACAATCACATTTAGTCCATAAAAAGTTTAGTTAGGAAAGAATCAAGAGCATACCTGCGGATCAGTGATAAAAGAAAAGCCTCCCCAATTCTAGGAAGCATCATAATACTCCGGCTGGGGATGGAAGAACCAGGATAATTTGGAATTTTGGGCAACAACCAAAGAAGAAGCCTGGTTGCTGAAACATATTCATGACAAACAGCCATCATATATAAGATTGCTGCCAGTTCTTCTCCACCAAGCCTTGGGCTTAGTCATTTCAGTTTCTTCAGTGAGATTTTTTACAACAGATACCAACCACACAAATAGAGTCCTCTTCTCTGCAAATCGCATCTGCTTCAAAAGCTTTAGAATTGAAACAATATCTTGAAACTGTGATTTTCTAGACTCGTCTGGTTTTGCTTGGGCACCCAACCCTACTTTCACATATATGGCTAGTTGATGTTCCCTGACTACCTTCAATTCGAGCAGCAGCTAATTGTGCAAGACTTTGAGTTTTCCGAACAGATTGCTGCCCACTCCTAGTGGCTTGATTGACAGGCTCGGGAGGTGCTTTTGCTTTATCGGACCCGATATGTTGCAGTCCCTCCTCTTTATCCACCATATCTCTTCATCATCTCTAAGATTTGACTGCATGAGTGTGCCCATTTCATCACTTAATTTCACCCTTTTGCATTCTTCACATCATCACTTAATTTCACCGTCAAAAACAGCATGGTCAGTGGACTTGGATTCAGCTTTCATTTTCCCCCGGCTTACCAAAATGCATCATAATTTATTTCTGGGTAGACACTTTTTTATTAAGGCAGACTTTGAACCCAATGTCAAAGTCTGCAACTTTATTCGTTTCAATTAGCTTTGGATCAGAGGCAAGGCATGAAAGAAGATAATAATAGAACATTATCTTCTTCCAAGCTCCTTTGAATAGCTAAGATCTCTCTGGAGAACATAGTCATAATAACTGCCTCAACATTGATGTCTCCCTTAACATCTATATGAAAAGCTAAATTCCTCGCAAACCGTAGCAGTGACGACATCACTATTTCAGTATCCCCGGTTTGATCATACTGCCGCACTTCTGGATTGTTATAGTATGTATAGACATATTCTTCTCCAATTAAACCAAATCTCGAATTCCAATTTTCGAAATTAACCAGCCTTCCATAAACGTTTTTAGCATTATGTTTGTCATTCACCAAAAGCTGGAAAGCGGTTTTTACGAAATTGACTGTGACTGAAGCAGGGACTAGCGCTAAATGATTTATTAGGAGCTTCTCCTCATATAGTTCCCCATCATTCTCATCCTCGCACTTTAGGCTTTTAATTTTATCAATTAAATCAGAAATAGTGCTCGGAATAAGCTGGTCCTTATCATCATGTTCCCACTCGTTAGGGTTTCTCATCTTCATGATTTCTTCAATCAATTCTGCAATGTTTGAGAAATCATTTTTTCGAGCATGTGTATCGGAGGGAAGGACGCCGACGACGACAATCTGAGCAATTGTACCGTTCATGCAGATATTATCAATGGTAAAATCCATGAGACAGTGTTTAAGCTTGTGCAGATCGTACACGAACTTGTACAGCTGTCTAATGACGTCCCTAGCCACTTCGGCTAAATAGTTGATCCATATATCCTCCTTTCCCTCTCTCTTTCCTTCAGTCTTGTATCTCATTATCATACTTCTACCAACTCCGCCTCCTATCCATTCACTTAAATATTTTCTCAGCGGGGTCCCAGGTTGATCACACACTAGATTGTCACGGAGATTGTCCCAAACTAGAACCCTTAAGTAGTTTGGATGTTTTATCTTGATAGCATCCCGTTGATTTTCATTCTGAATTCGAAACACACGAATATCAGATGCTGGATAAGTAATACCTCCTTTCTTCACAACAAGCGTCCCCAACCCGTTGTCTTCTCTATACTTATACGTGTACTCAGAACCAACTTTAAACTCTTTTGATTCGGCCATGGCAACAGCTCTTTGCCAAATAAAAAATGCTGCCAACCGATTCACAGCTGCATCCAAACCCTTTGCTATCTACTTTTGGGACCTATTAATCATAAAACATTCATCACAAACAAAACCATTAATCTAACAATACCATTAATCTAAGTAATACATGTTAACACTATTATATAAATTTATCAACAACTTTTAAAAAGGAAAAGGAATGCAATTTGGAAGACAACGGGTTGGAACAAAAAAACTCCTATTTTTATTTTTTGGTTTGCTATCTACTTTTGAGACCTACTAATCATAAAACATTCATCACAAACAAAACCATTAATCTAAGTAATACATGTTAACACTATTATATAAATTTATCAACAACTTTTAAAAAGGAAAAGGAATGCAATTTGGAAGACAACGGGTTGGAACAAAAAACCTCCTATTTTTATTTTTTGGAACAGAAAAAATGATGTATTGATTAGAGTTGCAAGAGAAATACAAGAGCAATACATTTACAAAAACTCACCACATTCTCTCCTGGACGACCCAAAAGAATGCTAATTACTAAGTTTGTAGTCTTAATCGTCACCAGCCAGCTAGGGTTTTCCAAAATTGTTATATTATTGTTTTTAGTTGGAGTCAAAAGTCAACTGTAAAAAAATTTAGGACAATTAATATGCACTAATTAATCTTGTCTAGTCTAGTAGAAACCGGTCAGATTATCTCTAGTCATAAGAATGTCATATCGAAGATAAGCTAAATTAATACTCCTATTTGCTAAACAAAATTGAATATTTAATTAACTGACATGTACACGTCAACCTAACTAACACCACAAATATTTATCCCTTATAAGATACTCTAATATAAACTAATAAACTGATACTTACAATCTTAAGGTGTATCACTGTATCTAATGCTCCCTCCATTTTTTTTTTCTAGATGTCATTCTCAATATTTTTAGACAAATGAAGAATATTTTTATGTTAAAATTAACATTAACTAATAATAATTAAATTTATAACTATCTAATAACAAAAACTTATGTCATTTTTAGAAACTTTTATTATCCCCAAAATCTCATTACTAAATTTGTAAAAAAAACCGCACATTAAATAAATAAAAAACTGTACATCTATTGAATTATTAACTCTATTCCTTTAAACTTAGTCTAATCACTTTTTCTCAACATATAAAGAAGAAAAATTCTACCCAAAAAACAGTTACACCTAAACTCAATTACAATTACCCCTTAATAAATACAATTACATCGGCCCACTAACTTTCACACAATAACTACCCATTCACCTTCCCTACATAAAACCAGAAAACGTATTAAATTCTGCAAGCTGTTCATTTCAATTAATTTATCGACCACCACTCCCCAACTATCCAAACTTGATATAATTATATTAAAAGATTACTAATTTCATGTATACACACAAATAAATGAACAGATTACACTTTCACTAAACTATCAACCTCCCCACTAATTACCCCTTAATAAATACAATTACAATTATTAAAATGCAATTTTATCTCTAATTCTTAGATCTACTGTAAAAATCGGCAAGTAAAACGTTCAATCTTATATACCTAAAGAAATGTGAATCAAATTGAATATGTACCTATGAATCGTGTGTTGATCAGAGAGAAAATATGGATATATTTGTGGACAATACGACTAAGATCGCCATTTTTATCGGCCGAGTGAGACTTGTGCGACTGGTTGCGTAAGACGTCATTTCTCTTCTCTTCTCAGTCTTGATTCAGTGAAAATTGAGAGAAATTAATAAATAACTTCAATTGAAAAGATCAAAACAGCAGAATGCAGATTTTGCGGCATTCTTTACCTGGAGGAAGAGGAACGAAGGCGGATTGCAGCGTGACAATGACGGGTTACCATTGTTCTACGCATCTGCATAAAGGGTCACTAGTTTTCGGCCCTCCCGTGATTTTGGCTAGGAAGGAAAAGAGTCTCAGGAAGAGATAACGATTGGAGCTGGATCTTCGGACGAGTTCTCAGACGACGAAAATATACTTGTCGGGGAGAATAGGGATAAGAAGATGAATGTAGAGAGATGATGGATCATTCACAAACTGGTGACCCTAGCCTCGAAAAGTTCAAATACGAGCTTCAAGATAAATGTTTTTCTAATTTTAATTGAATCACTTTTTATTTCATTTCCTTCTCCCATTTCTCTGCAATATTTATAATTTAATAATCTTAAAAATATTAATTTCAAAAGGGACGCAAGGTGTGATTTGTAAATGTGCTGCAATATATAAATGTTTGTTGGCTTCCTTTGAAATTTGAAAATTTAGTAATGCAATTGTTTAGGTCCACATTCAATTGGGCTTGCACTATGATTAAAAGTTGTAGATTTAATTTTGTTTGTTTAGACAGGAAATGTATGACAGAATGATATTGAGATGGATAATTAAATAGGTAAATATTTTCATTGTTTTTAATATTTTTATGAGATGGATAATTAAATAGGTAAATATTTCATAGTACTCGCAATGGAACATGGATAAAAGAGCCTATCATTCTTAGGTGTTAAGCAGCAACAAGATGCATACCCTCACATATGTATTGGTGCGAGCTCTGCAATTTAAAAACATGGATAATCCAAAGTAAAGTACCAACTTGCAGTAGGGGTGGGCAATTTTTTCAGGTTTCGGGTACCCGATCGGATCGGATATTTATTTAAGATTTTTGGGTATCGGGTACCCAAATCCGATCCAAAATTATGTGATCGGGTATTGGGCACCTGATCGAGTATCCGATCTTTTGTATGTAATTATTATTTTTGAAAAAAATTGGATATTTCGGGTATACGACATTTTGGATCGGGTTCGGGTACTACTTTTTTCCGATTCGGATTTTTGAATACCCGATTTTTCAGATCGAATTCGGGTACTTTTTTTCTATCCGAAATGTTCTAGTAGGCGGGTACCCGAACTACCCGATCCGATGCCCACCCCTAACTTGCAATAACTTTAGGCACTTATTTAATCAAAAGCAAGCCTTATTTCATAAGCAAAGTTTCTCTTCCGAAGAATTCATTCGATGTGAACTATTCTTCAATTCAATTTTTACTTTCTTGGCCCAAATATATTGATGATATCTTTAGAAGGTTCACTGGGAAATGTGTTGAATGAAAATGAGTATGCAATTAGTTCAAAACATTTTCTTTTTACCTTATGTGCTTTGGAGTTTGGATTGCATATTATGCGTTGGAGGCAGGAGCTTTATTACTTGATATAAAATGATAAATCAATGTTAAAGTCTAAACAATTTTCTCAGTGTAGAGTGACAACAAATTGTGTTGTAAATTGTAATATAGGTTTACATTTGGGTAGTGATAATATTTGTAAACCATTTTTCCACCTTAGAATTTCTAAGGTAGTATATTGGTTCCCCTCAACTCTTGCTAGTGTGAGTATATATATGTGTAAATTTTTAGCATGTATATTTATATTTTTGTTAATTGATGGATCGCAAATGGTTGATTTGTATCTTGGCTTTCGCTGAAGGTGGTATTAAAAGTAAGACAAAAATTTGTGTGAACTCGATTTTTTTAATATCTCTGTTATGTATAAAAACTATCACCGTTATGCATAAAAATTATTACTGTTATGCAAAAAAACTGTCACTATTTAAAAATGCTTTATATTTTTAAACAGTGAAAGTTTTTATCATAACAATGTTAGTTTTTGCACATAATAATAATAGAGTTCATGTATAGACTTATTTCACAGGAACGTCATTCTAAAAGTAAATGCAGATCATGCACTATTTGAATGCGAATAATTGAAAAAACTAAGGAGGTCTTGCTTGATTATTAGTCACACCTGGGTCTACTTGATTATTAGTAATCGTACAAGTGCATGTTATTAATTACATATGAAACTATGTTTGTTAATTATAAATTATCCACGTGTTCTACCACTGTTATGCATAAATATTATCATTTTTTTAAAGAAAAAAAAAATTCAAACAGTAATAGTTTATATATGAATAATAGTGTTCACAGTAACAGGTTGTTTTCCGGAAGGGTTAAATAGCACGACGGTGGTGCTGATACCGAAGTGTGAAAGTCCGAAAACAGTAAAAGATTTGAGACTCATATATCACCGCAACGTTGTCTACAAGATTGTATTGAAGGTCTTATGCAATCGGCTCAAGACGATTCTCCCCAATATCATTGATGAGGCACAGTCCGCTTTCCAATCGGGGCGTTCGAATCAAGACAACACTCTTATTGCTTTTGAAACAATTCATGGGATGAAAAGAAGAAGGAAAGGAAAAAGGGGAGATGTCGCGTTGAAGAT
Organism: Stenogyne calaminthoides; assembly: GCA_037126765.1. NCBI lineage: Eukaryota > Viridiplantae > Streptophyta > Magnoliopsida > Lamiales > Lamiaceae > Stenogyne > Stenogyne calaminthoides. The sequence goes on from JBBCBC010000186.1 coordinate 8,686, forward strand.
TGACATAAGCAAGGTTTACGACCGAGTAGATTGGAGATATCTCGAAACAGTGCTTATCACCATGGGATTTGATAGAAAGTGGGTAAACTGGATGAAAATGTGTATCCAGATGGTGTCGTACTCGTTTTTAGTAAATGACGAGCTTGTGGGACCCTTGAAACCGGGAAGGGGACTAAGACAGGGAGACCCCCTCTCCCCATATTTGTTCATCATATGTGCTGACGGGCTCTCCAGCTTGTTAAATCAGGAAACTAGAAGAGGAAAGATCCATGGAATCGCACGTGCCAAAGAGCTCCGACTGTTTCTCATTGTTATTTGCCGACGACTGCCTACTTTTTTGTTGGGCTTCCATGGAAGAGTGTACTGCTCTCAAAATGACACTGGACCTATACGAAAAAGCATCGGGCCAGGCTATAAATTACTCGAAGTCTGGAGTCCTATATTCCCCAAATGTGGAGGCCGGTCATCGTGAAGAGCTAGATGGAATACTCGGTGTTTGTAATCCTCTGAACACTGAGATGTTGGGGAATAAGTTGCACAGATCTATTCGGGGTGAATATTTAAATACAAATTTAATTCTTATAATTATTACTAGCATGAATTAATCCTATATTAATTCAAATAATAATCCAACAACATATCATGCATATAATAATTCACGTAAAACCTACGCATGCGGAATTCAACGAGTTTACATAACGTACCTCTTGGGATGGCAACGGTGTGGCTAATTAAACTAACCGAAAGGACTTCCCAAGTATTCCCTTAGCCCTCGTTCGACTATCCGGTGGAAGGACACTTGTGAACGATTTAACAAAAGGAAAATAAATTATGTTGCACCACCTTTGTGGATTTACTAATTTTTCCAGCACATGGAATTGTACATTGGGAATGAAAGAATCATCCCCTATTTATAGAGGCCAAGGTGGTCAAATTTTTAGTGATAAAACAATGTGGGAAAATATTTTCTTGATCTCCAAGAAATCTTGAATATATCTCCTATATTCTTTTTCCCATAATTATAATATTTCACAAAAATCCCACCTACTCTATTTTATGGTGATTTTCGAAAATAAGGGGTTTCAAGAATCCAAGATTTGGATCTTCTTGAATTTATGAGATATTCTTGTATTTCAAGAAATACATATCTTCCATAATATCTTTTCAAGAAAATCAAGAAAATCTTTCTTGCCCTCTATTTTCAAAAATTTCAAAAATTTCATTATAGATAACCAAGTGGGAGATTTCTTGAATTTAATGAGATAATCTTGTATTCCAAGAATACATATCTTCATTCCATAACAAAATTCAAAGAAAATCTTTTCTCCCATCAAATCTATAATTTTCGAAAATTTACTTGGAAAAATAAGCAACAATATTTATTTTATTTTAATCACCTTTTTCAGTTATTGGACTATATGTTGGGCTACTTAGGGGGCCTTTAGGAGAATTAAGATTGGACCTTCTAATGGACCTTGAATATCTAATATTGAGCCACAATATTATTCAAGCCCATAAATATTAATTAATCCCACTACATAATTAATATTCAAGACTATCCATCTTAACCCATATTGCAGTCAATATGGCTCCCGGTTATTATTTCCCGTGTTTAAGATTATCTAGCACATTAATTAATTCAAGCCACTGAAATAGCTTCCCATTAATTAATATCTTTTATCCTTGGTCAAGGAACGGTTCAACATTATTATCCATACCGGAAACTAATTCCACTTGCAAGATTTGGTATGATAAAACTTATGAACCTCCCAAGGGGGCAAATCGAACAAGCGTACTTGCACACGATTCTTCATATTAAATCTTAGCAATCACATGTGACTAATAATATTGCCCAAGATAAAAAGTATTGAATCTCATTGATTCGCTACCCATGATAAGTCAAAGCAATAGTTACCAATCCCACGTGATCCTATTTAAGGAACGAAGATTAAGAAATAACGAACCACTGAGGTCTAATTCTTCCTTGTTCAGTTCTGAAGAATTTGTCCTCCTGTAGGTCCTATTCAGTGCATCAGTCATGCACTAATGTAATCTCTTGGTCAAGACAAGCCAATCTGAGCCTTACACTTTGTCGAGAGTCATTTTATTTGGAGAGTATTATGTGGCTAATTCGGTGACGACTCACAAACAAAACATGCACGTGTAAAATAAACTGAAAATAAGAAGAATTTGTTGACCCAGTTCGTCAGGAAATAACTACTCTAGGGGCATACCAAGCCAGGGATGTAGTATTGTGAGTTTTACACGTACAATATTTGATACACCTTATGAAGATGAATCATTATGGATGAAGATTATCTGAAGAATTGATATCTGAGTGCTAGGGTTTTCTTGTGTGTGTGGATGATCTCTCGAATTTTTCTATACCTCACCTCTCTGGGAATTTTCTGAACGTATTCTGCGGGAAATATTTTCGTAATCTTACTCCTTTTGGAAATTTCTCCCCCTTTCTCTTGCTGTTTTTTTTTCCATTTATAGCACTTTCAAACAAGCATGAAATTTGGGTTTGCAAGCATGAAATTTGGAGACTCCCGGTCATGCAAGAATTTATGAAATATTGCCACGTTCCCAACTTCGTCTTCTAGATTGATCTTCGCGCTTGCTTGTCTGTAGGGCACTCTTTTGGTCGTCCAAATCAACTTTTTGCTCGGCTGGATGCTTTGCTCGCCCCTTTAACCATGTCAGTTTTATGCTGGAATACTGTCCTCCTCGAGCATACTGAGCCCTCAGGATGTCTGGGTCTTCGGGATGTTTGGGTCTTCGGGGATGTAGCGAACATATCGAACATCTTTGACCCCGGGATTGTCTGAGTCTTCAGGATATCTGAACCCTCATAATCGTCTGAGTCTTCAAGATATCTGAGCAGCGAGCATACTGACCCTCAGGATTGTCTGAGTCTTCAGGATATCTGAGCAGCGAGCATACTGACCCTCAGATTATCTGAGTATTTTAGGTTGTCTGAGTCCTCAGTCTTGTTCGTGGGCTCAGACTTGTCTGTGCCCTCAGGTTTGTCTGAGTCCTTTTGACTTAGCTCATTTGATTCTTTCTTTCCTGATCTGAGTGGCGAACACGCCTATTTGCTCGATAGGCTAATTGAGTAACTTTGGTTGGTCGGCGAGCGACGAGCACACTTGTCCATCGGGCACGATTATTTTGGTAAATATTACACGTGTCTCTCTTACGTGTTCGATTAATGCTTAATTATTATATCGAACACAACAATACCCCCCAGCCGGGTCGCTTTGTATTCAACATGGGGCCCGGTTGTTATAATCTAATTGGGCAATGGTTGGCGTCGTTTCGTATTCCGTGCCAGATTTTCAAAATTGAATCCGGTATCTATAAATACCTCATTTCACCGCCTTAAACCCTTTTCTCTTTCCTTCTTCTCTTTGCCTCTGTCTTTCAATCTTTTTCGTGTTTGAAATTTTCCGGCGAGGGCTTTATCATTTCGGCGAAGGATCTTACTCAGGTAACCGCTGCATTCTTTTTCTCATTGCGATTATGGCTTCTTGCTCAAACTCTTCTGTTTCCCTAGAATCAGACCACCATAGTTCTTCTTCCCCCTCTGTCGGTAGAATCCCCCGTAGCGACGCTAATGCGCCGGAGACGAATGTCTCAGATTCAGGATTTCGTTGGCAAGTTCGGCAGCCATTTGCCGTTCTTTCCTCCGATTTCGACGAAGCCCTAAACGAATTAGATAGGGACCTAGCCCGTAGCGATTTCTCGGATGATTCAAGTGACGATTCTTTGCCCCAAACTCAAATTAGGTCTAGGGCTGTTGATAATGTTGATGTAAATAGGAATGGTGATATTGTGAGGGGGGAAATTTTGATGGCTGTGAATGTAACCGAATCGAACATAGGGATAGGCGGTGAGCAAAATACTGAGCTTGATATACCTGTTGGTGTCCCTCATAGTCCAACGTATAATGAGTATAATGCTCGTTATAGTTTTGATTGGCCCGAACAACCTCATAGGACTAGGGTGAAAAATGAGTACCCAGCGAGCAAGATAGCGAGCATAATTGATGTAGATATGCTCGCTCAGCTGCATAGAAATTATGAAACCCCCAAAGATGTCTTTTTCTGGGCACCGGGTCCTGATGAGCGAGCAGACCAGCCCCCTGAGGGTTGTGTCGCTGTGAATTTGGACACAATGGAAGCCGACCTTCGATTCCCCCTCCATCTGGCTATCACTCGTTTGCTCGTGGAATGGAACATCACCATCACGCAACTTAAGCCGAATGGGTGGCATATGATCATGAGCTTCCTGACTTTGTTCGGCAAAATGAAACCAAGATACTATCCCTCAGCAGCTGAACTTGCCCGATTGGTGCATTTGACCCGTCCGAAGGGCGAACATGGATGGCTGTTCATGCAGGCAAATGCCAAATGCAAGATGATTGAGGACGTGCCGAACAAAATCAGTGATTGGAAGGAGAAATTTTGGTTCGTTGGGGGCGATTGGAAGAGCCCGGCTTCTGGGAGCAAACCAACTGCTCGTTTAGACATCCCTACTGACTTTGGGGTTTATCGCAGTAAGTATTTTTGTGTCTTTTGTTCCTCAATTTGAACTGATTTTAACTTACTCTTTATTTCAGGAATTCCAGCTGCGACGGACAAGGAGACCAACGACGGCTACTTTAGCAGCGTTTGGTAAATTGATCTCGAGTCTCGCTCGGAACGATCTGTAAGGACCCTGAATTCCGCCGATCAGAGGAAGAAAGGAGGCTTGTTCGTGCCCCCTCACCATCTTGTTGCTGTTAATCCTGCTGGTAAGGATTGTTTTTTTGCATTTGCATTAGCTTTGTGCCATTTTGCTCGCTGTTATCCTTTTTTGTATAATGAATTGTTTTGTTTGTAGCTTTCCCTGCTGTGACCGTTGCCGTGAGCACATCCGAACATACTGAGATGGCTCGAAGAAAAAGACCACAGGAGCTCGCGCGAATCCAAGCTTAGCGGGAGACTCAGCAAACAAACAGGGGAGAAGCGAGCAGGGCTGGCAGGGTGAGCCGAGCATCTGCATCCGGGCCTGGGGAATCGAGCCGACCATAAAGGAGTACTCGTTCGGCTGAGCAGGAGACGAGCGAACAAGCTCCATTGCCAAAGAGACCGAGGATGGAGACTGGCGAGCAGGGGCCAAGCGAGCAAACTCGGACGAGCGCGCCGAGCGAACAGGCTCAGACGAGCACTGATGCCGTTAGGGTGACTCAGACCCCTTCTGCCAAAGTGATCAGAATGGCCGCCTCCGTGGTCGGTCCGGTCTCACAAATTGTTGAAATGGAGGTTGGAACATCTTCTCCACCTCCACCTGGACCCCGATCATGGACTCCTTTGAATCCCGAGCTTCGGTCCCCTGAGGATAAATCATTCTTGGGATGGGATCCGGCTCGTGTGAACAAGTACATTTTGTTCGCTTTATTTCCTTTTTGATTGATTCTGTTCACCTTAACATGTTTATTTGCTCGGGTGTATGTGTAGGTTGAGCAGGTTGGCGCCCTTGATGCCCAATTTGAAAAACTACTTCTGCTCGCCGAGTGTTAGCAAGGTTCCGGGCATTCCCGAGCATGTTCAAAAGGCGTGTCAGACCCCTGTTCGAGCATGGACTACGGATCTGGAAGAGACTACCACGGGTCCCACTCCTCTGGAAAACATGCGTCTCGGCTTGGTACTCCAGGGCTAATATATGGTCGTCCTTGATAAAGCTTATGCTGAGTCCGCCAGCCTTCATGCCAACTACTTGGCTCTGATCAGAAATTTTGAAGAAAAAGTGGGCGAGCTGAACAGGACTCAGGATGAACTGAGGTTGGCTCAGGGACAGGCATCCTCGGCCCAAGCAGATGCTCGCCAGGCTCAAGAGGATGCTCGCCAGGCTCAGGAAAATGCTCGCCAGGCAAAGGAGGAACCGAATCACTCTCAGGAGGAGGTGATCAGCATTCGGAGAGCTCAGGGAGAGATGAATGTCGAGCCAGAGAGACTCGAAAGTGGCGCCGAGGCCATGGAAAGTAAGAGAGGAACGCTCGCCACCAAAACTCATCGATCTTTGAAGAGACCAACACTTGTTTGGGTCTCGAAAATTCAAGGCTGCACAGTGAAGAGTATGTTGATTCCATGTCCAACTTCTCCTACATATGTGCCTTTGCTGATGCCATCCGGTCTGCTCGCCATTCGCTCACTGGCGAACAAATTGCCCCTCTCATATCCGGTTCAAAGAGATCGATCGACAATCCACGGATCGCAACCTTCCGGCGTCGATTTTAAGCGATCGTGTGATTTCTCCATTCTTCCTGGAGGGATCGAAGTTGATGATCCCATCCTGGATGAGGAAGATGGCTCGGACATGAATCTGCTTTGGTGTTCTTTGCCAAAATCTCGAACCGAAGCAGGTCCGTCGGTGCGAGGCGAGCAAAGGAACCTTGTGGTGAAAGCAAAATGTACCTCCTGGCGAGCATTTTGCACCTGACCATACTGAAGGAGTTGTTGCTGAGGGGGCTGAGCACGATTTGTTCGACATTTCTCTTCCGTCCACCCCCAATTATGAATTTGCTCCTTAGTGTAATTTTTGTTTTGCCGTACATAGTTGTGTACTTTTTGTCTTCTTCATTTTTTGCTCGAACAATATCTTTTGGACTTGTATAATTTTTGGATTTCTTCTCTTTTGTTCGAACAACTTAAAAACTGAATGGTTGAATTGTATATTGATATGTTTCCTCTAACCTGATTGTTGAGGATGAATGTTGATACTTGTGTTGCTTGATATTTGCTTTGCTGCTTTCTGTTCACTTTGTTGCTTTCTAGTTTAGGCCTTTTTTCTTCTGAATGAATTCGAACATTGGGTTTGCCTATGCCCGCTCCTGACTTTTTTCGTTTTTGATTATCTTATTGACGTTGCAATCGGTTGATCGTCTTATTTAGGTGCGATCAGATGGGTTACTTTATGAACCCCCCTTTCTTGGTTCGCGATCGTCTTATTTAGGTGCGATCACTTCGTACTAGGGCCGTCTTATTTAGCTGCGACCCAAGCTCATCATCATTAAGGCTTATTCTGAATTATCTGTAAGTACGAGTCGTCTTTTGCGACTGCGTACCCATTACTCACTTTTTGCTGTGGGAATCAGAGTACGAACTTGTTCGTCAGGTGAACATAGACTTGGGCTCGTTCGTCTTTGTTCGGGTCGTCCGGCTTAGGTGCTACCTCAAATAGGCTTCAACTAGAAAATCTTAGCGAACAAAAATGTATATATTTTTTTTTCTTTTTGCAACACTTTGTATTCTATTACAACCTTTACATTCGAAGAAGACTATCTATTACACAACTATAAACATCAGTCTAGGGTTTTGAATTTAAACCTTGTCTTGAGTAGACACGAACTGGCCTCACCTTGTCCGCGGAATTGATGTTGACAAGCATGTGGCACATCATTCTGTCTACCATTCTTCAGTAACATGCTCAAGCAGCAGCAGCATAAGCTTTTGTCCCTCCTGGACAAGCTGTGATTATGCGGGTAGCTGCGGACATGAGCATGTGGCGAAGCATGCCGCTTTCGCTTATATCAAAATCTTGAGCAAAATGTTATTTCGCACCATTACATCCCCTTCAATAGATGCTCGAGCATCGTCGTCCTTTGTTGGTTTGGGCGAACACCATGACATCCCTCCCCTTCGGAAGAGATTTTGGGGATGCATAGGGGACTAGTGACTTACTACTGCATAAGCAGTGAGTAACATGGAGTGGCAACCATGACTCTGCCGAGCATCTTGAGTCCACAACGAGCTTCAACCTGTGCTCGGAATGTCATATGGGGTGAAAAACTCGTATTAAGACAGATGCTCGATTCAGTAGAATGATTGCTGAATCGAGAGCTGGATTCTTCTACGTCTGGGGGCATACTAAACAAACTTCCTTCTGAGAATTGTAATATTTTTCTTTTTTTCTTCTTCATCTGTTTTTTTCTCTGCTTTTTTCAGCTCTCAGCATGCCCCAATTTATAGAACTATCCCAAGCTAGTGCTGGCATAGCTAGCTGGTGCTGGCCTTCTCACTTTTGCTCATCCTTTTGACATATGTTTGGCTTTTTGTCAGCTCTCGTTCAAAGATTGACTCGTCCCTTTCTCGGTTGCCACCACTTGTCAACTCATTCTGACACGTATCTTCTGTTGTCAACTCGTTCTGACACGTATCTTCTGTCTTTCGATAGTGCTGGCCAGCATTTCTTTCTAGAAGATATGTGTCGAACATAATGTGTTCTTCCTTCTGGATTGTCCTGCTCGTCTTAGCCGAATGGCTAATTATGTTCGGCCATTTATGTTCGTTTCAGCTACATGGCCAATTATGTTCGGCCAACTATGCTCGCTTCAGCTATGTGGATGACTTTGTTTGGACAACTGTGCTCGCTTCAGCTGTGTGACTGACTTTGTTCGGCCGGCTATGCTCGTCATTATTGATAATATTTTTTCAAATTTGACGCATTCCATGAGTAGGACAATGGGACTCCATTCAGGTCTTCCAAGTCATATGTCCCGTTTAACAAACGTTCTGTAACTCTGAATGGACCTTCCCATGCTCGGCCGAACACACCACTTGATACCCCCGTTGCTCGCCTTAAAACCAGCTCGCCCACATTGAACCTGCGTGTTCGGACTTTGGAGTTGTAGAACTTCTCTGATCTCTTTTTGTACATGGCATTCTTGAAATCAGCCTCCGTCCTTCTTTCTTCGAACAGGTCTGCACTCAGGGCAAGCGCCTGGTCGTTGATGTGCTCTCCAAAAGTCATTGTTCGATGACTTGGAATCTTGATTTCTGCGGGTATAACAGCTTCCGAACCAAATGCCAAATCAAACGGGGTCTCCGCAGTTGATGTTCTGAAAGTTGTTCGATAGGCCCATAATATTTCAGGAAACTGTTCAGCCCATCCTCCCTTGGAATTATCAAGTCTGGCCTTGAGGGTATGCTTGATAATTTTATTAACGGCTTCAACTTGTACGTTTGACTGGGGATAATACGGAGTTGAGTAGTGCTTTTTTATGCCCCAGCGAACATAATTTTGTCTGAATTCACTTCCATCGAACTGTTTGCCGTTATCAGTTACTAATGATTGGGGAAGTCCAAAACGACAAATGATATTTTTCCAAACAAAGTTCCACATTCTTTGTTCGGTAATTTTGACAATGGCTTCGGCTTCCGCCCATTTAGTATAGTAATCAACGGCAACCACAACATATTTTACTCTCGACGTGCCAGTAGGAAATGGGCCGATCAAATCGATCCCCCATTTAGCAAATGGCCATGGGCTATAAACTGACACTAATTCTTCAGGTGGGTTATGAATATGTGGGGCATGTACTTGGCACTTGTGGCAAGTGCGAGCATACGCGAGCGAGTCTTTCTTGAGGGTTGGCCAATAATAACCTTATCTGACTATTTTGTGCGCCAGGACGAGCCCACCTATATGATTTCCGCATACTCCATCATGGATTTGCTCCAGAAGTACACGACCCTCTTCAGGAGTAATACACTTCAATAGTGGAAGTGAGAAGCTTCTTTTGTACATATGCTCGTCTATGATAGTATAACGAGCAGATTGTAATCTGAGGCGAGTAGCTTGTGCCTTATTTTCAGGGAGAAGTCCCTTTTGTAAGTAACTCAGGATTGGTGTCATCCAAGTTTCCTGTTCGCCTGTTACTTGGGCGACCAAAACTCTGGGAACTGATGGCGAACAAGTTGTGACGACCACAATGTCTGTTGTGTTTGTCACTCCTTCTGCTGTTGCCAGGCGTGCCAAAGCATCAGTGAACGAATTACCCAATCGTGGTAATTGTTCTATGAAAACTTGTTCGAAATGCTCGAGCAACTCTTTTGCTAGTTGCTGATATTATGCCATCCGTTCGCCTCGGCCCTCGTACTCGCCTGTTACTTGATAAACGATTATCTGAGAATCGCTATAAATCATCAGCCTCTGAATTCCCATTGTCATTGCCATCTGTAGTCCAGCGATCAAAGCTTCATATTCGGCTTCATTATTTGTAGCTGGGAAATCAAAACGGATGGCTGTTGTGAATGTTTGTCTGGTTGGGCTAATGAGAACTACGCCGACTCCGGCTCTCGAACTTGTTGATGAGCCATCAACATACATATGCCATGGTTGGTCGATAGCTTTTTCGGGCATTTGTGGATATGTCAACTCGACCATGAAATCGGCCATAGCTTGGCCCTTCATTGCGGTTCGCGGGGCGAACGTAATGCCAAATTGCCCTAACTCCACCGCCCACTTGAGTAATCTGCCTGCAGTATCTGATCGGTGGAGAACTTGGCGCAATGGAAATGTGGTCAGTACCTCGATTGAGTGATCGAAAAAGTATGGTCGCAATTTTCGAACACTCATTACGAGAGCATATGCTAATTTTTTCAGTGGAGGGTACCGGAGCTCGGCTTCTTTAAGCACTTGGCTTACATAGTAAACAGGCAAATGTGTTGTCCCTTCTGCTCGTACGAGCACAACACTGATTGCATGTTCGGATGCAGCAAGATACAGATAGAGTTGTTCGCCTGGGACAGGCTTAGACAGTGTCTGAGTATCTGCAAGGTACTGCTTCAATGATTCAAATGCGTTTTGGCAATGCTCAGTCCACTGGAATCTTCCTTTCTTTAATGCATCAAAGAAAGGTTTGCATTTGTTCCCAGTTCGTGATATAAACCGGCTTACGGAAGCTAAACGTCCGGTTAACTTTTGGACCTCTTTCACACTCCTGGGGGCCTGCATGTCAAGCATGGCTTGAATCTTTGATGGGTTCGCTTCAATCCCCCGTTGACTGACCATATGTCCGAGGAACTTTCCTGAGTGAACCCCAAAGCTGCATTTCTTCGGATTTAGCTTCATGTTGTACTCCCTGAGTATATCAAACGTTTGTGCGAGGTGGGTGATGTGGTATTCCTTGTGTTTGCTCTTTACCACAATATCATCAATATATACCTCAATTGTTTGGCTGATGTGTTCGTCGAACATTTTGTTCACCAAACGTTGATATGTTGCTCCAGCATTCTTTAATCCGAACGGCATGCGTTGCCAACAGTACATATTCTTTTCATTGCAGAATGCCATATTCTTTTGATCATCCAGATGCATGGGTATTTGGTGGTATCCAGCAAAAGCATCCATGAAAGTCATGAGCTCATGGCCCGCTGTATTATCAACCAAATAATCGATATGCGGCATCGGGAAATTATCCTTCGGGCATGCCTTGTTTAAATCGGTGAAATAAATACAGAGTCTCCAAGATCCATTAGACTTGTGGACGAGCACAGGGTTCGCAAGCCATCTTGGGCACTTCACTTCTCGAATTAGTTTATTGTCGAGCAACTTTTTAATTTCACTATTCATGGCCGCATATTTCTCTGGACTAAACTTTCTGCGCTTCTGGATTACTGGAGTTTGTATTGGATCAAGGTTGAGGGAGTGGCATGCATGTTTTGGATCAATGCCAACCATTTCCTTGTGCAACCAGGCGAACACATCTAAGTTTGCTTGAAGATAAGCTATCAATTCTGTTCGAATTGGTTCAGGTAATTCCGAACCAATGAACACTTCTAACTCAGGTCTGTTCGGGTCGATGTTGATGGACTCCAGTTGTTCGACAGGTGTTGCTCGCTTTATTTTTTGTTTCCACCGGGGATCTTGAATGGACCCCCAGTGTTCGTCATCAACCTCCATGGGTTCGAAACCTATGCGAGGTTCTAGGTCAGTTTGCTCATTCGGCGGATCAATATTCATTTGATCTGGGAGATCTGGGGCATGAGCTGCTATCCCGGATTCTGTGTTCGCGCATTCTGTATTCGCGCGGGGAGCTGTGCTCGTCAAACTTATGTTCGTCGGAAAATATTTAGGCGACGTATTTGCTCGTTGGCTTGACTCACAGGTCTCCCATGTTTGCTCCATCATGTTGACGATATTTTGCTTTTCTGGTACGCATGATAGCAAACAATCTCGAGCTTTCTTCTGATCTCCTTTTACACTACATGTTCCATCTTGTGTTGGAAATTTAACACAGTAGTAATACGTAGAACAGGCCACTTTAAATTCCTGAATAAACGGGCGACCTAGAAACCCGTTATAAGTGGACGGAGCATCGACGATTACAAAATCTAGCATTCTAGTTCGTCGGATCTCCGAATTTTGTGTTGATTCTAACTCGACTCCTAACCTAATCATACCATAGGGTCGGGTTACAGATTCCCCAAAACCCATAATGGTATGATCACATGGTTCAATGTAGCTACTCAAGTTCCCAACTTACTTTTCCATTTGGTGTAGGGTGTTGACGAACAAAATGTTCGCATATGCTCCGGTATCAACCAGGAGGCGGTGCACCTTCAATCTGAGGAGACGAGCACTGATGGTTAAGGAGTCATTATGGGGAGTGATTATTCCATCAAGATCGTCCTCTGAAAATATAATTTGGTGAGAGGGTGGCGTGCTAGCTGACGTGCTCGCCACCTTCACCTGATGGATGCTTTGCATGGCACGCATCTCCATCTTTTTTCGTCTGTTCGATAATGTTGGTGCCTGATAACATCCACCCACCGGACCATAATCAGGACGTATCATGTGGATCTCTTGGCTTTCTCGACCTCTTCCCACAGTAGGAGGCCCTCTTTTGGGTAACTCAGACCTCTTATGTGATTCTTCGGGATCACTGTCAGATGTTTGTTCGGCTTTGTGCTTACCCCTTCAATCTTCTATTTTTTCTGTTCGGGAGTCTTTGCTCGCCGGCTTTTTTAAGAATTGGGTAAGACGATTATCTTCGTATAACTTCCAAAGTTGTCGAAGTAAGTCGCGACAATCTTCTGTATTGTGCCCGATGTACTCGTGATAATTACAATATTTGGAAGCATTAAGCCGATGTTTGTCCATTATGATTCTTCTCGGTCTATCCAACATATCACGATCTTGTTGGGATTATACTGAAAAGTATGCTTTTTACTTTGTATAATCGAAACTGAATTTCCAGACTTATTTACTGAAATAAATTGTTTATCACTGATGCTTTAAATATGATTGAATGTTATATATATTTACTGCATAACTATTCAATAATTCGTACGTGTTACACTGTAGTTAATTTAGTGATACCCGATCACAGAAGATTAAATTAACAGTCCCTTGTAACTATAAATAACCCATTCACGACCTAGATGGAAATGAACAACCATCTCTAAAGGTTGAGGTGTAAGGCTCAGATTGGTTTGTCTTGACCAAGAGATTACATTAGTGCATGACTGATGCACTGAATAGGACCTACAGGAGGATAAATTCTTCAGAACTGAACAAGGAAGAATTAGACCTCAATGGTTCGTTGTTTCATAACCTTCATCCCTTAAATAGGATCACGTGGGATTGGTAACTATTGCTTTGACTTATCATGGGTAGCGAATCAGAGAGAGATTCAATACTTTTTATCTTGGGCAATATTATTGGTCACATGTGATTGCTAAGATTTAATACGAGGAATCGTGTGCAAGTACGCTTGCTTGATTTGCCCCCTTGGGAGGTTCATAAGCTTTATCATACCAAATCTTGCAAGTGGAATTTGTTTCCGGTATGGATAATAATGTTGAACCGTTCCTTGACCAAGGACAAAAGATATTAATTAATGGAAAGCTATTTCAGTGGCTTGAATTAATTAATGGACTAGATAATCTTAAACACGGGAAATGATGACCGGGAGCCATATGACTGTAATATGGGTTAAGATGGATATATTAATTATGTAGTGGGATTAATTAATATTTATGGGCTTGAATTATATTGTGGCTCAATATTAGATATTCAAGATCCATTAGAAGGTCCAATCTTAATTCTCCTAAAGGCCCCCTGAGTAGCCCAACATATAGTCCAATAACTGAAAAGGTGATTAAAATAAAATAAATATTGTTGCTTATATTTCCTCTAATTTTTCGAAATTTATGGATAAAAGAGGGAGAAAGATTTTCTTTGAATTTTGTTATGGAATGAAGATATGTATTCTTGGAATACAAGATTATCTCATTAAATTCAAGAAATCTCCCACTTGGTTATCTATATGAAATTTTCGAAATTTTTGAAATATAGTGGGCAAGAAAGATTTTCTTGATTTTCTTGAAAAGATATTATGGAAGATATGTATTTCTTGAAATACAAGAATATCTCATAAATTCAAGAAGATCCAAATCTTGGATTCTTGCATCACTTGATTTTTGAAAATAATGTCCATAAAATAGAAGAGGTGGATTTTTGTGGAATATTTTAATTATTGGAAAAAAAATATATGGGATATATTCAAGATTTCTTGGTGACCAAGAAAAGTCTTTTCCCACATTGAAATATTACAAAAATTTCGACCACTCTCCTACTTATAAATAGGGGATGATTAGTTTATTCCCAAGTACAATTCCATGTGCTGGAAATATTAACAAATCCACATAAGTGGTGTAACAAAGTTTATTTTTTCCTTTTGTTAATTGTTCGCAAGTATCCTTCCACCGGATTGTCGAGCAAGGGCTAAGGGAATACTTGGGAAGTCCTTTTGGTTAGTCCGTCCGACCAAAGCCACTGCCATCCCGAGAGGTACGTTCACGTAAACCCGTAGATTCCGCATGCGTAGGTTTTACGTGGCTTTTTATATGCATGATATATTGTTGTAATTATTATTTGAATTAATATAGGATTAATTCATGCTAGTAATAATTAATGAATTAAATTTGTATTTAAATATTCACCCCGAATAGATCTGTGCGAATCATTCCCCAACAACTGGTATTAGAGCCACGGTTTCGGGCTCTGAATTATTTAAATTGTAATTTAATTCGCGGACATTAAATTTGAAATTGGATAGTAGAACTGTTAGATCTGTTTTGCAGGTATCCAATTGTCATGGATTTTAATGTTTTATTTTGCATGCATATAAACTGTGGTTTTTAATTGATTCGTTCGATTTGTTTTGCCTCGTGAAAATCCACGAGTAGACTAGGATTTGTTTGATTTGATCAATGTAATAGACTAGTCTAGATCTAGGTTTTATTTTTTTTTTGTAAATAAATTTATCGAGATCTAAGTTTATTTATTTTTTTGTAAATAAATCCGTAACCGGATCGAGGACGAAAAAAAAAAAGATTTAAAGGCGAAAAGTAAACCGGGCGAGGATGAGGGTTTTCAGGGCCGGGCGTGGAGACGCGAGGTTTTGGAGGTGGAGCGGAGAGGCGGAGGCGGGCGAGGGGAATATGATAATGGACGCGGACGTTGCCGTCGCCGAGATCCGCTGACGCCGACCGATCCGAGGCATGCTGAGTTCATCTAGGCCAAGCGGCGGCCGGATCTTGAGCGTCATCCCGGCCAAGGAATGGCGTGGGCGGTTCGAGATTTAAGTATTTTTTTTTTTTCGAGACTAACGCGAGTGGGAGAAATTGAGGCGTGTTTCTTCAAGATCAAGCCAAGAAAAATCAAACCATGACAATTGGATAATTTGTGCCCAATATGTTTATTTTTTCATTTTTGCTTGATTTATTTGTGCTATCTTATGATTTATTTAATTTGTTTAAATGTGTTTGCATGAGGGTTGCTAAATTGAAAAATCTCAACTACAAAATTACTAAGTATGTTTAAATAATTAATTGACAATTTTATTAGGATAATAAAATTGAATTAATTTTGACCTCCATGATTTATTTATTTGTGAATTCTTTTGGAGAAATTCCCAACGGGACGGTCAAAAGATAGGTTTCACATGAATGAATTCCAAACGGATGATTGTGGGTTATTACTAGTGGCGGCGATGACCCTCCCAACGAGGCTCGATCAAAAGCGAAATAGTAATCTCAGATTTAATCATGGTTATTACTTAGGTATAAAATTGATATGCATATCTTCTCAAGAAGTCCTGTCAATTTTATATTGGTCAAGTGGGAGCCAACTATTAATCTGGATATTAAAGGTTTTAATCGTTCTTGTTTGTAACTCGCTTGAATGTGTTTAAATAATGACCCACCCAACGTGGCTTATTTAAACTGTTTTCAGATGTTGGCTGATGCATTGTTCATATTTTTTTTGAGATTTTAAATATGATGTATGTGATCGAACCTTGTGATATGCTTGTGCTTATGCATGTTGTTATTTATTTCAGTTCATCATGTCGCAACCTTTTAATCCACTGTTATATACACACAAAGAACACCAATTATCTGGAGAAAACTATAATGTTTGGAAACGAAATATGATGCATGTCCCACCTGCACAAAAACATTTTTGGATTCTTGATGTACCCAAGCCACGTAAGCCTATTGATGAATCAACTGATGCGGCAAGACATGAGTATAATATTTGGGAGCAGGCCAATGAACCCATGAAACGTGTAATCTTGACTTCACTGTCTGATGATTTGAGACACATTCATGAAGGTGTTGAGTCCGCTGCGGAAATTATGCAAAGTCTTGAAGAAATGTTTTCAACAAAAGACCGCATGATCGATCGGTTTTAAAAACGACGTGGCATTTGGCTAGGCTAAAAAAATTTGAGGAACACCCGTAAGGGAGCATGTTCTCAGGGTCAAACACCATTTTCTGAAACTAGCTTATCTCGGAACTAAGTATTGTGATGAGGCCCAAATCGAATTTCTGTTGCTTACTCTGCCAAGGAGCTTCGATGAATTTTACTGTGGTTTTGTGATGAGTGATCACATGTTTACCATGGATAATCTACAAGAAGCCTTGAAAAAAGTGGAGAAGCATTTAGGAAAGAAAGACGAAGCATTGGTGACCAAAAGTCTTTTCTCGAGATCTAGGCCAGTGGAAGGCAAATCTCAAGAAAAGGAAAGTGGTCAGAACCAAAGCAAACTCATCATAAAGAAAAGTGAGAAAAAGACGGTTAGCTTGTTGGGTGTCAAGAAAGAACCAAAAGGAATATGTTTTAATTGCGGGGAGAAAGGACATTGGAGGTCGACTGTCCAATCCCAAAAAAGGAAAGGAAAGAAAGGTAATCCTCACTCACTAGTTGTTGAAACTTGTTTAGCGGCATATGCCTCCCATTTATGGGTGGTGGATACGGGATCCACTGATCATGTTTGTTTCACGTTACAGGGGTTCAAAAGGACCCGACAACTAAGTGGAAGTGAGATCCTCATCACACTGGGCGATGCTACGAGAGTGGCAGCTGAAGCAGTGGGAGAAGTGCATCTGTCTTTTGAAGACAGAGTTTTAATTTTAAGAGATGTTCTGTACGTTCCGAGTTTTAGAAACAATTTAATTTCAGTTTCTAAACTTTTTCATGATGGATATTCGGTTACTTTTAATAAAGTTGTTACCATTTCTCTTTATGATAAATTTATCTGTCATGGAACGTTGGCGAACAATCTCTATACAATTAACTGTGCACACCACTCACGAAATGCATCCTATAACACATCAACTATTTCCGAGAAAAGAAAACGTTCATCAGACGTGAACGAGACACTTCTTTGGCATCTAGATTGGGTCATATAAATCCAAAGAGGATCCAAAGGTTGGTGAAGGACGGTTCACTAGAGTCTCTCCAAGTCGAACCGTTTCCAACCTGCGAATCATGTTTGGAGGGTAAAATGACCAAGAGGGCATTTGGAGCCAAGGGGAATAGGGCCAAAGAAGTGTTAGAGATCGTTCACACAGATGTATGTAGTCCAAAGTCAACCAAAGCAAGAGGAGGTTATGAGTAATTTTATTGATGATTACTCAAGGTACATTTTCCTTGTGAAGCATGAATCTGAGCTCTTTGAGAAATTCTAAGAATTTAAGGCTCAAACAGAGAATCATAAGGAAAAACATATCAAGTCTCTACTATCTGATCGTGGAGGTGAATACCTCAGCAATGAGTTTTTGAACTACTTATCTGATGAAGGGATTGAATCCCAGCTCACTGCACCCGGAACCCCTCAACAAAACGGGGTTGCAGAGCAAAGACACATAATTCTTTTGGAAATGGTTAGATCAATGATGAGTTATTCGGATCTTCCCGAGTCGTTCTGGGGTCGTTCCTTGGAAACAGCGATTTACATTCTGAACTTGGTGCTATCCAAATCGGTTCCCAAAACTCCCAAAGAATTGTGGACCGGGCGCAAGCCTAGTATGATACACATGAGAGCTTTGGGGTGTCCGGCCAACGTGTTGGATAGGGAAACCGGTAACTGGATCCTCGATCAGAATTAAGGCTGTTTGTAGGATACCCCGAGGGAACAAAAGGGTGTATGTTCTATAGTCCCGAAGATCAAAAGGTGGTCATCCGCACCCACTTTAGATTTTTGGAAGAAGGCTATATGAACCAAAGAAAACCCAGAAGTGAGATTACCTCAAATGAGCTTAGAGGGCAAACCTCAATGCCAACTGTACTAGATGATATACCAAACGATACGTTTTCACAACCGGAGCCTCGTCGTAGTGGGAGGGTTGTAAGACAGCGCGAGAGATTCATGGGAATAGGAGAGTCCTCGAACTTGATTCCCGGACAAGATGAATCAGACCCATGGACATATGACGAAGCACTCCAAGATAAGGATGCAGGTTCTTGGCAAACAGCAATGAAAGCCAAAATGGGTTCTATGTTTCAGAATAGAATGTGGGAGCTAGTCGAACCACTTAATGGGGTCAAACCCATTAGATGCAAGTGGGTATATAAGAGGAAAAGAGGACTGGACGGGAAGGTTGAAACCTTTAAAGCAAGACTAATGACGAAAGGTTATACTCAGAAAGAAAGGGATCGATTATGAGGAAATTTTTTCGCCCGTAGCCATGCTTAAGTCCATCCGTATTCTCTTATCGATTGCTGTGCATTTCGACTTTGAAATTTGGCAAATGGATGTCAAGACAGCTTTCCTTAACGGAAGTCTTGATGAAGAGATCTATATGCAACAAACCCAAGGTTTCATTGAAACAGGCCAAGAACACCAAGTTTGTAAGCTCAAGAGGTCCATTTACGGACTCAAACAGGCATCCAGAACTTGGAACCAATGTTTTGACCATGTTATAAAGTCTTATGGGTTTGATCAAAACAAGTTTGAAAGTTGTGTGTATAAAAACGTGTCGGAACTGCATTGGTATTCTTAGTACTATACGTAGACGGCATTGTAATCATCGGGAACAATGGGAAGATGTGGTTAGACGTAAGGGCATGGCTTTTCAAAACAGTTTGATATGAAAGACTTAGGGAAATCCGGACACATCCTTGGGATCAAGATCACTCGAGATCACAAGAAAAAGGATGGTCGGGTTATTGCAAGTTTCATACATAGACACTGTCTTGAAACGATTCAGCATGCAAGATTCCAAGAAAGGGTTTTGTACCTTTCGGACTTGGAATCCATCTATCCAAGAAAATATTCCCTAAAGACGGAAAAGGAGATAGATGACATGAAAGGTATTCCTTGTGCTTCGGCTGTCGGAAACCTTATGAATGCATTGCTGTGTACGAGACCGGATATCTGCTTTGCCGTAGGCATGGTGGCAAGATATCAAAGTAACCCAGGGAAAGCGCATTGGACGACAGTTAAAAACATTCTGAAGTGTCTGAAAAGAACTCGGGATAGAATGTTGATTTATCAGTCAGATACTCCAATCCCCATCGGCTACACGGACTCGGATTTCCAATCAGATTTAGATTCCAGATATTATCTGCCTCAGTTAGTGTGTTTCCATTTGGGAAGTGTAGCCATCAAATGGACGAGTGTGAAGCAGAAATGCATCACTGACTCAACCATGGAAGTCGGGTAAGTAGCTGCTTGTGAAGCAGTGAAAGAACCGATTGAGCTCTAGATCTTCTTAGTGGACTTGGATGGTGTTCTGAATTTGTCTAGCGATATCTGCTAGGGGCAGTTACAAATTCAAGAGAACCAAGAGTCCACGAGTCAAACAAACACATTAAAGGAAAGACATCTTATACGAGAAATCGTTAAGAGAGGAGATATAGATGTGGCAAAGATAGCGTCGAGGGCGACTAGCAGATCCATTCACAAAGCGTATGCCTCTGAATACATTCGAGAGACATGTGAGTGGAATGGGTGTCAAGACCGTTGCCAATCTGCTTTGAGTATAAGTGGGAGAAATTATTAGGTTCGTGTAGGTGACATTAGATGTCACGGACTACTCGAGACGTGTTGTAGTATACTTAAAAGCAGACTTTGAGTATAAGTGGGAGATTGTTGGGATTATACTGAAAAGTATGCTTTTTACTTTGTATAATCGAAACTGAATTTCCAGACTTATTTACTGAAATAAATTGTTTATCACTGATGCTTTAAATATGATTGAATGTTATATATATTTCTTTGCATAACTGTTTCAATAATTAAAGACGTGTTACATCAGTAGTTAATTTAGTGATACCCGATCACGAAGATTAAATTAACAAATCCTTGTAACTATAAGTACGTCATTCACGACCTAGATGGAAATGAACAACCATCGCGAAAAGGTTGAGATGTAAGGCTCAGATTGGTTTGTCTTGACCAAGAGATTACACTAGTGCATGCATGGTGATCGATTTGAATAGGACCTACGGGAGGATAAATTCTTGAATGAACAAGGAAGAATTAGACCTCGGTGGTTCGTTGTTTCTTAACCTTCGTCCCTTAAATAGGATCCGTGGGATTGATAAATATTGCTTTGACTTATCATGGGTAGCGAATCGAGAGAGATTCAATACTTTTTATCTTGGGCAATATTATTGGTCACATGTGATTGCTAAGATTTAATACGAGGAATCGTGTGCAGAAATGCACGCTTTTGCTTGATTTGCCCCCTTGGGAGGTTCATAAGCTTTATCATACCAAATCTTGCAAGTGGAATTTGTTTCGGTATGGATAATAATGTTGAACCGTTCCTTGACCAAGGACAAAAGATATTAATTAATGGAAAGCTATTTGGTGGCTTGAATTAATTAATGGGCTAGATAATCTTAAACACGGGAAATGATGAGGGAGCCATATTGATTTGTAATATGGGTTAAGTTGGATAGTGCAATATTAATTATGTAGTGGGATTAATTAATATTTATGGGCTTGAATTATATTGTGGCTCAATATTAGATATTCAAGATCCATTAGAAGGTCCAATCTTAATTCTCCTAAAGGCCCCCTGAGTAGCCCAACATATAGTCCAATAACTGAAAAGGTGATTAAAATAAAATAAATATTGTTGCTTATATTTCCTCTAATTTTTCGAAATTTATGGATAAAAGAGGGAGAAAGATTTTCTTTGAATTTTGTTATGGAATGAAGATATGTATTCTTGGAATACAAGATTATCTCATTAAATTCAAGAAATCTCCCACTTGGTTATCTATATGAAATTTTCGAAATTTTTGAAATATAGTGGGCAAGAAAGATTTTCTTGATTTTCTTGAAAAGATATTATGGAAGATATGTATTTCTTGAAATACAAGAATATCTCATAAATTCAAGAAGATCCAAATCTTGGATTCTTGCATCACTTGATTTTTGAAAATAATGTCCATAAAATAGAGGAGGTGGATTTTTATGGAATATTTTAATTATGGGAAAAAGAATATATGGGATATATTCAAGATTTCTTGG
This sequence comes from Stenogyne calaminthoides, assembly GCA_037126765.1. NCBI lineage: Eukaryota > Viridiplantae > Streptophyta > Magnoliopsida > Lamiales > Lamiaceae > Stenogyne > Stenogyne calaminthoides. The sequence continues at coordinate 30,290 of JBBCBC010000186.1, forward strand.
TGACCAAGAAAAGTCTTTTTCCACATTGAAATATTACAAAAATTTCGACCACTCTCCTACTTATAAATAGGGGATGATTAGTTCGTTCCCAAGTACAATTCCATGTGCTGGAAATATTAGCAAATCCACATAAGTGGTGCAACAAAGTTTATTTTTTCCTTTTGTTAATTGTTCGCAAGTATCCTTCCACCGGATTGTCGAGCAAGGGCTAAGGGAATACTTGGGAAGTCCTTTTGGTTAGTCCGTCCGACCAAAGCCACTGCCATCCCGAGAGGTACATTCACGTAAACCCGTAGATTCCGCATGCGTAGGTTTTACGTGGCTTTTTATATGCATGATATGTTGTTGTAATTATTATTTGAATTAATATAGGATTAATTCATGCTAGTAATAATTAATGAATTAAATTTGTATTTAAATATTCACCCCGAATAGATCTCTGCGAATCATTCCCCAACAGATCTCTGATTTGGTTGAAAATTGTTTCCGCTGAAACGCCCAAAAGACTTCGTAGGGCGTTTGCTTCTGCTCTTTCTTCGAATGGTTTGAAAGAGCCTGGGGGTTTGTACCCCCCTTCATTCATCACTTTCTTCCCAAAAACTTTCTTAGCTGTAGGTTCCTGACCCAATCGTGACTGGGCGAGCAAATCTTGCATAGCTATGATTTTGGCCACTCGCTCTCGGAATTCTGAATATGTGTTCGGCCAGTCTTGATGCATGGCCTTCCACATGTCAGTATTCAGGGTCAGGCCCCCGACCACCGCGAGGATTTTGACATCCTCTTCAACTGGGGCCCCATCATACAAACACTTATCAAATCTTTCAATGTATGCTCGATCTGACTCACCTCTTAGTTGGAAAAAATGCGCCAACCTTTGTTTTGGCGCCGGGCGAGCACACATGGATGAGAAATGGGACAAGAATTGTTGTCCCAATTGAGCGAAAGATGTGATGGACGCAGCTGGCAAAGTAGAGAACCATCTATGTGCCCGATCACCCAAAGTCATGGGAAATGATCGGCACTGTGTTGCGTCAGTGGCCCCCATTGCGATCATAAAGTCTGAGTATTTGCTGAGATGGACATGAGGGTCAGACTCAGCATCGAACATGGGAATTGGTGGTCAGGTCTTCGCCAATTTCTCTTGTATTTCGGCCGCCATGATCGCCGATGACAGTGGCGAGCAGGGTATTGTGCTCGCTCGAGGGTGGTCTTTGGTCGCGGCCAGGTCGGCCTGTAAACCCTCGATGGCTTTTTGCATTTCCGCAAATTTTGTGGAACTGACAGACTTAGATCAGGGCTGTTTCCCATCATGAGGACCCAGTGGGTCATGCTCGTGATGGGGAAGTCCCCCTTTCCAAGTCCGTCCTTGACTACCCAATCGATGATGGATAGACAGTTTTGTTCCCGCCGATTTTTGTTCGGCATGCGGATGGTCATGAAGATCTGAATGTGCAGGCATGTTTATTGGCTGTTCCTTTCCTGGATCCTGTTGCCTATTATTGCCGATTCGATCTTTGGCAGAGAGCCTCAAACGTCCAAACGCTGATGGTCTAGACCCTTGAGGTTGTTCGTCATCAGACGTATCATCGGCTTTTTTATTGGCCCGCTTAGCAGTTTTCTTTTTAACTTGCTCGCTGTCAGGTGTATGCGAGCGTCGTTCTTCATCATCTTGAGTTTTTAACTTGGCCAACTCTTTTTCAGTCCTCTCTTTCTGTGCTCGTAGCAAGAAAGTGATGACCTTTGTTGTGGCCGCCAGATCATTGGCAATATCCTCAAGATTGATAGTCTCCATTACCTGATCTTTGTGAGGCTGGCACTGAGCCTCTTTCCGGTCGTGAGGTCGACTTTGTCCCGACCTCTCTATTTGTGTATTCCTAGATTGAGGCATTATATTTCTTTTTCTGCCTCGGCTAACTAAGGGTTTGTGTATGGGTTGGTTTTTTGGTACCCTCCTTCTAGCGCCAATTGTCGAGAGTCGTTTTATTTGAAGAGTATTATGTGGCTAATTCGGTGACGACTCACAAACAAAACATGCACGTGTAAAATAAACTGAAAATAAGAAGAATTTGTTGACCCAGTTCGTCAGGAAATGACTACTCTGGGGGCATACCAAGCCAGGGATGTAGTATTGCCAGTTTTACACGTACAATATTTGATACACCTTATGAAGATGAATCATTATGGATGAAGATGATCTGGAGAATTGATATCTGAGTGCTAGGGTTTTCTTGTGTGTGTGGATGATCTCTCGAATTTTTTTATACCTCATCTCTCTGGGAATTTTCTGAACGTATTCTGCGAGAAATATTTTCGTAATCTTACTCCTTTTGGAAATTTCTCCCCCTTTCTCTTGCTGTTTTTTCTTCCATTTATAGCACTCCGACAAGCATGAGCTGGGTTGGCAAGCATGAGCTGGAGACTCCGGGTCATGCAAGAATTTATGAAATATTGCCACGTTCCCAACTTTGTCTTCTAGATTGATCTTCGCGCTTGCTTGTCTGTAGGGCACTCTTTTGGTCGTCCAAATCAACTTTTTGCTCAGCTGGATGCTTTGCTCGCCCCTTTAACCATGTCAGTTTTATGCTGGAATACTGTTCTCCTCGAGCATACTGAGCCCTCAGGATATCTGGGTCTTCGGGATGTTTGGGTCTTTTAGGATGTCTGAGTAGCGAACATACTGACCCCCCAGGATTGTCTGAGTCTTCAGGATATCTGAACCCTCAGAATCGTCTGAGTCTTCAGGATATCTGAGCAGCGAGCATACTGACCCTCAGGATTGTCTGAGTCTTCAGGATATCTGAGCATCGAGCATACTGACCCTCAGATTATCTGAGCATTTTAGGCTGTCTGAGTCCTCAGTCTTGTTCGTGGGCTCAGACTTGTCTGAGCCCTCAGGTTTGTCTGATTCCTTTTGACTTAGCTCATTTGATTCTTTCTTTCCTGATCTGAGTGGCGAACACGCCTATTTGCTCAATAGGCTAATTGAGTAACTTTGGTTGGTCGGCGAGCGACGAGCACACTTGTCCATTGGGCATGATTATTTTGGTAAATATTACACGTGTCTCTCTTACGTGTTCAATTAATGCTTAATTATTATATCGAACACAACACACTTCAACCTTTCACGATGGGTTGTTCATTTCCATCTAGGTCGTGAATGGCGTACTTTTAGTTACAAGGGACTGTTAATTTAATCTTCTGTGATCTGGTATCACTAAATTAACTACAATGTAACACGTACGACTTATTGAACAATTATGTAGTAAATATATGTAACATTCGATAATATTTAAAGCATCAGTGATAAACAATTTATTTCAGTAAATAAGGTCGAAATTCAGTTTTGATTATACAAAGTAAAAAGCATACTTTCCAGTATAATCCCAACAATCTCCCACTTATACTCAAAGTCTGGTTTTAAGTATACTACAACATGTCTCGTGTAGTCTATGACATCTAATGTCACCTACACGAACCTAATAATTTCTCCCACTTATACTCAAAAAGCAGTTTGGCTTGATCTTGACACCCATTCCTTCCACATGTCTCTCGAATGTATTGAGAGGGACTCTTTGTGAATGGATCTGCTAGGTTGTCCTCAGACGCTATCTTTGCCACATCTATATCTCCTCTCTTAACGATTTCTCGTATAAGATGTCTTTCCTTCAGTGTGCTTGTTTGACTCGTGGACTCTTGGTTTCCTTGAATTTGCAACTGCCCCTAGCAAATATTTGCTAGACAAATTTGGAACTCTATCCAAGTCCACTAAGAAGGTCTAGAGCCAAATCGGTTCTTACACTGCTTCACAAACAGCTACTTACCCGACTTCCATGGTTGAGTCAGTGATGCATTTCTGCTTCACCCTCGTCCATTTGATGGCTACACTTCCCAAATGGAAACACACTAACTGAGGCAGATAGTTTCTGGAATCTAAGTCTGATTGGAAATCCGAGTCCGTGTAGCCGATGGGGATTGGAGTATCGATCGATAAATCAACATTCTATCCCGAGTTCTTTTCAGATACTTCAGAATGTTTTTAACTGTCGTCCAATGCTCTTTCCCTGGGTTACTTTGATATCTTGCTACCATGCCTACGACAAAGCAGATATCCGGTCTCGTACACAGCATGTGGGAAAGTCACCTACAAGTTTTAAAGTCCGAGAGGTATGACTCTTCGATTAGAACGCTCTTGATCTTGAACTGAGCATCCGACAGCCGAAGCACAAGGAATGCCTTTCATGTCATCTATCTCCTTTTGCGTCTTAGGGGACATTTTCTTGGATAGATGGATTCCAAGTCTGAAAGGTACGAAGCCTTTCTTGGAATCTTGCATGCTGAATCGTTTCAAGACAGTGTCTATGTATGAAGCTTGCGATAACCCGATCATCCTTTTCTTGCGATCTCGAGTGATCTTGATCCCAAGGATGTGTCCGGCTTCCCCTAAGTCTTTCATATCAAACTGTTTTGAAAGCCATGCCCTTACGTCTGATAACACCTTCACATCATTCCCGATGATCAGAATGTCATCTACGTATAGTACTAAGAATACCAATGCAGTTCCGACAGGCTTTTTATACACACAACTTTCGAACTCATTTTGATCAAACCCATAAGACTTTATATCATGATCAAAACATTGGTTCCAAGCTCTGGATGCCTGTTTGAGTCCGTATATAGACTTCTTGAGCTTACAAACTAGGTGTTCTTGGCCTGTTTCAATGAAGCCTTGGGGTTGTTGCATATAGATCTCTTCATCAAGACTTAGTTAAGGAAAAGCATCTTGACATCCATTTGCAGATTTCAAAGTCGAAATCTTGCAAACAATCGATAAGAGAATACTGGTCGGACTTAAGCATGGCTCTCTTTGGCAAAAAAAGTTTCCTCATAGTCGATCCTTCTTTTACGAGTATAACCTTTCGCCACTAGTCTTGCTTTGAAGGTTTCAACCTTAAAATGGGCCCTATTTTCCTCTTATATACCCACTTGCATCCAATGGGTTTGACCCCACTAAGTGGTTCGACTAGCTCCCACACTCTGTTATGAAACATAGAACCCATTTCGGCTTTCATTGCTGTTTGCCAAGAATCTGAATCCTTGTCTTGGAGTGCCTCGTCATATGTCCATGGGTCTGATTCGTCTTGTCCGGGAATCAAGTCCGAGGACTCTCCTATTCCCATGAATCTCTCGGGCTGTCTTACAACCCTCCCACTATGACGAGGCTCCGGTTGTGAAAGCGTATCGTGTGGTATATCATCTAGTACAGTTGGCACTGAAGTTTGCCCTCTAAGCTCATTTAAGGTAATCTCACTTCTGGGTTTTCTTTGGTTCATATAGTCTTCTTCCAAAAATCTAAAGTGGGTGTTGATGACCACCTTCTGATCTTCGGGACCATAGAACATACACCCTTTTTTGTTCCTCGGGTATCCTACAAAACAAATTTTAATTACGATCGAGGATCAATTTACGGCTTTCTTGTCCAACACGTGGGTAGGACACCCCAAATTCTCATGTGTCTCATACTAGGCTTGCGCCTTGGGTCCACAATTCTTTGGGAGTTTTGGGAACCGATTTGGATGGCACCAAGTTGAGAATGTAAGCCATTGTTTTCAAGGCATAACCCGGAAGCGACTTTGGAAGATCTGCATAACTCATCATAGATCTAACCATTTCCAAAAGAGTTCTGTTTCTTCGCTCTGCAACCCCGTTTTGTTGAGGGTTAAGGGTGCGATGGTGGGATACAATCCCTTCATCAGATAAGTAGTTCAAAAACTCATCGCTGAGGTATTCGCCTCCACGATCAGATCGTAGAGACTTGATACGTTTTTCCTTATGATTCTCTGATTGAGCCTTAAATTCTTTGAATTTCTCAAAGGTCTCAAATTTATGCTTCATAAGGAAAATGTAACCATACCTTGAGTAATCATCAATAAAAGTGACAAAATACTCATAACCTCCTCTTGCTTTGGTTGACATTGGACCACATACATCTGTGTGAACGATCTCTAACACTTCTTTGGCTCTATTCCCCTTGGCTCCAAATGCCCTCTTGGTCATTTTACCCTCCAAACATGATTCACAGGTTGGAATTGGTTCAACTTGGAGAAGCTCCAGTGAACCGTCTTTCACCAACCTTTGGATCCTCTTTGGATTTATATGACCCAATCTTAGATGCCAAAGAAGTGTCTCGTTCACGTCTGATGAACGTTTTCTTTTCTCAGAAACAGTTGATGTGTTATTGGATGCATTTCGTGAGTGGTGTGCACAGTTAATTGTATAGAGATTATTCGACAACGTTCCATGCAGATAAATTTATCAAAAAGAGAAACGGTAACAACTTTATTAAAAGTAACCGAATATCCATCATAAAAAAGTTTAGAAACTGAAATCAAATTCTTTCTAAAACTTGGAACGTAAAGAACATCTCTTAAAATTAAAACTCTGTCTTCAAAAGACAGGTGCACTTCTCCCACTGCTTCAGCTGCCACTCTCGTAGCATCGCCCAGTGTGATGAGGACCTCACTCCCACTAAGTTGCCGGGTCCGCTTGAACCCCTGTAATGTGAAACATACATGATCAGTGGATCCCGTATCCACCACCCATAAATGGGAGGCATACGCCGCTAAACAAGTTTCAACAACTAGTGAGTGAGAATTACCTTTCTTTCCTTTCCTTTTGGGATTGGAACAGGCTGACCTCCAATGTCCTTTCTCCCCGCAATTAAAACATATTCCTTTTGGTCCTTTCTTGACACCCAGCCAGCTAACCGTCTTTTTCTCACTTTTCTTAGTGATGAGTTTTCTTTGGTTCTGACCACTCTCCTTTTCTTGAGACTTGCCTTCCATTGGCCTAGATCTCGAGAAAAGACTTTTGGTCACCAATGCTTCGTTTTTCTTTCCTAAATGCTTCTCTACTTTCTCCAAGGCTTCTTGTAGTTTATCCATAGTAAACATGTGATCACTCATCACAAAACCATAGTAAAATCCATCGAAGCTCCTTGGCAGAGTAAGCAACAGAAATTCGATTTGGGCCTCATCACAATACTTAGTTCCGAGATAAGCCAGTTTTAGAAAATGGTGTTTAACTCTGAGAACATGCTCCCTTACAGGTGTTCCCTCAGCCATTTTTAGCCTAGCCATGTCGTCATTTTTAAACTGATCGATCATGCGGTCTTTTGTTAAAAACATTTCTTCAAGACTTTGCATAATCTCCGCAGCGGACTCAACACCTTCATGAATGTGTCTCAAATCATCAGACAGTGAAGTCAAGATTACACGTTTCATGGGTTCATTGGCCTTCTCCTAAATATTATACTCATGTCTTTCCGCATTAGGTGATTCATCAGTAGGCTTACGTGGCTTGGGTACATCAAGAATCCAATAATGTTTATGTGCAGGTAGGACAAAGCTCATATTTCGTTTCCAAATATTATAGTTTTCTCCAGTTAATTGGTGTTCTTTGAGTGTATACAACAGTGGATTAAAAGATTGCGCCATGATGAACTGAAATAAATAATAATATGCATAATCACAAATATATCACAAGGTTCGATTACATACATCATATTAAAATCTCAAAAAAAATATGAACATGCATCAGCCAACATCTCAAAACAGTTTAAATAAGCCACGTGGGGTGGGTCATTATTTAAACACATTCAAGCAGGTTACAAACAAGAACAGTTACAAACCTTTAATATCCAGATTAATAGTTGGCTCCCACTTGACCAATATAAAATTGACAGGGACTTCGGGGAAGTATATGCATATCAATTTTATACCTAAGTAATAACCATGATTAAATACAGGATTATTATTTCGCTTTGAACGAGCCTCGTGGGGAGGGTCATCGTCGCCACTAGTAATAACCCACAATCATTCGTTTGGAATTCATTCATGTGAAAGCTATCTTTTGACCGTCCCGTGGGGGGAATTTCTCCAAAAGAATTCACAAATAAATAAATCATGGAGGTCAAAATTAATTCAATTTTATTATCCGGAATAAAATTGTCAATTAATTATTTAAACATACTTAGTAATTTTGAAGGTGAGATTTTTCATTTGGGCAATTCTCATGCAAACACATTTAAACAAATTAAATAAAGCATAAGAAAACACAAAATAAATCAAGCAAAACAGAAAAATAAACATATTGGGCACAAATTATCCAATTGTCATGGTTTGATTTTTCTTGGCTTGATCTTGAAGAAACACCGTCTTGAATTTCTCCCACTCGATCGTCTCGAAAAAAATACTCCATCTCGAAACGCCGCCGCTTTCTTGGCCGGGATGCGCGCCAAGATTCGGTAAACCCACTTGGCGATTGCTCTCGCGGCCTAGGCCTCGGCGAGCGCCAGCCCCCCTGCCTCGGCGGCTCGCGCCCTCGGCTCAAGCGCCGCCCGCGCCTCGGCGGCTCCAAGGCGTTTTCGCCAGCGCCCGTCTCGCTCTTCGCCTCCGTCACTGGCACGCTCCGACACGGTCTTTGCGTCGCCTAAGCGCCCCTGTCGTGTGCGGCCAATCTCCCTGCAGCGCTCGGCCCCCTCGCCTCGCCGGTGCCGTGCGCGTGCAAGACGCGCCCGCATCGCAGGCGTGCCTCCTCACCGTTCGCGTTCGCGCGACGCACGCCGCCTACGCCCGGTTCTGGATTTCGTCCTTTAATTCTTCGTCTCCGTCCTCGTTTTCGATCCGGTTACAATTTATTTACAAAAATAAATAAACCTAGATCTAGACTAGTCTATTACATTGATCAAATCAAACAAATTCTAATCTACTCGTGGATTTTCTCACGAAAAAAAAACGAATCCGAAGATAATCGAATTAAAAACCACAGTTTATATGCATGCATAAATAAACACATTAAATTCCATGACAATTGGATACCTGCAAAATAGATCTAGCAATTCTACTATCCAATTTCAAATTTAATGTCCACGAATTAAATTACAATTTAAAAAATTCAGAGCCCGAAACCGTGGCTCTAATACCAGTTGTTGGGGAATAAGTTGCACAGATCTATTCGAGGTGAATATTTAAATACAAATTTAATTCTTATAATTATTACTAGCATGAATTAATCCTATATTAATTCAAATAATAATCCAACAACATATCATGCATATAATAATTCACGTAAAACCTACGCATGCGAAATTCTACGAGTTTACGTGAACGTACCTCTTGGGATGGCAATGGTGTGGCTGATTAAACTAACTGAAAGGACTTCCCAAGTATTCCCTTAGCCCTCGTTCGACTATCCGGTGAAAGGACACTTGTGAACGATTTAACAAAAGGAAAATAAATTATGTTGCACCACCTTTGTGGATTTACTAATTTTTCCAGCACATGGAATTGTACATTGGGAATGAAAGAATCATCCCCTATTTCCAAGGTGGTCGAATTTTTAGTGATAAAACAATGTGGGAAAATCTTTTCTTGATCTCCAAGAAATCTTGAATATATCTCTTATATTCTTTTTCCCATAATTATAATATTCCACAAAAATCCCACCTACTCTATTTTATGGTGATTTTCGAAAATAAGGGGTTTCAAGAATCCAAGATTTGGATCTTCTTGAATTTATGAGATATTCTTGTATTTCAAGAAATACATATCTTCCATAATATCTTTTCAAGAAAATCAAGAAAATATTTCTTGCCCTCTATTTTCAAAAATTTCGAAAATTTCATTATAGATAACCAATTGGGAGATTTCTTGAATTTAATGAGATAATCTTGTATTCCAAGAATACATATCTTCATTCCATAACAAAATTCAAAGAAAATCTTTCTCCCATCAAATCTATAATTTTCGAAAATTTACTTGGAAAAATAAGCAACAATATTTATTTTATTTTAATCACCTTTTTCAGTTATTGGACTATATGTTGGGCTACTTAGGGGGCCTTTAGGAGAATTAAGATTGGACCTTCTAATGGACCTTGAATATCTAATATTGAGCCACAATATTATTCAAGCCCATAAATATTAATTAATCCCACTACATAATTAATATTGCACTATCCATCTTAACCCATATTACAGTCAATATGGCTCCCGGTTATTATTTCCCGTGTTTAAGATTATCTAGCCCATTAATTAATTCAAGCCACTGAAATAGCTTCCCATTAATTAATATCTTTTATCCTTGGTCAAGGAACGGTTCAACATTATTATCCATACCGAAAACTAATTCCACTTGCAAGATTTGGTATGATAAAGCTTATGAACCTCCCAAGGGGGCAAATCGAACAAAGCGTGCTTGCAGACACGATTCTTCAGATTAAATCTTAGCAATCACATGTGACTAATAATATTGCCCAAGATAAAAAGTATTGAATCTCATTGATTATTTACCCATGATAAGCCAAAGCAATAGTTACCAATCCCACGTGATCCTATTTAAGAACGAAGATTAAGAAATAACGAACCACCGAGGTCTAATTCTTCCTTGTTGGTTCTAAAGAATTTGTCCTCCTCAGAGGTCATATTCGAAGGCATCGATCATGCACTAGTGTAATCTCTTGGTCAAGACAAGTCAATCTGAGCCTTACACTTCAACCTTTCACGATGGGTTGTTCATTTCCATCTAGGTCGTGAATGGCGTACTTTTAGTTACAAGGGACTGTTAATTTAATCTTCTGTGATCTGGTATCACTAAATTAACTACAATGTAACACGTACGACTTATTGAACAATTATGCAGTAAATATATGTAACATTCGATAATATTTAAAGCATCAGTGATAAACAATTTATTTCAGTAAATAAGGTCGAAATTCAGTTTTGATTATACAAAGTAAAAAGCATACTTTCCAGTATAATCCCAACATGGGAAATACCTAGGCCTCCCATCATTAATTGGGAGGAGCAAGGTGGATATATTCAGATATATAAAGGACAAGCTATGGAACAAGCTCCAACTATGGAGGGGGAAGAAATTATCAAAGGCCGGGAAAGAAATCCTAATAAAAGCCGCGGTGCAAGCAATCCCAGCCTACTGCATGAGTACGTTCTTACTTCCGCCGACTCTCATTGATGAATTACATCGAATGTTAAATAAATTTTGGTGGGGCCACGGTTCTGACCCAAAAAAAGGCGTGAAATGGACAACATGGGAAACACTTTGTAAGCACAAGAATGAAGGAGGTATGGGGTTTCGTAATTTACATATGTTCAATGTTGCAATGCTAGGAAAACTTGTGTGGCGGTTAAAAGCAAATCCGACGTCGCTCATTGGCAGAATTCTCAAAGCAAAGTATTTTGCGAATTCGGATATCAAGCATGCGAATTTGGGCACAAATCCTAGTTACACTTGGAGGGGAATACACACAGCTTTGGGTCTTGTCAGGCGAGGTACGAGGTGAAAAATCGGAAAAGGGGGACAAAGTACGTATCTGGGGTGATGCTTGGCTAGATAGCAATAAAGGTTTCCAAATAGAGATGGCTGTTGTACCAACTTTTGAGGACATGCTAGTGCAAGATCTCTACATTCCTGGTTCAAGGCAATGGGACACAGAGGTAATCTTAGAGGTTTTTGGTACTGAGGATAGTGCTCGGATTCTCCGCACAACACCATCCCCGGGGGAGGTTGATGATAAGCAGATATGGCATTTTGACCCGCATGGCCGGTACACGGTGAAATCTGTGTATTACCTTGCCATGAGGATCATCGATGATGTAACTGATTATAGCGATACACCATGGAAAGCAATATGGAAGATCCGTGTCCCTCCGAAAGTAAGGGTCTTTTATTGGCGATTGTGCAAAGGGTGGCTAACAGTTCGTGCAAAACTCAGCAGATGGTATCCCGGCTTTAGTAGCTTGTGCCCAATATGTTCAAAAATGTGCGAGACGGCGTGGCATCTGTTCTTGGATTGCAATTTGGCAAGGGCTTGCTGGGAAGAGGTTTCTTTATGGAGAACAATTGATAACCTTTGCTATGTGGTCGAATCCCCTGAAGAATTATTCCTCAGATTACTGGATGCTTTAAACCGTGAAGAAATGGAGAGGGCCATGATGGTTTTCTTGGCCATTTGACGGGCGAAAAACGAATTAGTTTGGAGCAAGACATCACCGGTCACGACGAGGATTGTAACCGCTGCGACAACATGCCTTATGGAATGGCAACAAGTTAGGGCTCCTGCAAGTCGGAAAGAGGATATGACGGTCTGCAAAATCTGGCATTCTCCGAAGCCGGGGTTTGTTAAAATCAATGTGGACACAAGTTTCTTTGAAGATACTATGGAGACTGGAATAGGCATGGTTGTCCGAGATGATGAAGGCCAGTTCATTGCTTGCAGGACTATGGTAAGTCGAGGGCTGATGGGGGTTGATGAAGGAGAGGCTTGGGGGGTCATGGAAGCGCTACGGTGGGCTGAAAACATGGGTTTCACAGCGGTCGTCATCGAAATTGATTCGAAGAGAACTGCTGATTAGGGTTGTTCACGGAGTTTGGAGATTATCGAATCCGAACCGAAAGCTGAACCGAAAAAGAATCGAACCAAAAATAACCGTTGACTTTTTGACTTTTTTCGAACCGAACCGTACCGAATTTGTTTTGGATATGGACATGGATATTACTGAATTAACCGTACCGAAAAACCGAATGAAATCGCACCGAACCATACTGAACCGAATAAACGATTTAGATATGTAATAAATTTAATTATTAATTTATTTTGTATTCATTAAATTGAATTATAGATTATTGATATCCATGTAATTTAATATTGAATATTTTGGCTAGATATTAGAATATTTACTTTCTTATTTGTGATTTATAATTATCGAGAATCCTATAAAATTCTCAATTTGCAATTACGCATCCTTACTCTCTCGCACCAACTCATCACTTTGTAGTTTGTACCTCTCGTCAATTTGGATCAACGAAAAATCACAAAACTTTTTTTAATGTGTACTTTATTAGCCATGTTTTAAATACACCATTGATGGTGTCTTGGGTTATTTTATTATTTTTAATTAACTATTATCCTATCATGTAATATGTTTGAGTTTGAAGGGTAGATGCATGAATATGGTTGAAGAGGTATTGAATTCATGTGCATTTTGTGTAGATTGCACAAATATTCTTAAGAAAATTGTGATTAAAAAGTAAAATGAGGAGTGATAGAAAAAAAAGGAGAAAAAGGTTAAAAAAACCGTTACTTTGGTCCGATGTGATCTGTTCCGATCCAATTCCGTTATAATCGAAAATCAGTTTCGAATCGTACCGAAAAATTAAAAATCCGTATCGTTCCGAACCGAAATTTTGGTACGGACATGGACACTCCAATTATAAAATAATCGAACTTTGGTACAGACACTGTTGTGTCAGAATAATTAGGCTGCTCGCGAGGCCTAACATTTAAGAGTAATTTACATAATATATCCGATAAAGCCCTAACCCAACCCGTTGGCGACCTAAGTAGGTCGCTCATACAAGAGGAGCTTGATCATATCTATGTCGGGACGAGGTCTAACCTCACCCGAGCCGCATGACCACGAGCTAATAGGACCCCGGGCCGCGACCTTGGCGAGGCACAGGTTCCCAATGGCGGCGCCTACGATTCTGAACCTCGGGAAGTAAGTCAGATCAGAGAAGACTTTCCCCAAACGTGAAGCTGTCTTCTGGCTTTCAAAAAGCGATTAAAACAGAACACCCTAATAAGGATGGATCAGATGAGCGACCTCAGATTTAAGTTAGCGACCTCGGGAATAGTGTCAACGACCTCCTGCGAGCAACCCAAAGCAAGAAAGTCGCCCCATAATCTTACTGGAGCACTCTACCCAGTAACCAAAGTCGGCGTCATTTAATGCTGTCTGCGAGCCATTAAATGTCTAGGCCCTAGGCCCCTAGAGGGGCTATACCCCAAGTGTTTGTAGTATAAATGCATGTAATTAAAGCTCATTTAAGGGTTCCAACATTGAAATTAAATAGAAATGCTTTATTAGCCAAAAAAGAGGCCTTTGGCCCAAACACTCTTGCAATTTATTGCTTTCCAACACTTCAAATACCAAGCATTAAAGAACATCATCATTACTTTAATGAAGAACATTTCTTTTGATCTTCATTAACTCCCACCAACCCCAAATCAAAAATGTTTTGATGCCAATCATAGCCACATTAATGCCTTAATCATCCTATCATATTTTTTGTATCAACAATTGGCGCTAGAAGGAGGGTCCATCACTAGAGTTTTTCCAGATTTTCTATTGATGCACCCTTTCGAATCTTCAAATCCTCAGTAATTCCATTTAAATCTTCATATCTTCATCCCATATCCGGAGCCCCACCATGGCATCCACGGGAATGCAAGCTTCCGGCCGGCAAGGGGAGGCCACTTCCAGCAATGAAGGTCCCCTCAAGAACCTGGCCGACATCAAAACCCCAGAGGACCTCAGGGAGCCTATGAAAATCCTCCAACATCGACAACGCGACCTCGCTGGCGAGCACAACGGACCACATCGGCGAGCTGAGTCCAACCGTCTTTCCGGGTCTCGGGGAAAGAGGAAAATGGATGAAAACTCCCGACCCAGCACTGACCAGTGAACACCAACCATACGACGAGGGAGTCCGGCGGGACAAGTCGTGCCCAAAGTCCTCGGGAAAAGACTCTCTCCCCTCACAGCGAAAGTTTCCCACAGCTGCGGCAGTCTGAATCTATCTTTGAAAGGTTGGGCAGCCACGCACCTCGGAAGCCCCGAGGTCGCCAAAACGAATCCAGAACCGACTCTTTCACAATCCGGCGTAACTTGGAAACCTCTTTTGAAGTGGAGGATTTTTGAGGTCGGAGGAACGAATAGCCGAAGGCCTCGGTGCTGTCTCGTTTGGGTCTGCGAGCACCCCACCAATCTCCTAACCCAGAGAATGAGTAGCTCGAAGCCATCAAAGAGACTCTCAAGAAGCTGCAGGATCGTTTAGATCTACAAGGACCATCGACATTGGCTCTCGTTTCGATCTCGCCTTTGGTCCCAGCTATTATTCATGCCCCAGCACAGGTCAAAATCAACACAACCTCAATCAACCAGTACAACGGGGACTCTGACCCGACCATCCATTTGGGGAAATTCTCCGACCACGTGGCCTCAATGGGGGCCATGGATGCGACATAATGTCAACTTTTCTCTCTCACTTTAGGCGACCGGCCTATAGGTGGTTCAAATCTCTAACTCCGAACTCCATCGAGACTTTCCACCAGCTCGCCGGTCTTTTTCTAAACCATTTCATCACTTTGGCCCCAAGGCAACCAACGAAGCAACTCTTCACGACCATCCAGCAAGGTCCCACCGAGTCGGACCGAGATTATATCGAAAGAGTCGATAACTTTCTCCTAGGCGGCGAACCCATGGGGGATGAGGTCAAAGTGATGGGAGTCGTTCGGGGTTTGCGGTTCAACACGAAGCTATGGAAACTTATGCACAAGGAGTACCCGAGTTCGTACGGGAGTTTCGGTACAAGGCAGGGAATCACATTAGCCGAGCTGAAATGATGGCCATGCGATTGGGAGAGCAGATCTAGGAGGGCGAGCTAAAGAAACCTGAGGCGACAGCGCCGAACTTGCATAAGAAAAGTGGCGGCCACAGCAAAGCCAACAACTTCAAGCCTTTTAACAGCGAAATCGAGGTCAAGCTGTTAGGGGTATTAAGAACCACTCTAAACGAAGTCTATGATCAAATCAAAGACAAGAAACTTCTAGATCAACCCCGTAAAATCACAAAGGAGAGCGGGAAGATGAATCCCAACAAGTACTGCCACTACCATGAGAGCATGTGTCACAACACCAGTGAATGTCGCGACCTTCTCCGACAATTATGGAAGCTTTATGAGGATGGAAAGCTGGACGAGTACGTGAAAAAACGTCAAAACAATCAGCAACCACCACAGCGGCCTCAGGCAAACCCAGGGCCCGCCGGCCAGCGACCCATTCCCCTTTTTCCCGACAATGCCGCGGGAAGGGCCGTACAGATGATCGCTCCATTGGGAGGCAGCATCGGCGGGATCCTCCCCTCGATGTTTATGTCGCGACGACGATGGAAAGCCGAAATACGAGCTCTAAATCACATCCACCAGACTTTCTTCCAAGTCAACCACACAACCGAGAAAACCAGTTCGCTCACTTTCTCGGACGAAGACAAACAATGAGTGCAATATCCAAATAATGACCCCATAGTGATCTCGACCAAGATCATGGGGGTAATGGTTCATCGTCTACTAATCGACAATGACTCTTTCTACAACATCTTGTTCAAAAGGGCTCTCGACCAGATCGGGAACTTCTCTGAATACATTGAGCCTTACGACCTCACTATCAAGGGATTCGGGGACTCCTCTGCGAAACCCCAGGGGGCAATCCGTTTGGCAGTTGAATTGGTCTCGGATTGTGATCCGGAGGTCAGGGTGATGTGGCAGCTCGATTTCATCATTGTTGATCTTCCCTCGACATATAACGGTTTTCTAGGAAGACCTTTTGAACATGAATTCGGGGCAGCGACCTCGGCCCACTATTACTGCATCAAATTCCCAACTCCGGGAGGGCCTGTAGGGACGACCAAGGAAAATCAGGCAATGTCTAGAGGATGCTTGTTACAGGTCGGCTCCGATCCAGGTGCGGCCATGGTGACCCTCGAGATAGGGGTAATTTTAGTAGTGTCGAAAGACCATCCCGGCGACCCGACCTCGCCACTGGCAAACAAACCCAAACAAACCTCGCCACTGGCAAACAAACGAGCCACGCCGGTAGAAGAGCTCGAGAGAGTCCCAATTAGCGAAGCCCAGCCCGAGATGGAGGTGATCATCGGAACAACCCTACGCCCCGAGATGCGAAATCAGGTGATCGAGTTCCTGAAAGCCAACTTAGAAATTTTTGCCTGGTCCCATGGGGATATGGTCGGGATAGATCCCGAGATCGCCTGCCATCGGCTCAACATTGACCCTTTCAGGAAGCCGATCTCGCAGAAAAGAAGGAAGTTTGGTCCCGAGAAATATGCAGCTCTGGCCGAAGAAGTTAAGAAGCTCCTAGATAACCAGCTTATCGAGCAAGTTGATAAGCCTCAGTGGGTAGCAAATGTGGTGTTAGTAAAGAAGGCGAACAACTCATGGAGACTGTGCATAGACTTTACGGACTTAAACGACGCTTGTCCCAAAGATCATTTCCCCATGCCACACATCGACCACCTAATAGACAATACGGCCGGACACGAGATGATGTCTTTCATGGACGCATTAGCGGGCTACCATCAAATAGACATGAACTGAGACGACCAAAATCACACTTCTTTACTGACGGAGAATAATATCTACTGCTGGAAGCGCATGCCTTTTGGTCTGAAAAATGTCGGGGCAACGTATCAGAAGTTGGTCAATCGCATGTTCGCGGACCAAATCGGCAAGACCATGGAGGTATATATCGATGATCTGGTGGTTAAAAGCAAGAGAAGAGAGGACCATTTGGGGCACCTCGCCCAGGCCTTCGACATCTTAAGGCAATTTAAAATGAAATTGAACCCCAAGAAGTGCAACTTTGGAGTGGAGTCCGAAAAGTTCTTGGGGCATATGGTGAGCCATCACGGGATTGGGCAAACCCGACCAAGATCCAGGCCGTGCTCGACATGAGAGCACCGCAGAACATCAAGGAAGTTCAGAGGTTGACAGGACGATTGGCCGCTTTAAATCGTTTTATCTCGTGAATGGGGGACAAGTGTAAACCTTTCTTTGATACGATAAGGAAGGAGAAGTTCAAGTGGACAACTCAAAGTCAGCTCGCGTTCGAGAACATAAAGGATTACCTGTCAAACACACAGATACTCGCAAAGCCCATCCTGGGGGAAAAACTTTACCTCTACTTGGCGGCCTCGGAGACCGCGCTAAGCGCCGTATTGGTCCGGGTTGAGGGGCAAGACCATCTGCCAATCTATTTTGTGAGCCAAACTTTGAACGACGCCGAGCTAAGATACCCCCCTCTGGAAAATTTTGCCTATGCGCTCGTAATGAGCATCCGAAAGCTTCGACCATATTTTTTCGACCACATGTCGAGGTCCTGACCTCGCTACCATTGCGGTGAATACTCCATCGACCAGATACCGCAGGAAGATGCCTCAAGTGGTCGGTAGAGATCGGACAGTTCGACATAACATACACACCCCGGACAATAATAAAGGCACAAGCATTGGCGGATTTCCTCGTGGAATTGACTTTCCCGACCAAGCAGGAGAAGACAGTGGGGCAACCTTGGGAATTATATGTGGATGGGTCGGTAACCAGTGATCGAGCTGGGGCAGGCGTAGTACTAATCAGCCCGGAAGGAAGATCATTCACAACTGCAATCCATTTTGATTTTCAAGCAACGAACAACGAGGCCGAGTACGAAGCTTTGATTAATGGCCTAGAGATGGCCATTGCCATAGGAGTACAACACATCAAGATTTTTTGCGATTCTCAGCTGGTAGCCTTCAAGATGAAGGACGAGTACGAGGCGAGAAGCGAACAGATGATGGCTTACCACAAGATAGCCCGAAACCTGATCAAGAATCTCGAGCAGGTCGAGATATCCCAGATTTCTAGGAAGAAGAACACCCAAGCAGATGCTCTAACTTGGCTGGCGACGTCTGAAGGAGCGGCCGACATGTCAGACATAACAATCATCAAGCTCGCTGCCCCGTCGCGATGTCCGGCCCTTGTCGCGCCTATGGCCGCTGAGGAGAATACCTGGATGAGTCTGATCATTAAGTACATTAAGAATGGCGAGCTCCCCACTGACAAGGTCGAGGCCCGCCGACTTCAACTGAGGGCAGGCCGATACACGATCATCAACAACCAATTATACAAGCGAGGTTTTGCCCTTCCTTTGATAAAATGTGTAACCCCCGAGGTCGGCAAAGAGATCATAAAGGAGATACACGAAGGGGTATGTGGTAACCAAGCTGGAGGGCACTCACTCGCCCACAAAATCCTGCGACAGGGTTATTTTTGGTTAATGCTGAAGCAAGACGCCCTCGACTTCGCCAAGGCATGCAAAAGATGTCAGGTATACGCACCAAAAATCAGGGTCGCCCCATAAGAGCTCACATCGGTATACAGTCCGTGGCCTTTCGCCAAATGGGGCATCGACCTGATCGGACCGCTACCCACGGCACCGGGAATGGTCAAGTTCACGGTAGTCGCGGTCGACTACTTCACTAAGTGGGAGGAAGCAGAGGCCCTCGGGAGCACGGATCATGCCGCGATCATTTGATTCATATGGAAGAACATCATATACAGATTCGGTCTACCCGTGCAATTGTGTGCCGGATAACGGACCGCAATTGACGGATGGGAAATTGGGGCATTTTTTCGAGAAGTGGCGAATTGCAAACTTTTCTCCACCCATATCACCCCGACCAAATGGCGGTGGAGGCGGTTAATAAGATCATCAAGCACACACTCAAGACAAAGATCGAAGGGGCAAAATGGATTTGGACGAGCAAGCTTCCAGAGATACTCTGGTCATATCGGACCATCGCGCCAATTCAGCGGAAATACCTTTCTCTACCATGAAAAAAAAATATAAAAAATACATGATAAGAATTGCTTAAAAAGCCGGACTCAGGTTTGGGCCTCGGAGCCGGATCCTCCCTTTTTCCACTGAAGGCGGGGAGATCGAGGCGGCCTCCTTCCCACGACCTTCTCGGGCCGTCATGCAAAGTGACCGAGGCCGAATCATAGAGATCCAAGTCCTCGATGCCCTGAAATCGACTCAGGTCGAGCCCATCAGGTCCAAGGTCAGCAATTGGGAAGGAGTCCAAGGGCTTCGACGGGTTGCGATCGAAGAATGCCGACAGCTCCGCCACCAAAGCCCCCTTTAGGGCCAACCCTTCAGGATAGGCACGGGCAATGCGGATGCACCTCACCATAGCCTCCACTGAGGCAAATTTGCCCACGCCCTCGAGGACGGCGTTCTCTTCCTTGAGGGCAGCCAGCTTGGCATCCTTCCCTTTGAGATCCTCCCTCAGGAGGCGGAGCGTCTCATCCTTCTCCTGAGCGACATTCTCCCTGAGATCCAGATCCGCCCGCAGTATCCCGACCTCCGCCCGGTTGGCTTTCAGCTCTACGTCCATGCCCGCCACCGAGGTCTCCAGTTTCGCCACCTTCCGCTCAAGGTTCCCAACCTGAGTCTTCGTCGTCTCCACCAAACTGAGGGCCACATTCTTCTGGTCCACGACCTCCTTCCTAGCCACCTCCGTGAGATTTTTCTCCCTAACGGCCATCCGGACTCGCTCATCCACCGAGGTGAAATCCTCGGAGGCCTTGGACATGGCCGCCATCATCCGACCACCGTACACAATGGCCAGCTGGATATTGCCCACCGGCCCAGTGTCCTCAACCGATTGATCCAGGCCGAGGGTCCATGACCTGGCGGGGAGCAAGCAAGCCCGGCGGAGGTAGTCCGGGAGCTCTCGGAGAGAGTCTGGAGATCGGCTTCTGATGAAATTGGACACGAGGATGGGTTAGCGCACGGCTAGATTGTGACCAAATAAATAGGGTTAGAGCACGGCTAGATTGCAACCAAATAAAACAAAAAATAAACACTTACTCAATCGGCCGACACCAGCCCAGGTAGGACTTGTTGTTGGGATTATACTGGAAAGTATGCTTTTTACTTTGTATAATCGAAACTGAATTTTCAGACTTATTTACTGAAATAAATTGTTTATCACTGATGCTTTAAATATTATTGAATGTTACATATATTTAAAAGCATAATTGTTCAATAAGTCGTACGTGTTACATTGTAGTTAATTTAGTGATACCAGATCACAGTAGATTAAATTAACAGTTCCTTGTAACTAAAAGTAAGCCATTCACGACCTAGATGGAAATGAACAACCCATCGTGAAAGGTTGAAGTGTAAGGCTCAGATTGGCTTGTCTTGACCAAGAGATTAAACTAGTGCATGACTGATGCACTGAATAGGACCTACAGGAGGATAAATTCTTCAGAACTGAACAAGGAAGAATTAGACCTCAGTGGTTCGTTATTTCTTAATCTTCGTCCCTTAAATAGGATCATGTGGGATTGGTAACTATTGCTTTGACTTATCATGGGTAGCGAATCAATGAGATTCAATACTTTTTATCTTGGGCAATATTATTAGTCACATGTGATTGCTAAAATTTAATACGAAGAATCGTGTGCAAGTACGCATGTTTGATTTGCCCCCTTGGGAGGTTCATAAGCTTTATCATACCAAATCTTGCAAGTGGAATTAGTTTCCGGTATGGATAATAATGTTGAACCGTTCCTTGACCAAGGATAAAAGATATTAATTAATGGGAAGCTATTTCAGTGGCTTGAATTAATTAATGGGCTAGATAATCTTAAACACGGGAAATAATGACCGGGAGCCATATTGACTGTAATATGGGTTAAGATGGATAGTGCAATATTAATTATGTAGTGGGATTATTTAATATTTATGGGCTTGAATAATATTATGGCTCAATATTAGATATTCAAGGTCCATTAGAAGGTCCAATCTTAATTCTCCTAAAGGCCCCCTAAGTAGCCCAACATATAGTCCATTAACTGAAAAAGGTGATTAAAATAAAATAAATATTGTTGCTTATTTTTCCATGAAAATTTCGAAATATATAGATAAGTTGGGAGAAAGATTTTCTTTGAATTTTGTTATGAAATGAAGATATGTATTCTTGGAATACAAGATTATCTCATTAAATTCAAGAAATCTCCCACTTGGTCATCTATATTAAGATTTTCGAAAATTTGATAATATAGTGGGCAAGAAAGATTTTCTTGATTTTCTTGAAAAGATATTATGGAAGATATGTATTTCTTGAAATACAAGAATATCTCATAAATTCAAGAAGATCCAAATCTTGGATTCTTGACCCCAATATTTTCAAAAATTCCATATTGTAGATAAGGTGGGATTTTTTGTGGAATATTATAATTATGGGAAAAAGAATATAAGAGATATATTCAAGATTTCTTGGAGATCAAGAAAAGATTTTTCCACAATATTTTATCACAAAATTTCGTCCATCTTAGTATCTATAAATAGGGGATGATTCTTTCATTCCCAAGTACAATTCCATGTGCTGGAAAAATTAGTAAATCCACAAAGGTGGTGCAACATATTTTATTTTCCTTTTGTTAAATCGTTCACAAGAATCCTTCCACCGGATAGTCGAATGAGGACTAAGCGAATACTTGGGAAGTCCTTACGGTTAGTCTATTCAGCCATACCGTTGCCATCCCAAGAGGTACGTTCACGTAAACTCGTAGTATTCCGCATCCGTAGGTTTTACGTGAATTATTATATGCATGATATGTTGTTGGATTATTATTTGAATTAATATAGGATTAATTCATGCTAGTAATAATTATAAGAATTAAATTTGTATTTAAATATTCACCCCGAATAGATCTATGCAACTTATTCCCCAACAACTGGTATCAGAGCCACGATTTCGGGCTCTGAAATTTTAAATTGTAATTTAATTCGTTGGCATTAAATTTGAAATTGGATAGTAGAATTGCTAGATCTATTTTGCAGGTATCCAATTGTCATGGAATTTAATGTGTTTGTTTATGCATGCATATAAATTATGGTTTTTAATTCGATTAGTTCGGATTCGTTTTGCCTCGTGAGAAAATCCACTAGTAGATTAGTATTTGTTTGATTTGATCAATGTAATAGACTAGTCTAGATCTAGGTTTATTTATTTTGTAAATAAATCAGAACCCGATCGAAAAACGGCCGAGACGAAGAATTAAAAGACGATCCAAACTGGCGTAGTGGGGCTGCAGGCGTCGCGCTAAACGTACAGCGAGGCACGCCGCGATGAGGACGCTTAAGTGATACAAGACGTGGCATAGGGCGAGGCCGAGGCCGAGCGCACGGGATCCAACGGCGGATGCGGGCGCTGGGCTAAGAAAGAAGTAATTGCTTTGCTGCCAGCGCGACGACGACGGGGCGGCGGTAGTATGGTACACGGGCGCAGGCGGTGGGCGATGCTGGCTTAAAGCGCACATCGGCGGCGCTGCAAGGTGATGTGCGACATTTAGCGACATCGGGCGCCGGCAGCGACATCGCTTACCGCGCGGGCTTAACACCCGCCAGCTTTCAGCGGGCGACAATCGGCGCTAGGGGCGGGCGATAAAAAGACGCGCTACAAGACAGACGCCAAGCAGCTCTACTAAAAGGGCGGCCGGATGTGGCGTGCATCATTTGCGAGCTACTTGGTGTGGCATTTCGAGGCGGAGTTCTTTTTCAAGGCGATCAAGTGGGAGAAATTCAAGGCGGTATTTCTTCAAGATCGGCCAAGAAAAATCAAACCATGATAATTGGATAATTTGTGCCCAATATGTTTATTTTTTACATTTTTTGCTTGATTTTTTTTTGTGCTATCTTATGCTTTATTTAATTTGTTTAAATGTGTTTGCATGAGAATTGCCCAAATGAAAAATCTCACCTTCAAAATTACTAAGTATGTTTAAATAATTAATTGACAATTTTATTAGGATAATAAAATTGAATTAATTTTGACCTCCATGATTTATTTATTTGTGAATTCTTTTGGAGAAATTCCCCCCACGGGACGGTCAAAAAATAGCTTTCACATGAATGAATTCCAAACGGATGATTGTGGGTTATTACTAGTAGCGGCGATGACCCCCCCACGAGGCTCGTTCAAAGCGAAATAATAGTCTGTATTTAATCATGGTTATTACTTAGGTATAAAATTGATATGCATATACTTTCTATAAAGTCCCCTGTCAATTTTATATTGGTCAAGTGGGAGCCAACTATTAATCTGGATATTAAAGGTTTGTAACTTTTCTTGTTTGTAACCTGCTTGAATGTGTTTAAATAATGACCCACCCCACGTGGCTTATTTAAAACATTTTTTGAGATGTTGGTGATGCATGTTCATTTTTTTTTGAGATTTTAAATATGATGCATGTGATCGAATCTTGTGATATACTTGTGCTATTGCATATAGTTGTTTATTTCGATTCAAAGATGTCGTTACCTTTTAATCCTTTGTTATTATACTTAAAGTCAATACAATATGTATGGAAACTATATTGATTGGAAACGAAAAATTATAATTGTCCTAACTGCACAAAAGCACAAGTGGATTCTTGACACACCAAAATCAGATGAGCCAACTGACGAGTCAAAACATGCGGGACTCGTCAGATCACCTTGCGAGAGATGTCGTCACTTGAAAATGGTGGAGGGCAAACCCGTAAGGATTACGTCCTCAAAATAGATGGCCCATCTGAACAAACTTGAGATTCTGAGTGCAGATTATGATCTGGAGACTCAGATGAATTTGGTACTTCACTCTCTGCCCAAAAAGTTTTTTGAGCATTTTGGCCTCGCTAGCTAATTTGTTGCAAGCTTTTGGTCTCGGCAGAAATGATGATAAGGCACCAAACTCAAGCTTTGACGGCAAGTGGTCCGTCTTCATCTTCTAGGCCAAGGGTAGGCAAGATAAAGAAGAGGACCAAAGGCCATAAGCAATAAAATTCAACTGTTGCCAAGGGCAATGGTAAGATGAGGAATGCTTGTTGTGTCAAGGAAAATCCAAAGAGGAAGTGCTTAAGCTGCGGTGAGAGAGGACAATGGAGGTTTTACTGTTCCAACCCCAAAAGGGACGAAAAGAAAGGTAATTCTCACGCACTAGTTGTTTAAACTTGTTTCGGCGTATACTTCCCATTCATGGGTGGTTGATCCGAGATCCACTAATCATGTTGGCTTCACGGGTTCAAAATGATCCGGCAACTTAGTGGGAGTGAGATCCTCATCACACTGGGCGACGTTACGAAAGTAGAAGTCATTGCAATGCTACGTAAGTGGCAGATATTGCAATGCTACGATAGTAACGATTATTGCAATACTACACAAGTAGCAGACATTGCAATACTACATGAGTAGTAGTTAAAGCAGTGGGAGAAGTGCACCTATCTTTTGAAGATAAAGTTTTTTGAGATTATCTTTTTATGTTCCCGATTTTAGAAAGAATTCACTTTCGGTTTCTAAAATTCGATTAAAGGACACTAAGTTTCTTCTAATAAGAATGACATCATTTTTGAAATGATGAGTGTATTTGATTACGGGACATTGATGGAAAATCTCTATACAATTAAGCAGCTGCACACCACTCACGAAATACATCCTATAACACATCAACTATTTCCGGAAAAAAGAAAGTGTGAACAAAACACTTCTTTGGCATCTAAGATTAGGTCATATAAATCCAAAAGAGGATCAAAGGTTGGTGAAAGATGGTTCTTTGGGGCGTCTCCAAGTTGAACAAATTCAACCTGCGAATCATGTTTGGAGGGTAAAAATGACCAAGAGGGCAATTGGAGCCATGGGGAATAGAGCCAAAGAAGTGTTAGAGATCGTTTCACATAGATGTATGTGGTCCAATGTCAACCAAAGCAAGATGAGGTTATGAGTATTTTTTGATGATTACTCAAGAATGCGGTTACATTTTCCTTATGAAGCATCGTCGAGACCTTTGAGAAATTCAAAGAATTTAAGGCTCAAACAAAAAATCATAGGAAAAACGTATCAAGTCTCTACGATCGATCGTGGAGGCGAATACCTCGGCGATAAGTTTTTGAACTACTTATCGATGAAGGATTGTATCGACTCATCGCACCGAACCCCTCAACAAAAGCGGGGTTGCGAGAGCGAAAAAAACCGAACTCTTTTGGAAATGGTTAGATCTATGATGAGTTATGCGGATCTTCCCAAGTCATTACGGGGTCATGCCTTGGAAGCAATGGCTTACATTACGAACTTGGTGCCATCAAATCGGTTCCCAAAACTCCCAAAGAATTGTGGACAAGCGCAAGCCTAGTCTGAGACACATGAGAATTTAGGGGTGTCCGCCCACGTGTTGGACAAGGAAGCCGATAAATTGGATCCTCGATCGAAATTAAGGTTGTTTGTAGGATACCCCGAGGGAACAAAAAAGGGTGTATGTTCTATGGTCCCGAAGATCAAAAAGGTGGTCATCAAGACCCACTTTAGATTTTTGGAAGAAGACTATATGAACAAAGAAAACTTCGAAGTGAGATTACCTTAAATGAGCTTAGAGGGCAAACCTCGATTGCCAATTGTACTAGATGATATACCAAACAATACGCTTTCACAATCGGAGCCTCGTCGTAGTGGGAGGGTTGTTAGACAGCCCGAGAGATTCATGGGAATAGGAGAGTCCTCGGACTTGATTCCTGGACAAGTAGAATCAGACCCATGGACATATGACGAGGCACTCCAAGATAAGGATGCAGATTCTTGGCAAATAGCAATGAAAGCCGAAATGGGTTCTATGTTTCATAATAGAGTGTGGGAGCTAATCGAACCACTTAATGGGGTCAAACTCATTGGATGCAAGTGGGTATATAATAGGAAAAGAGGACTGGACGAGAAGGTTGAAACCTTTAAAGCAAGACTAGTGGCGAAAGGTTACACTCAGAAAGAAGGGATCGATTATGAGGAAACTTTTTCGCCCGTAGCCATGCTTAAGTCCATTTGTATTCTCTTATCGATTGCTACGCATTTCGACTTTGAAATCTGGCAAATGGATGTCAAGACAGCTTTTCTTAACGGAAGTCTTGATGAAGAGATCTATATGCAACAAACCCAAGGTTTCATTGAAACAGGCCAAGAACACCTAGTTTGTAAGCTCAAGAGGTCCATTTAAGGACTCAAACAGGCATCCAGAGCTTGGAACCAATGTTTTGATCATGTAATAAAGTCTTATGGGTTTGATCAAAACGAGTTTGAAAGTTGTGTGTATAAAAAGCGTGTCGGAACTGCATTGGTATTCTTAGTACTATACGTAGATGACATTCTGATCATCGGGAACGATGTGAAGGTGTTATCAGACGTAAGGGCATGGCTTTCAAAACATTTTGATATGAAAGACTTAGGGAAAGCCGGACACATCCTTGGGATCAAAATCACTCGAGATCGCAAGAAAATGATGATCGGGTTATCGCAAGTTTCATTCATAGACACTGTCTTGAAACGCTTCAGCATGCAAGATTCCAAGAAAGGATTCGTACCTTTCAGGCATAGATTCCATCTATCCAAGAAAATGTCCCCTAAGAAGCAAAAGGAGATAGATGACGTGAAAGGCATTCCTTGTGCTTCGGCTGTCGGAAACCTTATGTATGAAATGCTGTGTACGAGACCGGATATCTGCTTTGCCGTAGGCATGGTAGCAAGATATCAAAGTAACCCAGGGAAAGAGCATTGGACGACAGTTAAAAACATTCTGAAGTATCTGAAAAGAACTCGGGATAGAATGTTGATTTATCAGTCAGATACTCCAATCCCCATCGGCTACACGGACTCGGATTTCCAATCAGACATAGATTCCAGAAACTATCTGCCTCAGTTAGTGTGTTTCCATTTGGGAAGTGTAGCCATCAAATGGACGAGTGTGAAGCAGAAATGCATCACTGACTCAACCATGGAAGTCGGGTAAGTAGCTGCTTGTGAAGCAGTAAAAGAACCGATTTGGCTCTAGACCTTCTTAGTGAACTTGGATGGAGTTCCGAATTTGTCTAGCAATATTTGCTTTAAGGCGATTCAAATTCAAGGGAACCAAGAGTCCACGAGTCAAACAAGCACACTAAAGGAAAGACATCTTATACGAGAAATCGTTAAGAGAGGAGATATAGATGTGGCAAAGATAGCGTCTGAGGACAACCTAGCAGATCCTTTCACAAAGAGTCTGCCTCTGAATACATTCGAGAGACATGTGGAAGGAATGGGTGTCAAGACCGTTGCCAATCTGCTTTGAGTATAAGTGGGAGAAATTATTAGGTTCGTGTAGGTGACATTAGATGTCACGGACTACACGAGACATGTTGTAGTATACTTAAAAGCAGACTTTGAGTATAAATGGGAGATTGTTGGGATTATACTGGAAAGTATGTTTTTTACTTTGTATAATCGAAATTGAATTTTCAGACTTATTAACTGAAATAAATTGTTTATCACTGATGCTTTAAATATTATTGAATGTTACATATATTTAAAAGCATAACTGTTCAATAAATAAATCGTGTTACATTGTAGTTAATTTAGTGATACCCGGATCACGAAGATTAAATTAACGATCCCTTGTAACTAAAAAAAGTAAGCCATTCACGACCTAGATGGAAATGAACAACCCATCGTGAAAGGTTGAAGTGTAAGGCTCAGATTGGCTTGTCTTGACCAAGAGATTACACTAGTGCATGGTGATGCCTTTGAATAGGACCCTCTGAGGAGGATAAATTCTTGAATCTGAACAAGGAAGAATTAGACCTCAGTGGTTCGTTATTTCTTAATCTTCGTCCCTTAAATAGGATCATGTGGGATTGTTAACTATTGCTTTGACTTATCATGGGTAGCGAATCAATGAGATTCAATACTTTTTATCTTGGGCAATATTATTAGTCACATGTGATTGCTAAGATTTATCTGAAGAATCGTGTGCAAAATCACGCTTTGTTTGATTTGCCCCCTTGGGAGGTTCATAAGCTTTATCATACCAAATCTTGCAAGTGGAATTAGTTTCCGGTATGGATAATAATGTTGAACCGTTCCTTGACCAAGGATAAAAGATATTAATTAATGGGAAGCTATTTCAGTGGCTTGAATTAATTAATGGGCTAGATAATTTTAAACACGGGAAATAATGACCAAGGGAGCCATATTATTTGTAATATGGGTTAAGATGGATAGTGCAATATTAATTATGTAGTGGGATTAATTAATATTTATGGGCATGAATAATATTGTGGCTCAATATTAGATATTCAATGTCCATTAGAAGGTCCAATCTTAATTCTCCTAAAGGCCCCCTAAGTAGCCCAACATATAGTCCATTAACTGAAAAATGTGATTAAAATAAAATAAATATTGTTGGTTATTTTTCCATGAAAATTTCAAAATATATAGATAAGTTGGGAGAAAGATTTTCTTTGAATTTTGTTATGAAATGAAGATATGTATTCTTGGAATACAAGATTATCTCATTAAATTCAAGAAATCTCCCACTTGGTCATCTATATTAAGATTTTCAAAAATTTGATAATATAGTGGGCAAGAAAGATTTTCTTGATTTTCTTGAAAATATATTATTGAAGATATGTATTTCTTGAAATACAAGAATATCTCATAAATTCAAGAAGATCCAAATCTTGGATTCTTGACCCCAATATTTTCAAAAATTCCATATTGTAGATAATGTGGGATTTTTTGTTGAATATTATAATTATGGGAAAAAGAATATAAGAGATATATTCAAGATTTCTTGGAGATCAAGAAAACATTTTTCCACAATATTTTATCACAAAATTCCGTCCATCTTAGTATCTATAAATAGGGGATGATCTTTCATTCCCAAGTACAATTCCATGTGCTGAAAAAATTAGTAAATCCACAAAGGTGGTGCAACATATTTTATTTTCCTTTTGTTAAATCGTTCACAAGAATCCTTCCACCGGATAGTCGAATG
This sequence comes from Stenogyne calaminthoides, assembly GCA_037126765.1. Classification (NCBI taxonomy): domain Eukaryota; kingdom Viridiplantae; phylum Streptophyta; class Magnoliopsida; order Lamiales; family Lamiaceae; genus Stenogyne; species Stenogyne calaminthoides. The sequence goes on from JBBCBC010000186.1 coordinate 59,820, forward strand.
AGGACTAAGGGAATACTTGGGAAGTCCTTACGGTTAGTCTATTCAGCCATACCGTTGCCATCCCAAGAGGTACGTTCACGTAAACTCGTAGTATTCCGCATGCGTAGGTTTTAACGTGAATTATTATATGCATGATATGTTGTTGGATTATTATTTGAATTAATATAGGATTAATTCATGCTAGTAATAATTATAAGAATTAAATTTGTATTTAAATATTCACCCCAAATAGATCTGTGCAACTTATTCCCCAACACTTGTCGTCCTTCTCACGCTCGCCTTCCGAGATGCGGCCGCGGCAGGAGCTCTTGGACTTGGGTGGCTTGTCGGAGGGGATGTCGTGACGACTCTTCTTAGAGCGGTCCTCGGAGGACCGAAGGTCGCGGTCCAGTCGCTTCTGCGAGCTCCCTACCTCTGTCCCGGAGGAGAGTGCAACACCCTCTGGCCCGATCTCGATCGCGACCTCGGGCCCCCCAGCAGTTGGGGTCGCCACCTCCTTGGTCGCGACCCCTTGAGCTCACTCCCGAGCCTCTTTATCCCGAGATTTTTGTTTGGCACGGGCATCCCTGAGGACTTTCATCCTCTCCTTTCTCAGAGCGGCGGGGTTGTTGGCATCCATCAGCTCGATTTTCGCGGGGGTGGGGATGAAGGGAAGAGCGAAGCGAGGTGCAGCTGTTACAGGAAGATTATTTTTAAAAAAAACCAGGAAAAGAGAACGTTCGGTCAAAGAGATAAAAAATATGTTTACCTCGTGGAAATTGAGACCGCAGTGGTTAGGCCTGATCAGTATGCCCGAGTCCTTCCGAGCCTCGTTTGAGTTCAGAGTCTTCAGCGACCTGTCGATGAGGTTTTTTCGGTAGACCACGACTGCTCGAGCCAAAAACTGTGAAAAGAGGGGCTCCTCTTGATTCTTGGCTGCAAAAAGAAAATGGAGTCAAATCAGTAACTTGGGAAATTAAAACAATATGCGGACTTACTTTGGGCAACGCCGAACTCGGTCCAGATGTTGATCTGATCACCTCGGTCCAGCTCGTCCACCGGGCTCCGCCAATCCCCAGAAACCCACCAAAACCTCGACTTCCACCCTTCCACCTTGGACGGGACGTCCTCGATGATTTTATTGTCGTGGCGAGCTCGCACATAATACCAGCCGCTATCCTCAGCATGGGCCCCCACGAGGTTGGTCAGCGAGACGATCTCATCGGCCGCCGGGAGATGACCGGGCTGAACGGATCCGAACACGGTCAATAGACTGATCAGAGTGCTCCACCTATTGGACGTGATTTGGGTCGGAGCGAGATCCCATCGGTTTATAATCTTGCTGATCCTCGGGTGGAGGCAAAATCGCAAGCCCGCCTCCATGGCACCCTCGTTGATAGCGACGCATCCCGCAGAGGGTTGGTCGGCCCGTTCATCCAAGGTCGGGACCCAGAAATGAACGTCTTAGGGGACCTCATACCATTCTCGAAAGAATTCGAGCTCGGTCTCCTGCACTGAGCTAGCGAGCGTGCCCGCCATGTAGCGAGCAATTTCTTCCCTCACACTTTTCCTCTCGGCAGGTCGTCTCGGTATTTGGTAGGAAAGTTTATTCGATACTCTGGAGCGTAAGTTGAAAGGAGAGGCCCGGCGGCATTAAGGGACCCGTCATGGAGGGAGTCTCCGCGACCCCCGATCTAGCTGATTGGCCGACCTCTGGAGGGTCGGCTCGACTCGAACCCGACCGGTCTCCTAACCTGACCGCGTCCTCGACGGAGAGAATCCGGAAGTTCGAACCATACTCCCCCAGAACCTCCACCCGATCATCGTCATCATCGTCCACGACATCGTCTTCCCGGAGGAAATCGGAGAAATGAGAGTCCAAATCCGAATCCCCGACGCTTAACTCATCGCAGGTGTGAACTCAAGAAACGTAAAAACCGGAGGAGGAGGCCGGACCCGGTGGCGGCGTTGAATACCCGGTTCGGTGGCGGAAGGAGGAGAGCCCCGGCGTGAGGGTTCGAAATGGATTTAATGGGGGGATAGCCATTGATAAAAGAAGATGGTTTAGAAAATACCTTACCTGAAGTCTGCGAATTCCGGCGACGGCAACGATCAGGCGCGGCGGAGCAAAGACAGAAAGAAAGCGGGAGGTTGCAGATTTGGGAAAAGTGAGAAATGAGAGGAAAACCTCACTTATATAGAGAGAGGTTTAGGGCGTGTGGAGCTCGCGGGCCGAGGCCACCCGCGTGTCGCGACCCTTGAAATTCGGCACGTGATGAACACGCGCCATCATCACGCCTGCAAAAGTGACCGCAGACGTCACTGCAGAGTCACCTCGAGACATGAAACGTCACACCGAATCCCGCAAAGGCGCCAAAATTTAAGCGGAAATCAAGACGCGTGTCACATACCAGATCCCACGCGATCTCAATAGCTCGACGAGCGACCTGGGGGGAAATTGTTGTGTCAGAATAATTAGTCTGCTCGCGAGGCCTAACATTTAAGAGTAATTTGCATAATATATCCGATGAAGCCCTAACCCAACCTGTTGGCGACCTACTCCATACAAAAGGAGCTTGATCATATCTATGTTGGGGCGAGGTCTAACCTCACCCGAGCCGCATGACCGCGAGCTAACAGGACCCCAGGTCGCGACCTTGGCGAGGCATGAGTTCCCAATAAGCGGCGCTGCGATTCGAACCTCGGGAAGTAAGTCGGATCAGAGAAGACTTTCCCCAAACGGGAAGCTGTCTTCTGGCTTTCAAAAAGTGATTAAAACAGAACACCCTAATAAGGATGGACCAGATGAGCGATCTGGGATTTAAGTTAGCGACCTCGGGAATAGTGTCAGCGACCTCCTGTGAGCAACTCAAAGCAAGAAGGTCGCCCCATAATATTACTGGAGCACTCTACCCAGTAACCAAAGTCGGCGTCATTTAATGCTATCTGCGAGCCATTAAATGTCTAGGCCCTAGGCCCATAGAGGGGCTATACCCCAAGAACTTGTAGTATAAATACATGTAATTAAAGTTAATTTAAGGGTTCCAACATTGACATTCAATAGAAAGGCTTTATTAGCCAAAAAAGAGGTCTTTGGTCCAAACGCTCTTGCAATTTATTGTTTTCCAACACTTCAAATATCAAGCATTAAAGAACATCATCATTACTTTAATGAAGAACATTCCTTTTGATCTTCATTAACTCCAACCAACCCCAAATCAAAAAAATGTTTTGATGTCAATCATAGCTACATTAATGCCTTAATCATCCTATCATATTTTTGATATCAATAGACACGGATAATTTTAAATATCCGTTTTGATCGGTACCGTGGACAGCCCTACTGCTGATGCTTTTGCTTGTAAGGATCATGGGGATATGGTGTTTGGAGACCTCAATAGGTCAGGAACTAAAATAATCCATGATAACATTAGATATTCGGTCTCGTGGGTTTTTCGTAATGCCAATAGTGTGGCACATCTTCTTGCTAGGACTTCTCGAAATTTTGATAGTCCTTATTGTTGGGTAGAGCCACCGACCTCTGTGGTTGGCCTACTCGACAAGTGTACCTCTTGCGCCTAATTTTCCTTTGCGTAAAAAAAAAATAGTGTTCACGGTGTTGCTCTTAAATACGGAGTATGTCTCCCTCCATTTTCTTTTTCATAAATATCGTTTAAACATTCAATATACTTGTATAATAAATGTCGTTATGATATTTTCTCCCGCTCCCTATCTCATAAGATACCCTTAATATGATTATTTCAAATTTATCAAGAAATATGTTGTGTGAATAATTTTTCAATCAATATTAATTATTATTAAAAAAAAAACCTAGTATATCACCCGTGCGTTGCACGGTTTATAATTTTAAGTTGGTTTGAATTTTAGGAGTTAGGAATATATATATATATATATATATATATATATATATATATATATATATATATATATATATATATGTTTTTTGATAAAATGCATGATTTGGTTACATTTTTTTGTTTTTGTGTTTCTGTATGTGAAATGTTTTGTGGTTAAAAAGCATAAATACTTGCATTGTCAAATAATTCAAGATTGAAAGATAATGTCTTTGTTTACAAGTTTTGAAATACTTCTTGTAATACATGTTATTTGTTATTTTTTTGGTTTTGCCGTCCTCGTCGCATATCAAAATTCTCGAACCTTACTAGTTGGTTACTCTGAAAACGACAACGTACAATTGTCCATGACTAAAAAAGACTTCGTAAGAGAAGGTTGTTGTTGTTCTATGATTGTCTCTGACTCTTGTTAAAGGCCATAACATATGAGACCATCAACTTAAATTGTCTTCTTTAGAACTTGAGTACAGAAGAATATATGTAATTTATGATATTTATAAGAATTTTGCATGTTTCTTGAATATAGTAGTTTATATTTTGATTGTGAATATCACTTGTAGCAGGTATTGCTTCCTCAATTGAGTCTTAACCAATTGAATTATTTTCAACCGACGTACATGGTCCTGTAGTTATTAGATTTTGAGCCGATGTCAATTTAAGGGTTCAAAAGTAAATAAAATTTATTTTTATTTACAGAAGAGCAAAAAACCAACTATAAGTCAGAACTAAATCTGAGGCAAAAAGAAAAAAAATCACTCAAAAAAATATTGATTTCAAATTCAACTTACGTATATATGCTTCATCACAGCCTTTGATTGAAACCTTGACATGCATGTTGTGATAAATTTGAAACATAGGGCTATTTTGAGTTACAAGAAAATTGTATATATGCTTCATCTTGAAACATAGGGCTATTTTGAGTTACAAGTGAATAGTATATATGCTTCATCACAGCCTTTGATTGAAACCTTGACATGTTGTGATAAATTTGAAACATAGGGCTATATTGAGTTACAAGTGAATAGTGCAGAAGCACTTATTTTGGAAGGTGTGACTCAACTTAAAAAAAAAAAAAAAAGGCTTTTTGTGTTAGTTTAGTGTTTCCAGACACTACCTTAGTGCAACATTATTAAGATTAAAAAAAGCTCAACGAAGATAGCTATACAACTAAAGTGTATATTTACTAAACTCGGAATTAATACAACACTCTTAGTATAATTTACGAGACAATTTGTTATAAAAATGATTTACAAAGGAAAAAGTCGAGATTAATACAAAAATAAGCAATGTGAAAGCTCCCCTATAACAGGCTATAACCTGTTAAGCACAGTTCAAATTACATACCCAAAATAAATAAGAGGGATAGACAACCAATGATTTCTTTCCCTATAAAATTCAAATAGGACTAAGGACTATAGAGTGACACTCTTCACCATAACACTCGAGCAATTAACCAATAAATCATTAGAATTTAGAGGCCCAGACCTTGTTACTTTAAAAAAAAAAAAAAAAACTAGAGCCAACAACTTTATCACAATTTGTACGCAATTCAAGCAACTGTGCAATTTTCTATTCATCGGCTTCAGTATAAACCTCTTTCTTGCTCCTCAGTAGCTTCAACATCGAACCTGCTAATGCCAGCAGCTTCCTGCTGCATCCAATTCAATATTCATTAGCAAGATTACCATTAACCACAAGGCAACGACCATTCTGGATTGTATATCCTAACACAGACTTTTGCAATAATGACACCCGAAAAATAAAATATTTATTGTGATGTAATAATTTCCCAAGTTACTGAAGAAAGTGACATAATAGTATAATACATGTCTCCATGGTTTACTATATTATATTAAGCAAATATAAGTGCCTTACATATGAGACACTTTAATCCAGACTCGGCTGTAACCTGCTTCAAAATGTGATGAATTTTGGTTTCAAATTCTTCGCAACTGGCCCGGTGAACCTACAAAGAAATAAACTAAAGATGCATAAGAAATTGCTCTATACAAGTATAGCTAGTATCCAGCGCAACTGTAATGAGGCAAACACAGAGGTCCAGAATGATTCTTATATACAAATAATGGGAATAGATCATGCAGAGGTCCAGAATGATTCTTATATACAAATAATGGGAATAGATCATGCACATCAGGATAGCAGTATTAACGCATAAACCATATTACAAGATAGAGAAACAATCAAAAAGGTCTATGTTGGTATTCCTTATTCTAAATGGTGTCTCATCTTGTATTTGTTGCATTTAATGCACATGATATTATAATTAGTGTGGGTGATGTCTTGCAATACATAATGAAACACCATTTGAAAGATAAGGGATCTCATATATGAAAGGTTTAAACAATGAGTAGGTCTAGTGTGAAAATTTTCATGTATGAAAATCTATAAAATTGCCCTAAATCAACCATCTACACCCCAAACACTAAATAATGAACCCTAAATTATGACCTATTCGGACCGGGAGAACCATGAACCACTCAATTTTGTCTTACCTTCACCAATTACAGAATTTGGTTGTAAATTAAAGTTTTTTCATGTATAAAAAATTTTCATACTAGTCTTAAACAATTGCTTAAGTTACCAATGCACATACATTTGAAAATGAAAAGGAAAAAGTGTAATATTAACATCTAATTATTTCTAACTACACAATCAGCATCTCAATACAACTGTCAATAAATTAGATACCTTAGTCGCTCAAGTCTCTTCGTTAGGGATAAACATTAATTTTAAAAAGTAATTTGCGCAATTAGAAAAAAAAAAGGATAAATAACGGATCACTTCTATTCTTAATACATCATAATTAACTGAAACATTAAACAAAAGAATAAATTTCAAATATCCGAATCAAGAACATGTGGTAGCAAAAAAGTAGATATTGGATTAAGTGTCAATTTACGTGGTGTTACTCTGATATATATACTTAGGAAGTGCATATTTTAGATTAGGGAAAAGAATGAGGAAAATAAAATATGTATGAGAATATGCTAACAAAAATTTCATGAGAAGAATAGGATAAATTTAAAACATGAGAAATATAATGGGAGAGCCCTCACCTTACTGTTAAAACATGAGAAATTTAATGCATTTCTTATATTTGGATTAAAAGATGCTACATAAAGAATAATGAATTACCATGAATTCTCAAGAATTAATAAAAGGCATAAGAGAATATAGACACACAACTAAAGACAATTCAACGGCTGGCAAACTAAAGACAACTAATTACCAACAACAAGAAATAGTTGCAGCTAGTTAAGTGTTTTTTTACACACTAAATGTGAACTCTAAATATTCACGTCTTAACATTCGACTACATGAATGCACAGAAGGCACTGCAAAGTCATAGCTTTCATCAATGAGTAGTAAAACTAAATCAGCAAACTTGGCATAATTTTTTATCGTACCATTGATATCATTTGGACACTCCACAGACTGCAACATCCTTTGCTTGCCTAAACTGTAAATCAACTAATCAATATCATAAATCAAGTTGATCCCAACTAATCAATCATTATAAAATTGTAAAATCGACGAATAGAATGGGGAATTAGAAGAAGAATCGGAACAGAGAAAATTGACTTACCTATAAATGCGATTCGACAGTGACAAGAGAAGATGCCATACTTCAAATCGAGATTCAATGATCCAGTTCGGATAGTGAAAAATGAACAGTGAGAATGGGAAGTGAGAAGCCCTCTCCCCTTTCATCTCCTTTGGATGTCCATTTATACACAGAAAATAAATAAAAAAATATAAACAAAAGAAAAAGAAAACTAACATTCTCAAATGAGTGATTGAAACGCTTTCGCAGAGACAATTGTGTATTGGTAAGCCATGGGAGAGGCTTTGACTCCGAGCAAGATAGAAGAAACAGTGAAACCTACAAAACAAAATCAATTTAATCTGGAATCAGTGAGGCATCCGACGGAAAAGGTGAAGTGAATAAAAAGAAGAGAATTTTTGCTTATGAAATAAGACCTCAGATCACCAATCAGCAGAAGTGTAAAATTTTATGGCAGTGTAGATTGGGGACACAGATTCACAGTGTTGAGCAAAACGGTGGCACTTAAGGAAACCAGGGTCGCCACAAAGGCAGCGGAGGCGGCAATGTAAATCTGATTAATAATCGATTCAGAATTTTGTCAAAATATTATATTTGCCATTTTATAAAATAATAATATAAGATTCTTATCATGATTCCATAAAATTTCCCATGTCACTAATGTAATTCTGGAAATAGAAACCCATGCAATAATATCAACCGATATCATGTGATTTTACGAATTCACAAGAAAATTATGATTATGTGTTAATGCCACGTGCATGCATAATATGCAGTATGAACAAATGAAGTAAACTAATGTTCTTAGAAACTAGTGGTCACCTTTCATATTCTATGCACTGTAGCCACGGCTTAAATATCAATTTTTTTTGGATAGATATTTTGAATGTTTATGGTTAAAAAGATCAATATATTCATTGAAACCGACAAAAATAAATGTTATTGCTAGAGCAGAGAAAGTAAATCAGAAATGCAAGAAAGCATGTCAAAAGTATATCTAGGCGTTGTCGCGAGTAAAATCTACTAAACAGAATCAAACAACTTATCATAACATACTTGTTAATCGCGTGAAGTTCAAGTTGAAACAAGTTTTGGACCAACCAACCAAGTTGCACATGCTCATTCATCACTATCGAGCTTAAAGATCTTACAAGCATGGAAAGAACTTAAAATGGAATCTCAGAAAGAAAGACGTCACGAAATTCGTTAATGTTGTGTACAGTTATGAAACTGAAAAATGAGTTAAGGATGAATAGAATTTTTTATGACCTTATCATACAGGTCAGGGAAGAAAGATGTCTGGTGATAATCAATTTAAAAAATATATATATATCATTTTCATCCTTCAAAACACCTGTGGGCTTACCAAAAATTAGCACTGATCTGATTTGATGATTGGCCTGTCTTTTGAAAGAAACGTAACTGCAATAATCCTTTTGGTTGTGACTTATTCGGTTTGGTATCATTGTTGCACTTGGTATTTCTAATATCCTGGAAAACAATAAATAGGCTGTTAGTTGCAAATGAGGTATGTGTGTACAGGTTGATAGTGTGCATGGTTACTAGATAGATCTTGCCAATTGACAGATTTGCCAATCAGAGACCATCGTAAAACCTCACAACCACAATAAAGTACTCCCCTCCATCCCAATTAGGAGTGAGTTCGGGTTGGGTATGTGGGGTACCCGAAATGATCGGGTTTTATTGGATCCGAAAAATCGGGTACCCGAAGTGTCGGGTATTTCGAATACCCAATTTTTTAAGAAATAAATTTGAAAAAAAAAATGATAATTACATATAAAAGCTCGGGTACCCAATACCCGATCACATAGTTTCGAATCGGGTTCGGGTACCCGAAACCCGATAATCATAAAAATACCCGACCCGATCGGGTTGGGTCGGGTACCCGACATTAAAAAAAAAAATGTCCAGCCCTTAATTCTACCTGAGAAAGATAATGGTGGTTATCTCACCGGAGTGGTTCCATTTTGATTGCTTCCATGTCTTCAAGGGAAGTCCTTGAGTCCCAAGTAGTATTGACAGAACCTGATCCCAAAGTCAGTGAACATGCCATGCTTTTAGAGAAACAAAATGGACAGAAAAGGATGATATGTTAGTACTATTCCTGGATATGCATCTATGGAAGAAACAATTTTATGTATACTGCAAGTAATTCATTTTGTTCTTGGCCAGTTCAAGAGCCAAAAATTTCTCAATATTTCAGTCTAACACCTACTGGAACATAATATTATCAAGACCGGATGTGAGAGTCAAACATGTGAAATTGTTGCGTACTGCCAAGGTCATGCACTCACATTTCAAGTGTGAAACATAACTTTGTCAGTTGCATCCATGGCTCTATGGTTCTTTTTAGACGATTACCAAATGCTTAAATAGTGCAAATTTATTCATTCCAAAGAAAAGCTGTACATGAATATAAACATAGGCAAGCTCTTGTATGCACCAGGTGAGCCGTGCAACTCAAGTGCATTTTTGAAATGTGCAATTTGTTTCACTAAAACATGCAACTTATTTTCACTGACACAAGCTGCATCTTTCAGTTCAGAATGCAATTGAGTTGCCTGGTGCAGATGAGATCTACTCATAAATGTTGCATATTATAAACTACATTATTTACCTCTCAGACAAACAATATGATAGATGAGAACAAATACTAAATCTTTTCACCATTAGCATAAAAAGAGAACTGCAATTCTTTGCCGCAAGTAATAAAGGACAACAAGTGAATCTAGAGGATATAGTAATTGCAAGTAATCTTCACCTTCAGCAATGTCATGTACAGTTGCAATTTTTATGCACCTGGAATTTAGAATGGAATGGGTACATAAATTTCAAACACAACAAATATCATAAAATAATATACTGATGAAATTATGTTTGTATACGTAATATCAGACATAACCAAATAATACAAGAAAATATAGTAGCTTCATAGGCATACACCAGGTACATCCAATGAACTCGTGCTTTATTTCTTTGTACAAGAACGTGACTCACTTAACATTATGGGATAGAGAGATGCAAGTTATAAGAAGTCAAGTGAGTCAACGAAGTTATCAGAACCTCCAAACTACATGTAAGATGTAGAACCACGCTTTATTTCACTGTTAGAACCTACATAGAGCATAGATCTAATTTACATGAAGAACTAAATGTTCCGATAGACAATAATAATACAACTACAGAAGCAGACCATGCCAAAGAAAACCAATTTTAATCAATTCAAGTCAAAGGAAATCCAGTTTCGATTAGTTCAAGCCAATGAAAAAACATTTTTGGTTTATCTGATGCAATATCTGGCCATGTTTCACATCCATCGACCTACAAATATTTGTAACTGAAAGTAGTTGCAAACCAAATAAAGGTATCATGAACAAGTAAAGGGGCGCAAGGGCACATTAATAGTTATGGAGGATCAATTCAAGGCCAGCCTATGTTGAACGCTAGAATTCGAACACACCAGATATATTTTAAGCAGATTATAAGATAATTCTGTTAACGTGGCTATTCTGTATCAGATTATTCTTAGTTTCACTAATAAATAACCCAATACAGAAAACCTTAGGACAAGAAATTCGAGGAAATAACCCTAAATCCCATGAGAAACCGAACCAAGATCAAGAAGAAAAACAACAAGAGGCACACCAGAACTCAATTCCAACACCCTCAGGATCAAGCAACAAATTAATCACAGCAAAACCCTAACAAGGAGAAGAAAAACAAAGAATGGCAAAAAATAAGTCCAAAAAACAATCGCTGAAAAAGAAAACGCCACAAAAAAACCTAACAATATCTGATTAAAGAATCAAACAGGGATTTACTGCCGAAATCGATTTATAAACTTACATGTTTGTTTACAGCTTCCTAAGCCACTTTTATTACTTAAAATAAAAATCTTTGTTTGTTTATCCATATTTTTGTATAGGATTTAAAATCCTCTACAATTTGACTTTATAATGCCTGTAATACACCCACATTAACTTTTTAAAAGACAATCTCCAATACAATATCAATCATCTATCATACATTTTTTAATTAATATCATCTACCCAACTCAACACTCTCTCCCCTCCTTTTTAACTTTGCACTCTCTCCCCCAACTTTATACACAATTTCCAATACACAATCAATCAACTATCAACCTTATTTTCAAAATCCAACAATATCTATACTCCCAAACATATGCAATATCCAAATACACCTTTTATTACTTAAAATCAAAATCTTTTTTTGTTTATCCATATTTTTGTATAGGATTTAAAATCCTCTACAATTTGACTTTATAATGCCTGTGATACACCCACATTAACTTTTTAAAAGACAATCTCCAATACAATATCAATCATCTATCATACATTTTTTAATTAATATCATCTACCCAACTCAACACTCTCTCCCCTCCTTTTTAACTTTGCACTCTCTCCCCAACTTTATACACAATCAATCAACTATCAACTTTATTTTCAAAATCCAACAATATCTATACTCCCAAACATATGCAATATCCAAATACACCTTTTACTTTTCATCAAATCCAATCATCTGGATTTAAAATCAACTCCAATCCATAAACAGAGATATCCTTGATGAATTGCAACAGTAGATGGTTATACCTGACAAACATGGGCATATAGGGAGCATTCTCAGCAAAGAAACCTCATGAACCCTTCTTCCTACTCATGGAGATGCAACGATTTTGCTGGTGATTTTCTCTCTTTATCCGCCCCGTGTAATCCTGATCTTCAACACAAAGATTTGCAGGCTTTGCGTCACCACCAGAGCCATCAAACTGAAGTGGTCCCGCATTTCTGTAAACATCATCCATCAAAACTTGGTTGCATTTTGTCTGAACAGACTGGAAAACAAAACCAACGAGTAGAAAATGGTAAACCATTTATTGAAAGAACATAGGAATAGTTTAGAAACAATCAATTCTGCAAATTATAAGATTCTTCCGTGAAGGGCAGGAATAATGTAACATGCTGCTATAGGATTCTTCAAATTGTTTAAGGTGGCCATAAACAATTCAAGCTAGCAGGTATTATGTGATGGACAAGGAAACTTCTTATTACAGGACAGAAGTGGGGGCAAAAGTTCAACAAATGAGCGGATGCTAAGAAGGCAAAGCCTACATAGGCGTACTATCAATCGAACTTGGCAAAGTTTAGTGTGAACAAGTTTCACGGTGAAACTGGTTAAGGAGTGTGACTTATATACTAAAGAGTGTTGACTTTTTACTGTAAAGGGTGTGACTTTTTACTGTAAAGAGTATTACTCATAAAAGTGAAGAGTGTGACTTATATTATAGCAAAGAGTGTCGTAGTGATAACTGAAGGGTGTGACTTTTATTACTAAAGGGTGTGACTTATATTACTAAAGAGTATATCTGTAAAAAAAAAAATCAGTTTCACGGTGAACAAGTTTCACAGCATACCAACTCATCGAACTTTAATGACAATGAACCCTGAGCTCGAAGACCGAAGAAATGGCAAATGACTTTGAATTTCTTGCCTTGTAGGTAACTTGTTTATGTAAGATGGACACAGAGAGAGGTTCAAGATGTCATATATTACTTACTTCCGAAAAACTTATTATTACTGTGCCTAAAGTAATGCAGAATGTATCACTATTTCAGGAATTGATGGTCTTCACTGACTTCAGTTGGTTAAGTTATGAGGAATTGAAATTTGAAAACATAAAATCATGAAAAAACAAGAACCAATCGTTTGGACAAGAATAGAGGAGCAGATGGTCGCTTGTTCATCTCAATCTGTCTCATATATGTTGGTTCGACAAGATGAGACAGCAAGAAGCTTCTCCGTCTCAATCAGTCAAGTTGAGGAAATAATTGAAAATTGAGTAAATTTGAGAATCGACCCTGTCAAAAAAAATTGAGTGCCTATATAATTTAAACACCCGAGAAAGCTGCGCAAAGTCATCTGATTCGGGGTGAACTGAGGAGCTGCCAAGTAGTATTGAGTATTAGTTTCACGGCGGCCTAGACAATGCATAAGAAACTAAACATCGAGACTTACCTGTTCTTTATATAAAAAAATTGTGGCAGAAATTCAGCCAATGCTGATGCATAAGGTGATAGCTGATTAGAAATATATTATCAGCAAGCTCCGCTCCCTTGAGCAAACGATGAAATTCCTGCAAGATTAAAAGTTTTGGGATAGATTAAGAATCAAATATTTTGTTCAACATATTTATTTTGACAATTCCTGTTGATTTTCAAGTACCTCTCAACTCAAAGTGTCATTGCTTCCCCATCAAGTGTGTGTTGAGAAGTGGATGCCATGGCAAATCCAAATCCAGCAAACCCTCGGCCGAAGGATCCCCATTGATCGTATTTGAGTTCATTGACTCGCCTTTAAACATATTTTGAGTACCATTTTAGCTTTGAAATCTAGGTTGGGTGTAGTTAATATGCATTGATTAATAAGAAATAATGAACATCTTTCTGTCTAAGTACTTTATCCTCAGCTTGCACCCCACCTTTTTTATTCTCTTATACTTATTGTTGGTAGTCAAGGGTGGTGCTAACATGATTTATGTTGCAGTTTTACATTTGACTTTGTATTTATCATGTTCATTCAATTCAAGCAATTTCCAGTATGAGGATGATCCAAACCAAGCAACAACAAGAATCATGCACGGATGAAGCAGCTAAACAACATGTAAATCAAAGATAAATAGCAACACCATAATTTCAAGAAACCAAGCAAACCATAATTTATAAGAAAAAGTATCATCACTCATTCATAGCATGCAAAAGCCCACCCATAATTAATAAATTAAGGTTCACATGAATATAATAGATACCAGTACTAAATAGCAACGCTGAACTCAAAGGTAAAAAAAAAAAGTGACGTCATAGGGTGACGACTCTGAAAAGTAAGTGCCTAGGCTAACACGCTTAGTGATGATAGTTTGGAGTGTTGTAAGATCAGTGCAACAAACATCAATCAAGATGCGAGCTTTACTCCGTGGATCTTCTTTTCCCTTCTTGCCCCATGGTGGTTCTTCCGCCTCTACTTGCACAGCACAGGTTTTACAAACAACTCCATTTTCTTCTTCACGCAGACGGAGAATGGAAATAGCAAACACTGTCCGGCACCACTTCTCAGGGTAGGGAGGAGCCAAAATCGACAGTTGAGACGCCTTTCTCCTAAAGGATTCATCATCTTCATCTTCTAATTTTGGAATAAACAATCCACCATCTCCAAAATCATGTACCACAAAATGAGGATTATAACTAATGAATTCGTCGATTTCTATATACTCACACATTATGGGAGCTAAAGCATATCGACCCATAACCGTTTCAAAATAACCATTAAGATCAACTCTTCCCAGCGGAATATAAAGTGTAATCCAAACCAGCTTGTTAAGATCGAGGGCAAATGTTTCGAATGTTCCGAACCACACTCGGAGGAGGAACAGAGAGTTGCCCATGAAACTAAACGACAACACCGTATAAAGTGTATCATCGCCACCGACGCAACGGCAGCCGTTGGGGTCAGCACAGAGGCAGGGTAATCCAGGGAGTAGTTGCCAAGTTCCGGAATCGAGATTAAACAGCTCAAAAGCATAACGCTTCTCTTCAAAAGTGAATTTAGTCGAGAAAACTATTATTTTTTCACCGTCGGGCGTTGGGAGGGCTACGGGAATACCTTTAGCGTGAAGCATATGAGGGATTCTAGTAGCGGCGCCCAAATTATCCAAATTCAAATTGACACGACATTTATATGCTGATTTTGGCCTCTCGGAAAAAGAGGGGGTGTCACCGTAACGGGTAGAGGCAGGAGGACGAAATCCCTCAAATATATACAGGGTGGAATTGAGAAAGCAAACTGCAGAATAAATACAGAAGGCGTTGTTATATGGAACCTGAACTCGTACCGCAGGATCGATCTGCTGGTGATAGTCTGCAACGACGCAATCGACATCGACCAGGTATATATTGAATTCATAAAACTCCTTCAAGTTGAAATGGAAAATCATGCCCACTTTTCTTCCTCCGGATTCCAAACACTGCTTTTTGCCACGACGTGCTATTAATGGAGATCCAGCCCGTTTATCCATGGCGTTTAAGAAGGGAGAAACGCAAGGGATTTGGAGACTGCTATAAAAATTAGGGCTACCAAAATTGAAAAGATGTAGAGGAGACTTGGGAGTAAAATTAGAATATATCGGTATTATAATATATATATATATATATATATTATATAATAGCATAAATCACCTCAAATTTAAAAATTATTGTGTAAGCATAACACGAATTCATTACGCATATTCATACTCTTTTCAAACATCTAGCGTTTTCGTTTTCCTTTCTGAAGATGAAATATCTAGCATTTAATAACCTTTTTTCAAGGGTATTAGAAAAGAGTTACTTTAGTTTACATATTGTTTCAATATATAAAATCACAATATTTCGGGCGCCTAAAGTTGACCCACTTGAATAATTCAATAATTGAATTATAAATTATTCTCATAAAAAAAAAAACGTCTTGACGTTCTTTGTTTTTCGCGTGTTTTTTCTGAAATGAGTTTTTATTAGTATTTGAAATGATAAAATAATTTTTAAAGATGCATACGATAGATGAGAGATAGATCTATAATAATACCTCTTTAAAAATCACTTTATCATTTGAAATACTAATAAACAACTCATTTCACAAAAACTTCGATAATAAAAGAGTGTCTTGAGACACTTTTTATGGACCGCGGAAAGGTGGGTTTTATTTGTTTTAACTCGACTTATTAATATAGTTTGTTTGGTCCATCTTGGAGTTATAGACAAATGTTGTGTTCGATATAATAATTCAGGATTAATCGAACACGTAAGAGCGACACGTGTAATATTTATTAAAATAATCATGCCCGATGGACAAGTATGCTCGTCGCTCGCCGACCAACCAAAGTTGTTCAACCAGCCTACCGAGCAAACAAGCATATTTGCCACTCAGATCAGGGAAGAGGAATTTAATGAGCTAAGTCAAAAAGACTCAGACAAACCTGATGGCTCAGACAAGTCTGAGCCCACGAACAAGTCTGAGGACTCAGACGGCCAAAAGGCTCAGATATCCTGAGGGTCAATATGATATCGAACTCAGATATCTGAAATATCGGATATCCCGAGGGTCAATATGCTTTCAACTCGAGATATCCCGAAAAGGCTCGAGATATCCCGAGGGTCAAGATATCCCGAAAAGGCTCGAGATATCCCGGGGTCAAGAAAAGCTTCAGATATCCCGAGGCCAAGATGCTTTCGCAAAGACCAACATTCTGAAGACTCAAGCATCCTGAAGGGTCAGAGTGCTCGACACTCAGATATCTCAAAGACCCAGACGTCCTGAGGGGTCAGTATGCGCGAGAAGGGCAGTATTCCAGCATAAAACTGACATGGTTAAAGGGGCGAACAAAGCATCTAGCCGGGCAAAAGGTCGATTTGGACGACCAAAAGAGTGCCTTTGACAAGCAAGCAAGAAAGATCAATCTAGAAGACGAAGTTGGAAACGTGGCAATATCACCTGAATTCTTGCATGATCCGAAGTCTCCAGCTCATGCTTGTCGGAGTGCTATAAAAGGAAGAAAAAACAAGAAGAGAAAGGTTCATAAAAATTTCCCAGAAACAGTTACACTCACACAAGAAATTCCCTAGAGAGGCGAGGAACATAAAAATTCGAGAGATTATCCACTTACACAGAAAGCCCTAGCACTCATATGCTAACTCTCCAAATTATCTTCATTTTGTATCGATTCATCTTCACGAGGTGTATCAAATAGTGTACGTGTAAAGCTCGCAATACCACATCCTGGCTTGGTATGCCCCCAGAGTAGTCATTTCCTGACGAACTGGGTCAACAAATTCATCTTATTTACAGTTTATTTTACACGTGGATGTTTTGTTTGTGAGTCGTTCCCAAATTAGCCACATCACATTCCTCAAATAAAACGACTCGCGACAATTGGCGCTAGAATGAGGGTGCTTCACCAAAAAAATCAACCCATACACAAACCCTTAGTTAGCCGAGGCAGAAAAAATAAATATAATGCCTCAATCTAGGAACACACAAACAGGGAGGTCGGGACAAAGTCGACCTCATGACCGGAAGGAGGCTCAGCGCCAGCCTCATAAAGATCTGGCAGTGAAGACCATCAATCTTGAGGATATTGCCAATGATCCGGCGGCCACAACAAAGGCCATCACTTTCTTGTTGCGAGCACAGAAAGAGAGGGCCGATAAAGAGTTGGCTAAGTTAGAAACTCAAGAACGTGAAGAGCGAAGCTCGCATACACCTGATAGCGAGCAAGTTAAAAAGAAAATTGCGAAGCGGGCGAATAAAAAAGCCGATGATACGTCTGATGACGAACAGCCTCAAGGGTCTAGACCATCAGCGTTTGGACGTTTGAGGCTCTCCGCCAAAGACCGAATCGGCAATAATAGGCGGCAGGATCCAGGAAAGGAACAGCCAATAAAAATGCTCGCACCTTCAGATCTTCATGATCATCCGCATGCCGAACAAAAATCGGCGGGAATAAAATTGTCTATCCATCATCGATTGGGTAGTCAAGCACGAACTTGGAAAGGGGGACTGCCCCATCACGAGCATGACCCACTGGGTCCTCATGATGGGAAACAACCCCGATCTAAGTCCGTCAGTTCCACAAAATTTGCGGAAATGCAAAAAGCCATCGAGGGTTTACAGGCCGACCTGGCCGAGACCAAAGGCCACCCTCGAGCGAGCACAATACCCTGCTCGCCATTGTCACCGGCTATTATGGCGACTGAAATACAAGAGAAAGTGGCAAAGTCCCGACCGCCAATTCCCATGTTCGATGCTGAGTCTGACCCTCATGTCCATCTCAGCAAATACTCAGACTTTATGATCGCGATGGGGGCCACAGACGCAACGCAGTGCCTATCTTTCCCCATGACTTTGGGTGATCGGGCACATGGATGGTTTTCTACTTTGCCCGCTGCGTCTATCACATCTTTCGCCAAATTGGGACAACAATTTATGTCCCACTTTTCATCCATGTGTGCTCGGCCAGGTCCAAAACAAAGGTTGGCACATTTTTCCCAACTAAAAGGTGAGTCTGATCGAGCATACATAGAAAGATTTGATAAATGTTTGTATGATGGAGCCCCAGTTGAAGAGGATGCCAAGATCCTCGCGGTGGTCGGGGGCCTGACTCTAAACACTGACATGTGGAAGGCCATGCATCAAGACTGGCCGAACACATATTCAGAGTTCCGAGAGCGAGCGGCCAAAATCATAGCCATGCAAGATTTGCTCGCCCAGTCACGATTGGGTCAGGAACCTACAACTAAGAAATTTTTGGTAAGAAAGTGATGAATGAAGGAGAGTACAAACCCCCAGGCTCTTTCAAACCATTCGAAGAAAGAGCAGAGGCAAACGCCCTACGGAGTCTTCTGGGCATTTCAGTCGAAACAATCTTTAACCAAATCAGAGATCGGGATATGTTGGATAGGCCAAGAAGAATCATAATGGACAAACATCGGCTTAATGCTTCCAAATATTGTAACTACCACGAGTACATCGGGCATAATACAGAAAATTGTCGCGATTTACTCCGCCAACTTTGGAAGCTATACGAAGATAATCGTCTTACCCAGTTCTAAAAAAAGCCAAAAAGCGAGAGACTTAACCGAAAAAAAATAGAAGACCGAAAGGGGGTAAGCGAAAAAGCCGAACAAACATCGTGATGATCCAGAAGAATCATGTAAGAGGTCTGATCGTGGGAAGAGGCCTCTTTGTGGGAAAGAGGTCGAGAAAGTCAAGAGATTCACATGATACGTCCCGAATATGGTCCATTGGGTGGATGTTACCAGCACCAACATTATCGAAGACGAAAAAAAGATGGAGATCGTGCTTTATGCAAAGCATCCATCAAGTGAAGGTGGCGAGCACATCGCCTAGCAAGCCACCCTTTCACCAAATTATGTTTTTCGAAAGACGATCTCTCGGAATAATAACTCCCCACAATGACTCTTAACCATCGCCGATTGCTTTCGTCTCGCCGGGTTGAAGGTGCACCACCTCCTGATTGACACTGGAGCTTATGCGAACATTTTGTTCGTCAACACCCTTCACCAGATGGAAAAACAAGTTGGGGACTTGAGCAGTTATATTGAACCGTGTGATCATACCATAATGGGTTTTGGGGAATCTGTAACCCGACCCTATGGTATGATTAGGTTAGGAGTCGAGTTAGAATCAACTCGAATCCAGGAGATCCGATTTAACTAGAATGCTAGATTTTGTAATCGTCGATGCTCCGTCTACTTATAATGGGTTCCTAGGTCGCCCGTTTATCCAGGAATTTAAAGTGGCCTGTTCTACGTATTACTACTGTGTTAAATTTCCAACACAAGATGAAACAGGTAGCGTAAAAGGAGATCAGAAGAAAGCTCGAGATTGTTTGCTATCTTGTGCACCAGAAAAACAAAATATCGTTAACATGATGGAGCAAACATGGGAGGTTGGTGAGTCAAGCCAGCGAACAAATGCCTCGCCTAAATATCTTCCGACGAACATAAGTTTGACGAGCACAGCTCCCCGCGCGAACACAGAATGCGCGAACACAGAATTCGGGATGGCAACTCATGCCCCAGATCTCCTAGATCAAATGAATATTGATCCGCCCGAGCGAAGCAACGGACCTAGAACCTCGCGATAGGTTTGAACCCATGGAGGTTGATGGCGAACACAGGGGGTCCATTCAAGATCCTCGGTGGGAAAAAAAAAGCGAGCAAACACCGCCGAACAACCGAGTCCATCAACATCAACCGAAACAGACCGAAGTTAGAAGTGTTCATTGGTTCAAAATTACGAACCAATTGAGCGTAAATTATTGCTTATCTTCAAGCAAACTTGGATGTGTTCGCATGGTCGCACGAGGACATGGTTGGCATTGATCCAAAACATGCATGACATTCCCTCAACCTCGATCCAATGCAAACTCTAGTAATCAAGAAGCTCAGAAAGTTCAGTCCGGAGAAATATGTGGCCATGAATAGTGAAATCAAAAAGTTGCTCGACAACAAACTGATTCGAGAGGTGAAATGCCCAAAATGGCTTGCGAACCCTGTGCTCGTTCGCAAGTCGAATGGATCTTGGAGATTGTGTATTGACTTCACTGATTTAAACAAGGCATGCCCGAAGGATAATTTCCCGATGCCGCATATCGATTATTTGGTCGATAATACAGCAGGCCATGAGCTCATGACCTTCATGGACGCTTTTACTGGTTACCACCAAATACCCATGCATCCGGACGATCAAAAGAATACGGCATTCTGCAATGAAAAGAATATGTACTGTTGGCAACGCACGCCGTTCGGATTAAAGAATGCCGGAGCAACATATCAACGTTTGGTGAACAAAATGTTCGACGAACACATCGGCCGAACAATTGAAGTATATATTGATGATATTGTGGTAAAGAGCGAACACAAGGAAGACCACATCACCCACCTCGCACAAACGTTCGATATACTCAGGAAGTACAATATGAAGCTAAATCCGAAGAAATGCAGCTTTGGGGTTCACTCAGGAAAATTCCTCGGACATATGGTCGGATCAACGGGGATCGGTTAACCCATCAAAGATTCAAGCCATGCTCGATATGCAGGCCCCGAGTGTGAAAGAGATCCAAAAGTTAACCGGACGTTTTAGCTTTAGTAAAGCGATTTATATCATTTAGGCGGGGACAAATGCAAACCTTTCTTTGATGCATTAAAGAAAGGGAAATTCCAGTGGACCGAGCATTACCAAAATGCATTTGAATCATTGAATCAGTACCTTGCAGATACTCAGACACTGTCTAAGCCTGTCCCAGGCGAACAACTCTATCTGTATCTTGCTGCATCCGAACATGCAATCAGTGTTGTGCTCGTACGAGCAGAAGGGACAATACATTTGCCCGTTTACTATGTAAGCCAAGTGCTAAAAGAAGCCGAGCTCCGGACCCTCCACTGGAGAAATTAGCATATGCTCTCGTAATGAGTGTTCGAAAATTGTGACCATACTTTTTCGATCACTCGAGGAAATCTTGACCACTTTCCCATTGCGCTGAAGTCCTCCATCGACCGACATCGCAGTGTGATTACTCAAGTGGGCGGTGGAGTTAGGACAATTTGGCATTACGTTCGCTCCGCGAACAACAATGAAGGGCCAAGCTATGGCCGATTTCATGGTTGAGTTGACATATCCTCAAATGCACGAAAAAGCTATCGACCAACCATGGCATATGTATGTTGATGGTTCATCAACATGTTCAAGAGCCGGTGCCGGCGTAGTTCTCATCAGCCCAACCAGACAAACATTCACAACAGCCATCCGTTTTGATTTCCCAACAACAAATAATGAAGCCGAATATGAAGCTTTGATCGCTGGACTACAGATGGCAATGACAATGGGAATTCAGAGGCTGATGATTTATAGCGATTCTCAGATAATCGTTTATCAAGTAACAGGCGAGTACGAGGCCCGAGGCGTAACAGATGATGATGATAGCATCAAAGAACTAGCGAAAAGAGTTGCTCGAGTATTTAGAACAAGTTTTCATAGAACAATTACCACGATTGGGTAATTGTTGCTTATTTGATGCTTTGGCACGCTGGCAACAAAGAGAAGGAGTGAGCGAACACAAACGGACATTGTGGTTGTCACAACTTGTTCGCCATCGGTTCGAGTTATGATCGCCCAAATAACAAAGCGAACAAGAAACTGGATGACTCGATCGAAGTTACTTACAAAAGGGACTTCTCCTCGAGAATAAGGCACAAGTTTACTCGCCTCAGATTATAATCGCTCGTTATACTATCATAGGCGAGCATTTGTACAAAAAGAAGCTTTTCACTTCCCTTTGTTGAAATGTATTACTCTGAAGAGGGTCGTGGTACTTCGAACAAATCCATGATGGAGTATGCGGAAATCATCTGGTGGGCTCGTCCCGCACATAAAATAATCGAACATAAGGTTATTATTGGCCAACCTCAAAAAAGATTCGCCACAGATGCTCTGGCGTGCCACAAGTGCCAGGTACATGCTCCACTTATTCATAGCCCACCTGAAGAATTAATGTCAGTTTATAGCCCATGGCCATTCGCTAAATGGGGGATCAATCTGATCGGCCCATTTTCTACTGGCACGTCGGGAGTAAAATTTGTTGTGGTTGCCGTTGATTACTATACTAAATGGGCAGAAGCCGAGGCTATTGTCAAAATCACCGAACAAAGAATGTGGAACTTTGTTTGGAAAAATATCATTTGTCGATTTGGGCTTCCCCAATCATTAGTAACTGATAACGGCAAACAGTTCGATGGAAGTGAATTCGCACGAAATTGTGCTCATTTGGGGCATAAAAAAGCATTACTCAACTCAGATATCCCCGATCAAGCGGACAAGTTGAGGCCGTTAATAAAATTATCAAGCATACCATCAAGGCCAGACTTGATAATTCCAAGGGGGGAGGATGGGCTGAAGAGTTGCCTGAAATATTATGGGCCTATCGAACAACTTTCAGAACATCAACTGCGGAGACCCCGTTTGCCTTGGCATTTGGTCGGAAGAAATTTATTATACCGCAGAAATCAAGATTCCAAGTCATCGAACAATGACTTTTGGAGAGCACATCAATGACCAGGCGCTCGCCCTGAGTGCAGACCTGTTGGAAGAAAGAAGGACGGGGGCTGATTTCAAGAATGCTATGTACAAAAAGAGATCAGAGAAGTTCTACAACTCCAAAGTCCGAACACGCAGGTTCAATGTGGGCGAGCTGGTTTTAAGACGAGCAACGGGGGTATCAAGTGGTGTGTTCGGCCGAGCATGGGAAGGTCCGTTCAGAGTTACAGAACATTTGCTAAACGGGGCATATGACTTGGAAGACCTGAATGGAGTCCCATTGTCCTACTCGTGGAATGCATCAAATTTGAAAAAATATTATCAATAATAGCGAGCATAGTCGGCCGAACAAAGTCGTCCGCACAGCAGAAACGATCATAGTTGGCCGAACATAATGACCGATGCAGCCGAAATGAACATAAATGACCGAACATAATCAGCCATTCAGTTCAAACGAGTATGACAATCCTGAAAGAAGAACACATTATGTTCGATACATATCTTCAGGAAAGAAATGCTGGCCAGCACTATCGAAAGACAGAAGATACGTGTCAGAACGAGTTGACAAGTGGTGGCAACCAAGCAGGGACGAGTCAATCCATAAACAAGAGCTGGCAAAAAGCTGAACAAATGTCAAAAGGGGGAGCAAAAGTAAGAGAGCCAGCACCAGCTAGCTATGACAGCACTAGCTTGGGATAGTTCTATAAATAGGGGCATACTGATAGCTGAGAAAAGCAGAGAAAAAAAAAGATGAAGAAGAAAAAAGGAAAAATATTACAATTCTCAGAAGGAAGTTGGTTTAGTATGCCCCCAGACGTAGAAGAATCCAGCTCTCGATTCAGCAATCATTCAGCTGAATCGAGCATTTGTCCTGATACGAGTCTTTTACCCCATATGACATTACGAGCACAGGTTGAAGCCCGTTGCCGGACTCAAGATGCTCGGCAGAGTCATGGTTGCCACTCCACGTTACTCACTGCTTATGCAGTAGTAAGTCACTAGTCCCTTATGCATCCCCAAAATCTCCTCCGAAGGGGAGGGATGTCATGGTGTTCGCCCGAAGCAACAGGCGGACGCTGATGCTCAGGCATCTATTGAAGGGGACGGAATGGTGCGAGCTGACGTTTTGCTTGCACCTGATATAGGCGAGCAGGCATGCGCGCCACATGCTCATGTCCGCAGCTGCCCGCATAATCACAGCTTGTCCGGGAGGGACAAAAGCTTATGCTGCTGCTGCTTGAGCATGTTACTAAAGGAGGGTAGACAGGATGATGTGCTACATGATTGTCAACATCAATTCCGCGGACAAGGTGAGGCCAGTTCGTGTCTACTCAAGACAAGGTTTAAATTCAAAACCCTAGTCTGATATCTATAGATATCCATAGTTGTGTAATTGATAGTCTTCTTCAAATATGAAGGTTGTAATAGAACACAAAGTGTTGCAAAAGGAAAAAATATATGTATTTTTGTTCACTAAGATTTTCTAGTTCAAGCCTATTTGAGGTCGCACCTAAGCCGGACGGCCCGAACAAAGACGAACGAGCCCAAGTCTATACTCACCTGACGAACGAGTTCGTACTCTGATTCCCGTAGCAAAAAGCGAGTAATGGGTACGCAGTCGCAAAAGACGACTCGTACTTACAGATACCCCTAGCGTAAGCGGGTGATGAGTGCGGGGTCGCAGCTAAATAAGACGGCCCTAGTACGAAGTGATCGTACCTAAATAAGACGATCGCGAACCAATAAAGTGGGGGTTCATAAAGTAACCCATCTGGTCGCACCTAAATAAGACGATCAACCGATTGCAACGTTAATAAGACAATCAAAACCGAAAAAAGTCAGGAGCGGGCATAGGCAAACCCAATGTTCGAATTCATTCAGAAGAAAAGGGACAAAAACTAGAAGGCAACAAAGCGAACACAAAGTGTTGGGAGATGAATTTAATAAAGTATGATTTTGATTAGATCCCAAAACCCCTGAGTATGACATGTTCGGAATGATCTTGATAGTTGAGTCAGGATTCAGTTTTAGTATTCAGGATGTTATCTGCAAAATGTATAGTCAGCAGATATAGTTCAGGATAGGTTCTGAAGACCCTGAAGAACTCAGTATGTTTCTGAAGAGACTGAAGTTTCAAGATGAAACGAAGTTTTCGAAAAGACTCAAGATGATATCGAGATGAATCAAGACTCAAAGACGAAGACTCAAAGATATCACCAAGTATTTTGCAAAGAACTCAAAAGACTCAGAAGACACTGAAGACTCAAGACTCAGAAGACCCTGAAGACTCAGAAGACCCTGAAGACTCAGAAGACTCTGAAGACGCAAGACTGAAGAACTGAAGATTGAAGATCAAGAATACTGATGGCACAGTAATTACTGAAGACTCAGTAATGTACTGAATGCTCAGTATAAACCTGAATGTTCCGAGGCACTAAATATATCTATCTGAAGGATGCAATACTGAGAAGATCGCGATTCTTTTGAAGAATAGATAGTTGCCAAGACATTCAAATGCAGACAAAAGGAACTAAGTCTGAGTGTTGTTAAGGTTATAACAACTCAGAGTTTATAGCCAAAAGAGCCTTTGAAGGTGTCTACCTTTAACTGGAGACAAAAGTTAAAAAAATTTGGAGACAACACTGCATAAGATCGACATCGACAAAATGACGTGTCGCCGAAAAAAGATGTCAGATCTGCAAAAGTTCCAGACTGCAAAAAGTGAAGACCGGCTACGTAAAAGGTTATCGCCTAAAACGTGTTAGGGAGTTTCAAACCCTAAATATAGTCGTTTCTCACACACCAGAAGAGGGAACTCACGAAGCTATCTCTCCAACGGATAGTTTTCAAGAGTGACCTTGGTGTTTGCCTATAAATACATGACCCTCTACATTGGAAGGTTACTGGAAATTTATACGCAACTCAAGAGCTCAAACTTATTCTTGTAAAAGTTAAAGCACTCGAAAAACTTAGAATTTCCCAAGTGCTTCGATATTGAAGAGAGCTCACTTCACTAAGCCTAGCTTGATAGACATATCCAAAGCTTAGTCGAGATATCCTAACCCTTTGCATTGTGCTTCATTGTAAAGGATATCTTATCCTAGTTGGAAACCAACCGAGAAACCCCAAACCCTTGTGAAGGTAGTTGGAGTGTGTTTGTTGGTGAGTAGAGTTTTAAAGAGTTAGTAAACTACGTGGAGTAGTCAGAAAGCTCTAGAGGAGAAGTTAGTAAGCTACAGAGGTAGTCTGAAAGCTTGTTTGTGTTTTGAGTAAGTAAACTACGAGGTAAATAAAAGCTCAAGGTCGGGTTGAGTAAGTAAACTACGTGGAGTAGTCAGAAAACTCAGGGCCGAGTTGAGTAAGTAAACTACGCGAGGTAGTCAGAAAGCTCAGGTGATTAGTGAATTTCTCTGAAGAGTCAGGGAGAGTGGACGTAGGAGCTTGAGTCTCTGAACCACTATAATTGATGTGTTCTTTATTGCTTTCCTTATATGCGGCTTAATCGCATTGCATTGACCGATTTTGAAAGCATATTTTTCAATCGATATTGATTTGAAACAATCCACTGAAGTTGCATGTAAATTGAATCACAGCCTAATCACTAATTCATAAAGGGAAGGTTTTCAGCAAAGCTTAAAACGAGTATAATCTAAGGGCCAACCATTCCGCACGACTGAGCAGCTAGAACAGATAGTTACCAAACTGAACGTACTCATCTGAGGGTTCAGTAAGTTAGTTATCTGATCCAAGTGACTCAGGATCTCTGACACTCAGGACTCAGTTGGTATTATCTGAGGTATCTGAAAGCAGCTCACGATCACTGTCTCAGTAGACTTTGACTCAGAGCGATCTGTGCTTCTCAGAACCTAATCTTCAGGATTATCTGACCCAAGCTGATCACAGTTAGAAAAAGTTTTAAAAACACTGAACACGTGTATTCCCCATACACGTGTAAGACTCGTTTTCACCGGGACCAACAAGTGGTATCAGAGCAGTTGTTCAACTTGACCACCTGCTGTGTTGACCAAAGTTTTATTTTCAAAAATACTTGTGGTCTATCTGAACTGATCTTATTTGCTGAAATATTTTTTCTTTTCAAAAGATCAGATAAAATGTCTTCTAAAAAACTTCCCATGTTCTCAGTGGAGAACTATGACTTGTGGAGACTAAGAATGCAGACGCATCTGTATTCTAAACATGAGCGTATGTGGAGAGTGGTCTCTCAAGGACCATTCCAGTTTACTGTGGTGAATCCCAGAGGAACAGAAGATGAGAGAACTGATCCTAGAGCAGAATTTCCTAAGTCTGATGACCAACTGACTCCTGAGGAGAGAAAGTTAGTCAATCTAGACTTCATTGCAAAAGACACACTATACAGCACTGTTGATGATGGTGTGATGGGAATGATCTCTCACTGTAATACCGCAAAAGAGATTTGGGATACACTAGCTATTATGTGCCAAGGCATAGATCACATAAAAGAAAACAAACTTTCTGTGGCAATTGGAAAGTTTGATAGTTTCGAAATGGAAGAAGGTGAATCAATTGACAGATTAGAAGTCAGATTCACTGGAATTATGAATGATCTGAATGCATTGGGTAAGAAATACCCACAGAGAGAAATTGCATTGAAAATTCTTAGAGGTCTATCTAAGAAATGAGACATCCATGCTGTGGTGATTGAGAACACCAAAAATATCAACTCAATGCATTATCAACAAGTATTTTCTGAGCTGAAGGCTTATGAATTTGTAATTGATAAGAAATCCAAAAAGGCTGACAGCAAAGATGATTCAGGATCATCTAGTAAAAATGTGGCTTTTAAAGCCAAAGATAAAACCTGTAAGACTAGAGAGTCTGAAAACTCTCATGCCAAAAATCAGGATGAGCTTGAGGAAAAGCTAGCACTGATGGCAAGGAGATTTGACAGACTTAATAGTAGATTTGGAAAATACAAAAACTATTACAGGAACCACATGTACCAGAAGAGACCTGAGGACAGATCAACTGAGAAGAAGGACCTGAAAGCTAAAGGATCCTCATCCAAGAAAAGGGACTCCAAGTCCAAGGAAGAAAATGATCAGGATGATGATACCAACAGATGCTACCATTGCCAGAAGAAAGGTCACTTCCAGTACGATTGTCCTGAACTGAGTGCAAAGGAGAGAAGAGAAAGACAGGCTGCGAGAGACAAGAAGTTCTCAAGCAAACAGGCCATGGTTGCAGAAGAAGAAAATTCTGAAGAAGGATCTAGCTCTTCGGATGAAATATTCTCAGACAGCGAAAGTGATGACATCTGTCTGATGGCCATTGAGGAGGTAAACTCTTCTTTCTCTGTTGTTGCTCCTACACTTGCACAAGAGTTTTCAAGTTCAACTGTAGGCAGTCATTTTGACCTGATGGATTCTTTCGAGAGTCTAATGAAGGACTATGCTGTCCTACAAGAACTGCTGAATAAATCTCAAGAGCAGAATAAGGAACTTAAGGTTGAAAATCTTAAGTGGAAAGACTCTAGCAATATTGAAATCACTTCTCAATTAATGGGAGTTACTGATGAACTGGATGTTCTAAAAGTACAACTCTCAGAGAAAGAGGAGTTGATAGTGACCCTTACTGAAAAGCTAGAGAAATCCACTGAAGAGATTCAGCTGATCAGAACCAAATTCAATGACCTCTCTGAGAAGCATGAAACTCTAAACTGTGAGGATAGTGCACAGAAGAAGTTAACTCTATTGAATACTGCATCTAATGTAATAGATGAAATTCAGAGTTACCAACGATCTGTCACTATAAAATCTGGATTGGGATACATTCCAGGGGGAACCTCACAAGGTCATCTGAATGCTGCGTCAAGTAGCAAGAAGACAATATTTGTAAAAGCTGTGGCACCTACACTTCAAACTGAAGAAATGCCAAAGGTGCTAGACAAGGGTAAAGGACCTATGGTCTCAGTAAAACTGAATGATCAGGTTAGAAAGCCCAAACCTCAGGTGAAGGCTAGAAAACCTGAGAAACCAGTTGGAAAGTTTCAGGCAAGTACTTCAAAGCCTCAGGCTAAGATTACAAACCTGAAAGGACTCACACTGAACCATCAGAGGTATCCTCAGATGAGAAACACTCAGCAGAGATATTCTCAACTGAAGAGACCACGTCCTCAGTACACTGAAAGACCCACATTTCAGTATAGACAACCTAAGCCCCACTTGCCTAAGGGTAAAGGTTATCTTAACCCGAGTCAACAAAGATTTAGACCGGCTGCACAAAAGCCTAAGCATCTGAACAGAAGGCCTGAACCAAAGAAAAATTCAAAGGCACATGTTCATGCTAAAGCTAGCACGCATATACAGAAAACTGCTAAAGCACCCAGAGTAGTGGATGTATATGTCGAGGTTTATGGAAGACAAATTAGCCACTCTAAAGTGATTAGAGTTGTCAGGCAGATTTGGATTCCGAAAGGTACAGCTAACCTGGTAGGACCCTACACAAACTGGGTACCTAAGAATTGACCTGTTTTTCAGGAGGAAAACAAGGGCACAAAGCTGATTAAAGATCACATGGCACTGATGAGCAGAGATGAAAAAGCACCTGAAGTATGGTATCTTGACAGTGGATGCTCAAGACATATGACAGGATCCAAGATGATTCTCAGTGACTATGTTGAATAGAGAGGCCTCATATCACTTTTGGAGACAACTCCAAAGGACAAACAGAAGGATATGGAACTCTGGAGATCGCCTCAGTTCATATCCATGGTGTTTCATACGTATCAGGATTGAGGCATAACTTGCTCTCAATAAGCCAGTTCTGTGATAAAGGTTTTAATGTCGAATTCTCCAAGAACTTATGCTATGTAAAAGATGATGAATCACAGAAGATACTACTGACTGGTACCAGAAAGGGAAATGTTATCTTGTTGATTGGAGTTCAACTCCTAAGGATACATGTTTGGTTGCTAAAAGTTCCATAGACACCAGTTGGTTATGGCATAAGAGAATGAACCACCTAAACTTTAAAACCCTGAACAAGTTTGCAAAACTAGCTCTTGTGAGAGGGTTGCCCAATGAAGTGTTCAGTAGAGAACACATTTGTGATGCATGTCAGAAAGGGAAGCAAATTAAAGCTTCATTTAAAAGCAAAACAGATGTTTCTACTGAAAGAGTACTCCAGTTATTGCATATGGATCTTTTTGGTCCTATAACACCTGTGAGCACCAATGGCAGGAAATACACATTAGTAGTAGTTGATGACTACTCGAGATACACTTGGGTCATATTCTTACTAAGTAAGAAAGAGACTCAGATAAAGCTGCCAGAATTACTGAAAAGGCTCAGTAATGAGAAAAATATGAGTGTGGTCAAAATCAGATCTGACAAGGGAACTGAATTTATAAATCATATCATATCTGATTACTGTGCAGAAAATGGAATTTCACATTAAACATCAGCTGCAAGGACCCCTCAACAAAATGGTGTTGCTGAAAGGAGGAACAGGACTCTGAAAGAAGCTGCAAGGACGATGATAGCTGAAGCTGACATTCCTAAAAGGTTTTGGGCTGAAGCTGTCAACACTGCATGCTACTCGCAGAACAGATCCATGCTGACGAAGAGTCAAGGCAAAACGCCTTATGAACTTTGGAATGAAAGGAAGCCTCTTGTTTCTTTCTTTCGTGTGTTCGGTTGCAAGTGTTTCGTACACAATAATGGTAAAGATCAGTTGAAAACATTTGATAGTAAAGCTGATGAAGGAATATTCTTAGGATATTCTGAAGTTAGTAAAGCTTTCAGAGTTTACAACTGTCGAACTCTTATTGTGGAGGAAACACCTCATGTTGTTTTTGATTAATCTACTTGTGTTCAGAAGAAACAGGAACATGAAGCTGATGAACTGACTAAGAGGATCACCAGATTGAGCCTGAAACAGAAAGATAAATCATCCACTGAACCTGGAAAGAAGAAGTTAGTCACATCCTATGACTGGAGTGACTCAGACTCAGATAAAGAGGTTCAGAATGGAATTCAGGATGGTGAGACTCAGGAAAGCCAACACACCAAAGGTGACCAATCTGAACAGACACCAGTTCAGATTCAGGTATGTAATGCCAATGAAGATGTGGTCACAGCTGAGGCAAATTCTGAATCCATCAACCAAGGGGGAACAAATGTCTCTGACAATGTTCTGAAAGAAAACTCCCCTGAGGAAGATGATTCCCTTTCTCCTTCTCTGTTGTTCCCTGAATTTTCTGAACTAACAGAACCTAACATTTCAAATGTTGAGGATAATGCTGTAGGGGGAACATCTAGAAAAGTATTGTTAGATAGTCATCCTACAAGTCAGATTGTGGGTGATCTAACTGAAGGTGTCAAAACAAGAAGGTTCCATGGTGAGAGTGCACTTTTCTGCTGCTTCCTATCAGAGAAAGAGCCTACTGAGATTGATGAAGCTCTACAAGATTCTCACTGGATTTCTGCAATGCAAGAAGAGCTGAATCAATTTTCAAGAAATGAAGTATGGGAGCTAGTAGACAGACCGAAAAGGCACAATGTGATTGGAACCAAGTGGGTTTTCAAGAACAAGAGAGATGAAAACAACAACATTGTGAGAAACAAGGCAAGGCTAGTCGCACAAGGTTATTCCCAAGAAGAAGGCTTGGACTATGATGAAACCTTTGCACCGGTTACTGCATTAGAAGCCATCGATTGTTTCTTGCATATTTTGCCCACATGAAGTTCACTTTGTCTATCAAATGGGCGTGAAGAGTGCATTTTCGAGCGGTGTGCTTAAAGAAAGGTTTATGTGGAATAACCTCCGGTTTCAAAGCAGAATGACCAAGTTTCTGTGCTCGAGAAAAAGCCTTGTATGGTCTTAAACAAGCACACCAGAGCATGGTATGATACTCTTTTCGGTTTCTTCATCGATCATGGTTTTGTCAAATGAACTGTTGATAGAACTCTGTTCAGGATAGAACATGGAGGAGATATCTTACTGGTTCAGATATATGTTGATGATATCATCTTTGGATCCCCAAATCATCAGCTGTGTGAAAAGTTTTCAACACTGATGCAAGGCAAGTTTGAGATGTCAATGATGGGGGTGATGAATTTCTTTCTAGGTCTTCAAGTGAAACAGTTGAAGGAATGAATCTTCATCAACCAGGCAAAGTACACCAGAGATCTGATTGTCAAATATGGTGTACAGAATTGCAATGCAGTTAGGATTCCCATGAATACTAACTACAAGATGGATCCTGATTCTGAAGGCAAATCAGTGAGTCATACTGATTATAGAGGAATCATTGGATCATTGCTTTATCTCACAGCAAGTAGGCCGGATATAACATTTGCTGTTGGGATATGTGCAAGATACCAAGCTAATCCTAAGGCTAGTCACATGGAAGCTGCCAAAAAGATACTGAAATATCTCAAAGGCACAGTGTATAGAGGATTATGGTATCCAGCTGATGATAACCTTGAATTAACTGGTTACTCAGATGCTGATTATGGAGGTTGCAGGATTGACAGGAAGTCCACTACAGGAACGTGTCAATTCCTTGGAAGCAAACTGATATCTTGGTTTCTGAAAAACAGACCTCGATAGCAACCAAGATCTTCTTGAAGTTGAATACATGGCTGCAGGAAGCTGTTGTGCACAGATTCTTTGGCTCAGACAACAATTGAGGGATTATAAAGTTGTAGCCAATGAAGTACCAATATTTTGTGACAATAATAGTGTCACTGCTATTTCACAAAATCCGGTATTGGATATCAGACATCACTTCATCAGAGATCATGTCGAGAAGAAAGACATAAGGATGGAGAAAATTCATACTGATAAGCAGAGAACTGATATCTTGACTAAACCTTTGGCTGAATCAAGATTTCAGGAACTTTCAGTTGAATTAGGGATGTTAGAACCAGGTGTATAGAGCAAAATCTGAAAAATTGAAGGTTTTCAGATGCATGAAGTTTTCTCAGAATTCTACTGAGAAGCTCAGGATAAAATGGAAATCTTGAATCGAAGTCTCGGAAAAACTCAGTTCTTGAAGGTCAAGATTAAGAAAGATATCTTGAACCGAAGTCAAGATTTTTCGATTATTATCTTGACATTTTATCAAGGTCGAGACTTCAATAAAAGACTGATAGAGAGAAATTAGTCTGAAGAAGTAATGACTCATGCGACTCATTTATTGCTCATGTAAAAAAAAAACTCAGTAATCATTTGCAATAAATACAAAACACCTAAGGAATGATTTTTGGGCGGGATTTTTTTCGAAGAAGGTCAACAGTCATTTAATGCTCTGCAACATTAATGACCAATGAGGATGTTTTGGCGGCTTACTTTTCGGAGATCGTCTGTTCGCATACCCGATTAATCGGAGATTAATCTCAACCGTTGCTTTTCACCTAACCAACGCGATTCCCCATGATTTCAAAGATATATATACCCCAATAAGCCATTCAAGCCAAATATTTTATCAAACCCTTCATTCCCAAAATCCTCTGCAAATATATTCCCTTTGCCCAGAAATTCCCAAACCCTAAAAGCTTCACTCTCTCAAATCTATCTCTAAAATGGCTCTAAACCTATTCGAGAGATTAGCCGAAACCAACAAGCCATGGTATGAGTTTGTTGTTTCCCTGGAGAGCACGACCAACTCAAAACCGGAAGAGGAGGCTCTGCATATGATCCGATTGGCTAAACTCACTCATCTCGTCGGAAGCCGACCAGACCAGGAGTTTGCAAAAGAGGTAATCGAATTCATCTATAACTTGAGGATAGATGAAGAGGACAGTATGCATTCTAAGATTACCGTATCACATCTAGAGCATTCATCAAAGTTCATCGATTTTGAAAGGGAGTTGTATATTATTCAGAAGAATTTGAATGATGTTTTTGAGCTCTGTGATAGAGGAGAGGATCCTGCGATGTATATGTCAGGAAGAGAGCAGGAATACTTAGATAGGATTGCTGAGAATCCTGTTAAGTTTGAGGCGACTTTGCATAAGAGGCACTTGAAGCCACAATATCGTGT
Source organism: Stenogyne calaminthoides (assembly GCA_037126765.1). NCBI lineage: Eukaryota > Viridiplantae > Streptophyta > Magnoliopsida > Lamiales > Lamiaceae > Stenogyne > Stenogyne calaminthoides. Next base: position 93,972 of record JBBCBC010000186.1, read on the forward strand.
TCTGATGGATATTGTGAGCAAGAGCATCATGAGTCTTGCGGGGAGTTTTGAGCAGATCAGTACTCCGAAGCTCAGATTGATGGCGGCTATCGAGGCCTCACCCACCACCGACTTCAACTGGCTGAAGTTTTTGATTCAGACGGTGAGTGAGCAGACTAAAGTGTTGAAGAAAGTCGATGGGGCAATTTCAATAAAAGGCAAGATCCACCATGCCACCAAAATTGCATATATTTTGGAGATGTGCAGAGAGGAGGAGGATATCTTCGCCAATTCGACCCCATTTGTTGGGGAATGATTCGCACAGATCTATTCGGGGTGAATATTTAAATACAAATTTAATTCTTTAATTATTACTAGCATGAATTAATCCTATATTAATTCAAATAATAATTGCAACAACACATTATGCATATAAAAACCACGTAAAACCTACGCATGCGGAATCTACGGGTTTACGTGAACGCATTCTCTCGGGATGGCGTTGGCTTTTGGTCGGACGGACTAACCAAAAGGACTTCCCAAGTATTCCCTTAGCCCCTTGCTCGACAAATTGGAAGGATACTCGCGAACAATTAACAAAAGGAAAAAAATAAACTTTGTTGCACCACTTATGTGGATTTGCTAATATTTCCAGCACATGGAATTGTACTTGGGAATGAACTAATCATCCCCTATTTATAAGAGGGAGGGTGGTCGAAAATTGTGTTATTTTTCAATGTGGGATAAGACTTTTCTTGGTCACCAAGAAATCTTGAATATATCATATATATTCTATTTCCCATAATTAAAATATTCCACAAAAATCCACCTCCTCTATTTTATGGAATTTTCGAAAATAAGTGTGCAAGAATCCAAGATTTGGATCTTCTTGAATTTATGAGATATTCTTGTATTTCAAGAAATACATATCTTCCATAATATCTTTTCAAGAAAATCAAGAAAATCTTTCTTGCCCTCTATTTTCCAAAAATTTCGAAAATCTCATAATGAATAACCAAGTGGGAGATTTCTTGAATTTAATGAGATAATCTTGTATTCCAAGAATACATATCTTCATTCCATAACAAAATTCAAAGAAAATCTTTCTCCCTCTTTTATCCATAATTTTCGAAAAATCAAGAGGAAATATAAGCAACAATATTTATTTTATTTTAATCACCTTTTCAGTTATTGGACTATATGTTGGGCTACTCAGGGGGCCTTTAGGAGAATTAAGATTGGACCTTCTAATGGATCTTGAATATCTAATATTGAGCCACAATATAATTCAAGCCCATAAATATTAATTAATCCCACTACATAATTAATATTGCACTATCCATCTTAACCCATATTACGATCAATATGGCTCCGGTCATTATTTCCGTGTTTAAGATTATCTAGTCCATTAATTAATTCAAGCCTTTGAAATAGCTTTCCATTAATTAATATCTTTTGTCCTTGGTCAAGGAAGCGGTTCAACATTATTATCCATACAGGAAACAAATTCCACTTGCAAGATTTAGTATGACAAAGCTTATGAACCTCCCGAGGGGCAAATCAAGCAAGCGTGCTTGCACACACACGATTCTTAAGTATTAAATCTTAGCAATCACGTGTGACCAATAATATTGCCCAAGATAAAAAAAAAGTATTGAATCATTTCTACGATTCGCTACCCATGATAAGTCAAAGCAATAGTTACCAATCCCGTGATCCTATTTAAGGGACGAAGGTTAAGAAACAACGAACCACCGAGGTCTAATTCTTCCTTGTTCGATTTGAAGAATTTATCCTCCCATGGAGGTCCTATTCAACAAGATCGGTCATGCACTAGTGTAATCTCTTGGTCAAGACAAACCAATATGAGCCTTACACCTCAACCTTTCGCGATGGTTGTTCATTTCCATCTAGGTCGTGAATGGCGTACTTATAGTTACAAGGGACTGTTAATTTAATCTTCTGTGATCGGGTATCACTAAATTAACTACAGTGTAACACGTACGAATTATTGAACAGTTATGCAGTAAATATATATAACATTCAATCATATTTAAAGCATCAGTGATAAACAATTTATTTCAGTAAATAAGTCAGAAAATTCAGTTTCGATTATACAAAGTAAAAACATACTTTTCAGTATAATCCCAACACCATTCCCAAAGTCCAAAATTCTCTTTAAACCCATTGCTGCAAAGAGGCAGGTCATCAGGGGGAAGAAAGAGAAGAAAGCAGAATCACCCAAAGCTGCTGCGGCTGAAGAGACTCAACAAACCAGGGGGAAGGTTTTGTTGGAGGCAAAAAGGGAGCAGGGTGAGAAGATGAAAAAGAAAGACCTTGCCCCAAAGCGCAGAAGATTAGTGGTTCTCACTGATGAAGATGTCAGTGATTCTGAAGAGATTCAACCTGAGAGCCAAACTGCTCAGAGTTCGCCATTACAAGTTTTGGCTCAGGTTACCTCAATGGCACGAGATCAGACTGAGGAGCAGGTCTTCTCTGAGGTGCTGGAGACTTCTCTAAGCTCAGATAAAATTTCTCAGGAAATTTTCAAAGGAACTCAGGCCTCAGAAATTCCTACCAAAGAAGTGCCGGCTCAGACAGTTGAAGAGCCAACTCAGACTCAGACTGAGGAGATGCCAGCTCAGGCCTCAGAACCCACTCAGATGCAAACTGAGGACCTGACCGCACAACCTTCAGAACCTGCTGAGACTCAGGAGCAGATTATTCCTGATGAACTCCTAAGTGATCTTTTTCTTGATCCGTCAGCAGAAGCTTCGACTGAACCAGAGAGCCCAAGATGGAAGAAAGGCGAGGCTGAAGAAGGAGAATGGAGGAGCAAGGGGGAACGGTTCATTCTTGACCGCTACCCTGAGCTCAGCTCATATCCTGATCTGCAAGATATTTTCTTCAGATTAAGGACCACGGTGTACATCCTCAATCAGACCCTTCCTGAAATGCTTGATATTGCTGCTTTTAGAGGGGAAGACTGGTGGAATGAAGAGACAGCCTTTCTGACCGACTTCTCAGGGTTCAGAAGGACAAAGCTCAGGATGAAAAATTCCGATTTTGATGAGCTGGTTCAGAAGAAGTTGGGCGAAAGAAGAGCTACTGAAGTTGGTGCCCCGAGCAGCGGAGACAAATCTCATGATGGAGATGGGGACCAACAGGGAGATGCTGAAGATCAGTCTCGGAGGGAAAAGGAGACTGTTGTAGCTGATCAGACTGAAGTTGCTCAGTTGGAGACTGGAGCTCAGAATGAAGCTGGAGCTCAGGTTGATCAGACAGCACAGAAGGTACATACGGTACCTGAGATTGATCTCACTCCCGTGATGGAGAAACTGGAGAAGATTGAGCCAATGACAATCAAAATTGCTCAGATGGAAGAAGCATTGGCCAATCAGGCTCAAAAGATGGAGAACCTTAGTCACTCTTTGAGAAATTTGGTGCAAATCAAAATACTCGACCTCTCAGATGACCTCCATGGAAGAAAAGCTGAATGCAAAGCTGGAGGGAGTCAAGGCTGAGATCAGTGATGAAATGAAGCAGAAGCACCAGGAGTCGACTGCATTCCTAGAGGTGAAATTGGCAGAGAGGAATGAAGAGATGATTAAATCTGCTGTTAAGGAAATGAGTTCATCGCTCATGACCAAGATGACAGAGATACTTAAGAAGTCTCTCTCTGACCAGTTTGCCCACTTATCTGGAGAATTTTCAGTGGCAAAAGAACCAGAAAGGAAATTTGGAAGATGAACAAGATCGATAGCGAGGAGAAGTTATTTGTGTGAGCAAAGAGCAAGAACATGGACACAAAGACTTCAAGACTTCTTCCAAATTATCGTGTAAGAAGGGGGAAAAGGAAGGTCAAGACCTTAGAGTGTTCATGGCACGTCTTTTTGGAAAAATTTTTGAATTTTTGAAATGTACAACTTAGCCAAAGCCTTCAAAGAAGTCGAAGCTATTGAGAAACTGAAGTTCGCTCAAGTAGAGAAGCCGATCTACACTCGAGTTTCTGAGCAAACCAGACTTGAGGTCGCAAGAGAGAAACTGAGTGCTAGAGCAAGAGTTGGAACAAGATATGTTGAATTTTATGAAGAGAAAAAAGCCTTGGGTGTTATTCATTGTTTAAGCAAATTTGGTGAAAGGCTATTTAAGCCAAGAAGGATTCGATTCGGAAGATGATGGAAATTTAAGATTCTCGAGTCTCAACCTCGGAAGAAAGTCTTCAATTTAAAGATGATTCAAGACACTCCAGATTGAACAAGCTAAGATTGCCGGGAGCCGGTCTCGGTACATCTGTGATCAGAAAGAAGATAGACGAAGAGCAGAAAAGAAGGAGTGAATTCAGAAAGTTTGCGAGCAAGAGGAAGGAGACATCAAAAGCGCTGAAGTGGCCCCACGTTGACAAATGGATGCCGATCAAGCTCAACGATATTTGGGAAGAGGTCAAGAGAACCTTCTGGTTCTATTATGATGTTCTCAAGGAGTGGAGAGGGGAAAGCTCAGATGCTAATGAAGCTTTTATTGAATATCTTCTAGCTTTTTACCCAAAGTATCTACAGAGTTGGATGAACTTTGCGGATGAAAGAGAAGTACAGATTGTAGCCCCTGGTCCTTACTCCTACCCTCCTCCAAGACTTGGTAATGGCTTGGTGAATGAAAAGGCTATTCAAAGAGATTACTCGATTACCGGGTCGATTAGGGTCTAATGGAAACTTGATCGGATATCATCAAGGAGAGAAATGAGCTGAAGAAGAGATATTTCGGAATGTTCGACCTGGAGGTACCAGCTGATGAAGTTGAAAATGAAGCAAACTGAAGAGCTGAAGACAGAAGAGTCGAATCTGAAGACAGAAGACTGAAGACCCAGAAGATTTTGTAATCTTTAAATTTTTGTCTTTTTGATTTTGTTGATAAACTCATTGTAATCTGTAACTCTAACCAATCATCAATGAAGATTTATCATTATGCTCAAAAGATAATATCTCATTATCTTATTTACATGTCTTTTATTTGATATGCTGAATGAATGTCTCTGAACTGATTGTATGTTTTAAATTGTTTAAGTATTTGGTGATGAACTATTTAAGAAAGATTCATTACTGAAGAAATTTGTTGATTTAAATTGTTGGGAGATTATTTATTCAAAGAGATTCCCTTCTTAATGAAATTGTTGGGAGATTCTCTATTCAGGAACCAATCTTGTAATAGGATAAACTGAAACCTGAGTATAGGTTATATGTTTGTAACAAGATAGGTTTTGGCATCATCAAAAATGGAGATGAATTTAATTGGGAGATGAAGATTGATCCCAAAACCCCTTTAATGTTGGAGACAAAAGTCAAAAAATGTATAGTCGCAGATATAGACAAGGTTCAAGACCTCAAGAAAAGTATAAGATCGAAGTTTCAAAGATGAAAATGAAATGAAAGAACTTCGAAAAAAGATGTCGGATCTCAAAAAGTTCAAGTATTTTGCAAAGAACTCGAAAAAAGTGAAGACCGAAGACTCGAAGAAAAGGCTATCGACAAGATTGAATCAAAAAACGTGTTAGGGAGTTTCAAACCCTAAAAAGTTATAGGCACTAAATATATCACACACCGGAAGCAAGGAGACTCTTTGAAGAATAGATATCATTCTCCAACGGATAGTTTTCAAGAGTTTATGACCTTGGTGTTTGCCTTTATAAATACATGTGACCCTCTACATTGGAAGGTTACGAGAAATTTATAAAACGTGTTAGGGAGTTTCAACTCAAGAGCTCAAACTTATTCTTTTAAAAGTTAAAAAGCACATTGGAAGGTTACGGAAATTTATCGAAAAACTTAGAATTTCCCGAAAAACTTGCTTCGATATTGAAGAGAGCTCACTTCACTAAGCCTAGCTTGATAGACATATCCAAAGCTTAGTCGAGATATCCTAACCCTTTGCATTGTGCTTCATTGTAAAGGATATCTCATCCTAGTTGGAAACCAACCGAGAAACCCCAAACCCTTGTGAAGGTAGTTGGAGTGTGTTTGTTGGTGAGTAGAGTTGTAAAGAGTTAGTAAACT